>CM023609.1:7874901-8189901 GCA_013358685.1 Antennarius maculatus | reverse complement strand
TGTTTATACACAGGCTCTCCACGAGTGTCCGACTCCACCTCTCCACAGCCCTCACCCAAAAAAAGATCCAGCTTTCCCAATGTTGTGGACATAACTTTCGAGAGAGTGAAGTTTGGGGTGAGTGAGAAATTGGATTTTGGGCAGTATGATAGTCGTTCAGCTCTAGGGGTGAATATTGTCACGGATGGCGACAAATCCTGTGACAGAGGAGACGAGAAGGACCCAAAACACCGGTCTGCAGCAAACAGAGATGCTCCTCACATTGGAAATCAAATGTCTCATGAGGAAACACAGGACAGTACACAAACAGATTGTGTTGTTTCTGATAAAGGCAAAGTCAAAGTGGCAGCAAGACTAACGGTGTGAGAACAGAAGGAGCTGTGATAAAAACAAGGTTTCTTTCACGTCAGACGTAGTGATTCCAGTGTTGCTCGCCTGAAACCAACTGCCAAGGCTGCAGATGCAACAAGTGCTTTCATGCATCTGTGATCTGAAAATTAATGTTTTATCTCTTAACTGCTCTGACACAGAACACACAATTCTATCATATCCTGAGTTGCACACTCAAAGAGCCTCTGAGGATGATGAAGGCTCACACTCAGATGTAACTATATCTCTTCCTGTTCTGGTTTCCAATGATATCTTCACCTCCTGCTGTGGCTTCCCCTTCCCTGAATGCACTAGATACCAATCATGCCTCAACTGTCCCGCCTGCCCAGATGTGTGAGGAGTTATTTAATGAAGAGAAGCATTGGCATCTGAATCTATTATCATGCCAGGGATGCGGGAACCTGCAACATGTTACCTCCTTTGAGCTGGAGGAGGTAAAGTGGTTACAACAATACTGAGTGTGTTTAGTGTGTAATGAATGTAGAGATGTATGAGGACTGAAAAATTTATGTTTTTGTTCTATGCGACAAAACAATATGTCACAGATTATAGTATTCATAGTATATTGTATTATGTAGTATTGTATTATAGTATAATGTTGTATTATAAAGTAAAACAGCAGAAGTTATTCGAGATAATCACTGACGTTTGGTAAGGTCTGATTGTTTTAATGTTTTTTAGATCACTTTCCCAAATAATAAAGAAACAAGATGATAAAAGATAAATGAATAAATAGGACTGTAAGTGTGTACCACTGTCATTTGTCACCAAAATAAATACAGTATTCATATTTTCAGGGAGACATTTGGGGTTTCTTTACAGAGATGATTAGATGAAGCTGTGGTGGTGGTGAGAGGCTAACACAGAGTCGCGTGCTAAGACGCTTCCAGTTCTGCTGTTTTATGTTGAAACCGTCACGGTGGTTTGTGGTTATTACAGAAAGGGACTCGCTGTTTGCCCCGCGGGAATCTGAGGGAATAATCAGTTAACAGTGGCTGAACATGTTTCTCTGGTAAATGATCTGAGATGTTCTGTGTTGTGTCAACAATGGTAAAGAACTGCCACCACTGTAGACATTATTACTGTACATTTTCATTAAAGCCCTCCAGTTTCTGTCAGGCAGTGTTTCTCCATTGTATTTTTTAACAATTGATAAGATCTTATTGGTAATTCATCTTGCAGACATGTGGTGTGCTCGCGAAACCAGGTAGCAAGATGTTACTTAGATTAGAAAGACAGGATATTCTTCATTACACAGATAAGACCAGAGCCTTTAACCTTTGAATGTTGTAGGTAATTACATAGCATTGAGGGTGCAAAAGATGATTTAGTCAGGGTCCAACTGTATAATAAATAAATGCTGCTTTTTTTTTTTTTTACAGATACAGAGGATGAATTTGGACAAAACTACAACATTAACTTCTTCATTGTCCAAAAAGTATCAGCACAAAGGTGTAGTGTGCAGCAATATATTGTATTTATTGGAGTGACGTTGCATGAAAACAGCTCACAGGCAGTAGTTACCACTATTGATTTGCTGCACTGCAGTCATACCTAACAGGAACATGACTCATTCTATTCATTCATGGTCACCAAATTGCTGATTCCACTCCCAACAAGAACAGTCTTCATCCAATTGTCTGTATGAAGGAACGGTGTCGGTCAGCTTGGAGGCTGTTGCTGTTCGCTTAGCATTCACATGAAGATGTTTGTTGGAAAGCACAACTTTGTGCATGAGGTCTTTTTTAATTAAACATTTTACTTGTCGAAAAATGAAAAATTTATATATACTGTATATATTTACAGAAAAGTATAAACATGTTAGCATGTGGTATATAAATGTCATTCAGCAGGAGTAGCTGTCTTTGTGTGCTCAGTCATGCTGTGGATGTGCTGTATTTGAGCTGTTACTGATAATAATAATAATACTAATCATTAATAATAATGATTTTGACTGTGTTTGTGTTCATGTATGGGTGAGGTGGTCCGGGCCAATTATGCAGATGAATGAAGAGCTCAGTGTGGACAGTGTTTTATGACCTACAACAACAGACAAGCCTCCATTTAAACAGATAACATTTTGATCACATGAAACCTTCAACAGCTTCCTGTCCTGAAGAAGCTCCACATACAGAGAGTTTAGGTTTGCTAGTGATTGTGCTGCATACAAGATATTTTCAATAGGTCAACATATATACTGTATGTTCATGTCTTTATGATACACTATGTTGGCTTTATATGTATTAGAATGGTGATTCAGCTGGAAAGTAGAGCATAGCTAGGAATTCTTCATAGTGACCTGTTCAGTGTGTACCCAGCTGGATTAGGGTCGAGACCCCCATCCCACCCCACCCTTGAACCTGCACAGGATAAGTAGTTCCAAAAATGAATGAACGACAACAGTTTATAGTTAAGTTTACAAAACATTTTTTATTGGAAACAAAGTGAGTTTCACATGAAGCTCACATTGTAGCTCATTGTTTTTCTACTATACAAGGTCAATCACCTAATAAAGGAGTTAAGTTTCTTAAGTCCAGTAATCAGAACATGTATGCAGATCACCATGGTGAAGAGGTTTCATCATCAGTTTATACTAATACCAGTGGGAGGAGACGCAGAGACTTATTTTGTGCAAAATATGTCTTCTTTTTTTGGTACTTGTTGCCAATAAGTGTAAAACAGTGAATCAGCCATTCAACGAAAACACCAAGATGCACATCAATGAATCTGCACACAAAAACACAGCACGTGGTTTGAGAACTGAACTAGAAAAATCACCAATTACAAATGACATGAGAAAAACTCATAGTAACATTAACGAAAAAATTGCGGGGGTTTGAATAATGACTGAATTAATACTGGGAGAAACTCTTTTATGAGAGAGACATTTTATCAGAAGCCACACAGCTTTGTTCTCTTTTTCTTTAATCACAAGCATGGCTTCAGTTTACAATCAAATGTATTCATAGAGCTCTTCATGAAAAGATGGACTGATAAAAAAAAAGTTCAATGCTGTGATAACTTGCTGTTTGCACATTCAAGAGTCAACAGACCAACAATCCATCCATCTTATACTTAATTATTTTTTTTTCTTTAATATCTTTGCACTCAGACAACACACAGTAAAGAATTTTAGCATTTGTTGATGTGCAACCTTGACTCCACAAATTCATCATTAGGAGACAGTCTACAGAGACAAAGTAAAAACACAGTTCATCAATTTCTTTTGTCTAATAACACTTGTCTTGATTTCAACTTCAAAGAAAAATCCTAAGAGCGACACAATTAGGAAGAGTGAATTCACAGGTTTGAGTTCATGATGCTAAAGATGAAAAAGCTAACATGGTGAATTTCCCTTTTGATCGAGTTTTCAATCAAAAGGGAAAGAAAAACGTCCAAAACCAAAATCTTCAGGGCCAAACATTAAAAATATCACATTAAACCCTTTGGGGTTTCAGGGGTTCAAATGTAAAAAAAAAAAAATTCCTGTCTTCAATATTCATGATCTTGTAAGGAAACAGGGCAGTCTATAAAATAAATATCCTCTGATGCAGATTCAGTGGAGTCCTTTTTGCCTCACATTTGCACATGGCTGGAAATCTTTTCCATTGTTCATACATGAGAGATGAAGATTGAAGAACTAGACTTGGCAATTCCATAGTCCAATTTCTTTAATACCAAAAACGACCTTTGCACATTTTTGCATCAGAATTTACCTGCAGTTATTTGACAAATTGCTACAAAAGCACCATTTATGTCAGACTTCTTTTTTAAACTTTTAATTTCTGGAAAATACATTTATGCGAGGATTTCAAAACACTTTCTGCAAAACTTCAAGTGCATTAGTTTTGGGGCAACTAAGAATTCAATTCCAACAATTAAAAAAATGGAAAAAGCTCCAAGGGTTCATTTGGGGACAAGACTTACTTCCAAAATCTGAGGTAATGTGTGTTATTTGAACTTGTCACATAAGTGCCTCCTGCTCAACGCGGAATTCTGTAGCTTAAGTCTGCAGGGTACGACACATCATCACTTCCCTCCAGCCATGATTTTTAAGTACTGCAGTGCATTGTGGGCAGCACTGGCTCGAGCAGCGTCTACGTTTGAAGCGAAGCCGTGGCACACTGTGATTGGTTGCGTGGATAGCTCCACTAGACACTGGCAAAGACCACTCAGGCTGCGCTCCTCTGAAAAAAAAATAAACAAAAAAATATTTGGTTTTGTTATTTTTATTCAACAGCTGAATTCAGCAAGGCTTTGACAGTCAAATAAACGTCAGTTTGGAAATTTCTCCACAACCTGAAATTTAATGAGGGAATTAACAAACATTCTCTTCTTTAAAAATGTACCAGTGACTATTTCTACTGTAAATGCTATGAGTAACACAGAGCTCGGCCATAGTTTTTTTCAGTCAGAACATTTGCATCTCCTGTTTTGTCTGCAGCTACAGATTATTTCCAGGTAAATCTTCTTTTGCTTTCGGCTTTTCCCTTCAGGGGTCGCCACAGCCAACCAGTTGCCTCCATCTAACCCTGTCTTCTGCATCTTCTTCTCTCACACAAACCACCTTCATGTCCTCTTTCACTACATCCATAAACCTCCTCTTTGGTCTTCCTCCAGGCCTCCTGACTGGCAGTTCAAAACTCAGCATCCTTCTACCAATATTTTCACTGTCTCTCCTCTGGACATGTCCAAACCATCTCAGTCTGGCCTCTCTGACTTTATCTCCAAAACCTCTAACATGTGCTGTCCCTCTGATGTACTCATTCCTGATCCTATCCTTCCTGGTCACTCCCAAAGAGAACCTCAGCATCTTCATCTCTGCTACCTCCAGCTCTGTCTCCTGTCTTTTCCTCAGTGATACTGTCTCTAGACCAAACAACATCGCTGGTCTCACCACAGTTTTGTACACCTTTCCTTTTATTTTAGCTGAAACTCTTCTATCACACATCACACCTGACACTTTTCTCCACCCGTTCCATCCTGCCTATACATGCTTCTTCACCTCTTTTCCACACTCTCAATTGCTCTAATTACGGTGTTCCAGCTAAATGAACACCATAATTATAAATACTTAATACTCTGAAGGTCACCTCATGACATTTTGTCATCACAAGAAAAAAAACAGCAGATAGTCTCTAATCTGTCGTCTCTTACAGATGTCTTTCTCTACAACCACATAATCGGCCAGCTTTAACTTCTGCTCCATCTTGATCTGCTGTCCACACATTAGTATTTATAAATAGGTGGCTTATATCTTCATGATCTCAGTCAGATACAGTGGTACCTCTACTTACGAACGTCTCTTCATACGAAATTTTCTACTTACGAAATGCCTCAACAGGAAAATATTGCCTCTTGTTACGAAAGAAATTTCAGGATACGAAAGGTAAAAATACAGTATGGCCTGCTACTTGCAGCTCCCAAAGGTTCCTGAACGCAACATTCTTATAGCTGCTCCGCCATTGGCTATTACCTAGCATCTTCCTAGCATCCCATTGGCTAAGAGGGACCTCTATGTGTAGGTAGATACAGTAGGTGTCTATGCAGCGTTCTCGTCATTCGGCCCTTGACCCATGACGTGTTTTGATAGTTTTACGTAAATAATTTGCGAAAAGGCAACTGTCATTTTTAATGACCTTGGGAGGGAAAGTCAACGAAAGAACATTGGGAGTTTAAGGCATCGCGTAGGTGGCTGGAGAAGTTCAAAAGGAGGACTGGAATTCACTCCGTTGTTCGGTACGGTGAGGCAAGTAACGCATGAACAAAAGAGGGCAAAAAACAATGAGGACAGCAGTTAAAAGGTAAATGACCATTTTTATTCTTTACTCTATTGTTTTTTACATTATGCAGAACTCTCATTTATTGTGTAATAATCTAATTGTAACATGTATTTGATACATGTTTTGATGCAATTTTATCGTTTAGAAAACATTTACGTCTGAATTTTGGGGGGCTTGGAACGGATTAAGGCATTTGCATGGAAAACGCCTCTACTTACAAAATTTTCTACTTAAGAAATTTCTTCCAGAACAAATTAATTTCGTAAGGAGACGTACCACTGTATATGTCCAATCTAGAACCACATAGATTTGGTTAAAAAGTATTAGTTCACAATGGTGGCCTGGTGATGTGAGTGTATCCATATACTTTATACAACACGGAACTACTAGTGATACCATGAAAAAGAGATGTGACATGTTAGAGCAGTGGTTCTTAACCTGGGTTCGATTGAACCCTAGGGGTTCGGTGAGTCAGTCTCGGGTTCGGCGGAGACAAAACACCCGATGTGTCGGCAAACACCCGACACATCGTGTCGGATGTTTGCTGAACACACACAAATCACTGTGTATGTTTGACACATTGTGTCAATTCGTGGTGACACACCCCCCTTAGCCATCACTGGCTGCAGGTGATCACGCTACATTGATTAGCCTACCTGTGCTACAGGGGATTTTGCGCACTCAGTAGTTGATTTATGCCTGTCATGATGGCACGTCATTTGATTGCTTTCTTAATATTTTAATTCATGTTGAGCAAAACTGTTGAGCAAAAAAAGAAAGTGGTCGGACGAATATATGCAACGTGAATTTACATGTACTGTATAACGGAACGTGATGGGAGTCAGCGTTCTGCATAATTTGAAATGTCAAGTTGAGCAACTCTAGTCTCACACTGTCAAAATGAAAGGAACACTTCCTTAAGCTGCGTGGAAAACAACAGAAACAGACTTTGCTGTGAAAATGACATCAGAGTAACACTTGCCAAGGTGAAGCCACGCATATCTGAACTGGTCACTTAATAACAACAACAGATGTCACATTGATTTGCAGGTAGGTCATTTCATGTGAGTTCATGCACTGTCTTGGTTTTGTTCTTTGAAAAAGGTGACATTAATGCACAATTCATAAAATACACATGTAAAACATATGCAGTATTTTCCGCACCTAAAAGCCTTTAATTTTCTCAATTTCTTATAATCCAATGTGCCTTATAAATTAAAAAAGTTTTAAAATAGACAATTCAGTGAAGATGAGTTCTCAGATGCGTTTTATAATCCAGTGCGCTTTATAATCCAGTGCACCTTATGTATGAAAAAAAAAAAAAAGCCATTCATTGAAGGTGCGCCTTATAATCCAGTACGCCTTATAATGCGGAACATACTGCACTTATGTCTTAAATTTGAAAAAAATGATTTTTTTTTTTTACTGAAGAAGGGTTCGGTGAGTGAGCATATGAAACCGGCAGGGTTCGGTACCTCCAACAAGGTTAAGAACCACTGTGTTAGAGGCATCCGCGCCAAACAAAATTCTGCATTTACTATGAACTCGGTGTGAGCTCAAAATTCAAAGTTTTTATTTTTATATGTACAGTATGGAAACATGTTTCCCCATACAATGAAACTCTTACTTTACTCTCTGCAGAGTGCCTACGAATAAAAAGAAATATAAAATACAAATTTTAAAAAATTACAATTGAGCAATAGACCTCAACTCATTCTTTACATTTTCATCCTCCTGGATAAAACGCAGCTCATGTGCAAATAGCTACTAATACTGCCTGTGCGCTCACCTAGATCCAGGTAGCTGACGTCAAAGCGCTGCTCCATAGACAGGTCACTGAGCAAAGAGCAGAAGTTGGAGTCAGCGGGAATTCCCAGAGGGTGGCTGCGGAGCTGGAGGATCTTCTCTCCAACAGAGTTACGCAGAGAGTCCCACGTACAGCTGAAGCCTTTACTTTTCCCCAACTCAACCCGGCTGCCCATGTGCTGTTTGTGCAGAAGAGACAATATCCGTTAAATAAACACCTTTGTATGGCTATTATATTAAACACTATTACAATCCGTATAAGATTCATAGAAAAGCAAGCAAATTGTTTTAGGATGGGTTCTGTCCTAGATATACAGTAGTATCTTGTACAATTTGGGCATCTTATATGCATCTTATATCCTTCAGGAGCTTTTCTTTAAGGCCTTGAATCATTTTGAAACTGCAGAAACATAGCATTTTCTGTCGCATTTGTTAAAAACTGGGATGTACTGTACATTGTTTTGCCAGTTTTAATATTCTTGTTGGATTTGTTTGATTTATAGTAAAGAGCTGATTTATAGTAACTATAGGAACTGTATATTCATGCTTTGCACAGCAGTCCAATCAGGGTTTGTATGTGAAGATCTGGTGAAAGCATTGATTTTAGTTACTTTACACAACATTGTGCATCCATTCCTATAATTTGCAGCATATTCCAACATACAGAATCTCTCACAGACTGATGCACAGATTAAAGTTTCTGTGTGTTTCTAACCACATTGAAGGTGTCATCTTCGGCATCAGCATCGTTGCTGGTCCTCAGGTCCACTGGGACATCATGGATACGTGATAACATCTTAGCTGCTGCATTCCGTTTTGCTAGCTTCTTGGAGGTTCCACTTCCTGATAGGCAACAGGAAAGTGAGTCATGGCCACTGATAAGGTGTCTGATTTACTGATATTCACCCAAAGGCTTTGTAAAGCACAAGCAAAAATGGCTCACTTGATGCGTGCTTTAATTTAGCCTCACTAATATGTATAAATAGGACATTATATTTGTAATAGACGCCTGTTTAAAATGTAGGTCATTGAGAGTCAGAAATCACAATATAACTCTGCATAAGGTAGATAAACATGACAGTACCAATTTCAACAAATCTCTCTACTCTGCAGGTCATGGTGAACTCTTTGCGATGTGCTGGGCCCGACTCCTGGGTGACTGTGTACTCTGGCAAACGCCATCCTTTCTGCACCACCAATTCCTACCAGAGAAGTACTTAGATGAATACAGCCTACACCAACAGACTCTAAAGAAATGATCAGAAATGTCAAACTGTAAATGGCTGACTAAGCGATGACATCATTTTTTGATAAACAAGTCAAAAAAACAACAACAAAAAACTGAATATCCAGTTATTTACTTGCAGAGCTCCAACAGGATTGCATTCAGACTGCTGAGAGGAGCCAGAGGTCTTCATTTCTGACTGAGAGCTGCACAGATGAGACAAAACAAACACAGAGGCAGAAGAAGCAACTCATAGTTCAATCTTAGATTTGTTCAGCTGATACTGAAGCCACATTAGCTAGTGTGTCAACTGTGCAAGAGCAAGTGTAAAGAAATTCAACAGAAAACTGACCTGTCTTCATCAGTTGTCACATCTACTCTGATAAACCCGTCTACTCCAACAACAACTCCGGCGGGACCTCCAAAACCTCCCTTGAGCATCTTCAGAGCAGCCTCAGCTGCTTTGTGCTTGGCTGCCTTCTTGCTGGGCCCTTGACCGGTGCAGCTGATCTCCCCAACGGAGACACGGAACGTGAAGTTGGGCTGGTGGGCCTGTCCCTCGGCCTTCAGCAGGTCGTACACTGGGGTCTTGCCTATCCGCGTTCCATACTCCTGCAGCAGACTGATGGGCGTCTTTCCGGGATTCACAGCCAGCATTTGCTCAATACTAAATGAATAGACAGCAGCATAAAGATTATTTACAAAAGGATTTGGAAGATTGTGTTACTGTCAAGAAGCACTGTTCAGATCATTCATCGTTTCCCATTGACTGACATTCTAAATGTGGCGGGACTGGGAGATATCTGTCTACCGATAATAGATAGGACATTAATTACTGTAGTTCATGCAGTTCTTTTAACATATCAACAATCAAACTCATTTTTTCTTAGTTGTTTAAGTGAAGTGATGAGTCATCAAATGTATTCTGAAGCCCATCCATATGTCTATCTGGTTCAGCCAATGTAAGTCTATGAGCAGTAAATAGGTGATGCATTTGTGAGATAGAGGGAAACTATTGTGGGCGGCAGTGGCTCAGCGGTAGAGCGGGTCATCCAATGTTTCAACATCTGTGGTTCGATTCCCGCTCCTGCCCAGTCACTTTGGATTGTGAGCTGACAGTGGGAGGCGTCAGCTCACCTCTCGAGCACTGCCGAGGCGCCCTTGAGCAAGGCACCATCTCCTTTACAAGTTGCTCATTGGAGAAACACCACGACGGAGCTGCCCGCCTCTCTACCCCCCACCCCCACACTGCATGTCCACAATCCCCTAACTTCCCCTCGGGGATTAATACAGTTAATAAAGTTAAAATATTGCAGCCCAGTGTTTTCAACTGTAAAGGTATTAATACAGTTGTAGTTTGACGTGCTAATGATTCCATTTTGATGCAGTACCGTGTATTTCTATTCTACCAATCGTCCAACCTAAATCGATCCCTGACGGACAAACGTAACCCTCATAAACAAGAGAGGAGGGTGTGGGGGTTGTGCAGGTCAGTTATGAACACTGCATATCAGTTATTTCCAATACACATAAACAAACACAGCAGATATTTAGGCACGAAAACTTCTTTGTACTAATGACAAGTCGTGGCATTGGCCAGGATTGAAAACAGTGGTGATGTTGAGGTATGACAGAAAAACTAAATGAACCAAATGGTCCCTTTGTAGCTCCTGTGCTAACTAACGTTAAGCTAGTTTAGCTTCACCTGGAGCACCCGGAGCTTCTCTTCCAGCTGTCCGGCGCTGTCTCGTCGTTCATTCCCTATTTCACGCAAACAGTGCCGATCGCTTTCGGATGGTTAATCCTCCAAAGAAGACAGACAGCTGCTCGCGTCTGACGGTGTTTTTCAGACATGTGAAGTGCAGATAGACCCTGTTTTGCTCTCAGATAAAATGCACAACTGTCCTTTAGGTGCACAGTTATGACGTAGCCGGATTTCCATGAAACTCGAACTCTGATTGGTCCGAAGCTCCATGGGTTTGTTCGTTTTGTACGCAGGAAATCACCGGCGACTGTGTGGAATGATACTAACTCCCCCGAACCTTTTCACGAGATCAAGCAGGTTCAGTTGTAGATTAATTTAAGTTGTCCTTCTGGAGATTCTTATAAAAAAGAAAAATTACTATGTATAATAAATTATAGTGTTACACATTCATACACGCTTCCTCCCACCTCCAAAAGCATGCGCTTTAGGTTGATTGGCCTGTCCCAAATTGACCGTAGGAGTGAATGTGTGTGTGAGTGGTTGTTTGTCTCTGTGTGGCTCCGCGGTACACTGGCGATGTGCCCGGAGTGTCCCCCGCCTCGCGCCCTGAGACTGCCCTGATAGGCACCGGCTCCCCCGTGACCCGCGTAAGCGGATTAAGCGGGTTGAGAAAATGACTGACTGACATTCATACACTACACACAATATTACACACTCATACACTACCATTAACATTTGTGAGCAGCAGTATGGTTTCATAGATAGATAGACAGATACTTTATTAATCCTGGAGGAAATTGCACATATCCACTGCTCAGGCATTACATGATGAATAAATACTGGATAAAAAAAGAAACACTGACACCAAAGGACATAACACAAGACATACACTACACTAGCAGACACATGTAGCATAAACAGGACATAAAATAAAAAAAGAGTACTACAGATGCAGTATTGGCTTTGAAACAGGAAATTCTCTTTTCACTCACCAAATACAGAGTTTGAGTTTGACATTCACAGATATATGTTGTATACAGGCCCCTGAACAAACTGTGCCCCTGTGTTGTGCGTTTGTTCAGGGGCCTGTATACAACATATATATGTGCCTTGCGAAAGTATTGGCCCCCCCAAGAACTTTCTGACCTTTTGCTACATTTCAGGCTTCAAACTTAAAGATAAAAAATTGAAAATATTTTTCAAGAATCAACAACATGTGAGACACAATCGTGAAGTGGAACCAAATTTATTCAACATTTTATATTGTGTTTACAGATAAAAAACTGAAAAATAGGACATGCAAAAGTATTGGCCCCCTTTGAGTTAATACTTTGTAGAACCTCCTTCTGCTGTGATCACAGCCGCAAGTCTTTTTGGGTTTGTCTCTATAAGTTTTGCACATCTTGAGACAAATATTTGCCCATTCCTCCGTACCAAACAGCTCAAGTTCCTTAAGGTTAGATGAAGATCATTTGTGCACAGCAATTTTCAGATCTTTCCGCAGATGCTCTATTGGATTGAGGTCTGGACTTTTGCTTGGCCATTCTAACACCTTTATATGGTTAGTTTTAAACCATTCCATTTTAGATTTGAATATATGTTTAAGATTATTGTCCTTTTGGAAGGTGAACCTCCGCCCCATCCTCAGGTCTTTTGCAGACTCCAACAGATTTTCTGCCAGAATCGCCCTGTATTTGGCTCCATCCATCTTCCCATCAACTCTAACAATCTTCCCAGTCCCGGCTGAAGAAAAGCAACCCCAGAGCATGATGCTGCCACCACCATGTTTGACTTTGGGGATGGTGTTTTCAGGGTGATGTGCAGTATTACTCTTACGCCAAATGTAACATTTTGCATTCAGCCCAAAAGTTCAATTTTGGTCTCATCTGACCAGAGCACCTTGTTCCACATGTCATCTGTGTCTTCCATGTGGCTTCTTGCAAACTCCAAATGGGCCTTTTTATGGTTTTCTTTCAGAAATGGCTTTCTCCTGCCACTCTTCCATAAAGGCCAGATTTATGCAGAGTACGACTAATAGTTGTCTTATGGACAGGTTGTCCCACCTTGGCTTTGTATGTCTGCAGGTCATACAGCGTGATCATGGGCCTCTTGGTTGCTTCTCTGCTTAGTTTCCTCCTTGTTTGGGCTGAAAGTTCAGAGGGACGGTCAGGTCTTGGTAGGTTTGCAGTGGTTTTATTCTTTCTCCATTTTGATATTATTGCTCGCACAGTGCTCCGGGAGACGTTTAAATACTGTGAAATCCTTTTGTATCCCATTCCTGCTTTGAACATGTCCACCACTTTATCTCGGACCTGCCTGGTATGTTCTTTGGTTTTCATGATGCTGTTTGTTCTCCGGTGTTACTTTCATAGACCTCTGAGACCATCACAGAGCAGGTGCATTTAAACTGAGAACAAATGACACGTAGGTGCACTCTGTTTGTCATTGTTAGTCGTTTAGGTCAACATTGGATCATTCAGAAGTCATCAGGGAATTTCTGGAGTCGGTTAGCTGAGCTGAGAGAACAGGGGGCCAATACTTTTGCACGTCCTACTTTTTAGTTTTTTATCTGTAAACACAATATAAAATGTTGAATAAATTTGGTTCCACTTCACGATTGTGTCTCACATGTTGTTGATTCTTGAAAAATATTTTCAGTTTGTTATCTTTAAGTTCGAAGCCTGAAATGTAGCAAAATGTCCAAAAGTTCTTGGGCGGCACTGTATAGGGGGAGACAGAGTGAAGGGCTCCACCGCAAATGAGCAGCTTGTGGGGGGGGGGGGGGGGCAGCGCCTTGCTTGAGGGCACCTTGGCAATGGCTGGGAGGTGACCTGACGCCTCCCACTGTCAGCCCACACTCCAGAGGTTGTCTTGGCGGGAATGGGAATCGAACAGCTGATGTCTGGTCTTCAAGTCTTCAAGATGTCTGCTCTACCGCTGAGCCACTGCTGCCCCAAGCACAGAGAAGGCCAGAGGGAGCTGCACTGTGTTTTTGTAGATCTGGAGAAAGCTTATGACGGTCAAGGCGGATAACCACCCTCCAGAGCCTGGGTCCTGCCCAGAGTTTCTTCCTCAATGAGGAAGTTTTTCCCCGCCAACGTTGCTTATGCTTGCTCTGGAGGGTATTGTTGGCTTTCTATCTGCATTTCTCAAAAATGCAATAAAAATACAGTTAAATAAAATGAACAAAATTCAGAAATAAAATAAGGCTGAGTCTCAAATAGGCACATAAGAAGACTCAATCAAAATGAATACTAAAGCTGACTCAATACAGCAATTCAAAATGAATAGTATAACATGCCTCTAAATAAGGCAGCATCAGTAGTAAGATGCCAACAGGCATTTCCTTTAAAAGGGTGAGCTAACGCTACAGGAACTGACAACAGACAACTCTATGTGTACTTGACATGTTTTGCATTTAAATGATGCGTTAGGCTGGAGCTGCTTCGGTGATATGAAAATTCTCTTTTACAAAAGGTACAAATCACTGCATTTTCGTTGATAGTCCCGTCTTTGTTGTTTTTATAAATAAACTTTCCGCCCAAAGGTCCGAGTGGGCTTGCCTCGCTCTCCTGTGTCGCGTCCATCTCTGTTGTCAGTCACTCTGCTTTTGACTAGTGGCGCAGGTACGAAGTGACGTGTCGCTGCAGCCTTACGGGTCCCTCAGTGGGCCAAATTTAAAATGCTTGCACATTGACTTGCCACTCACGATTAATTGCATTCATTTTTATAGCGCATTAATTTGCAGCGTAATTAATTAATCTAATTAATGCGTTAAACTGACAGCCCTGATATTTTAGTGATGGTAGTACACTGTGTGTGTGTGTAAAAATATCAAATTTTCTATCAATAATTTTCGTAGGGAATAACTCCTATTGCTTGCACACAGATACACAAAATACAGTAAACATGTACAGTGAGGGGAGGGTGGTTGGGATTGGGGTATGGAAAATGATTGTGATTTTGTTACGTTGAGGTATATAGCCAGTGATTATGCTTGGGTCATATCATTGGTTTTTATTTAAAAACAACACTTATGTCCACTGTATAAACTTTACGACTCATAAAGAAACAGACAAACAAATAACTGTCAAGCATGTTAATCAACGCGTCTTCGACGTGGAGCTGTTATACGTCAGAAAATAGCCGGTTTTAACTCTGTGCATTTTGTGTGTACATGTAGACACGGGTCACACACACTGACTTCACAGAGGTTTTTGTTGCATGGAGACGCCCCTGGATAGAAAAAGTTTTGGTTACAGCATCCATACGACCATGCGTACCCGGCGTTTTCAAAAAACTTCACTTTGGCCAGCGTTTTCGTCTTGAATATCTGCGTTGTCCTGTGGATGAAAGTCATAACCACAACAAAAAGCCTCGATGCCCGATGCCTTACACCGTATTGTTCACGTGATTCCTCCTGGCAGATGCGCCTTGATTAGTTCGGCGCCATGATTGGTTGGGCGCTTGATTGACAGGTAGTGGGTGGAGTTAAAACGTGACAGCGTGCGGTTTTCAAATGAGCTTAATCAGATATATAGGTGGAGAGATAAAATCAAATGGAAGGTATTTTATGATTATTTCTACTGCTAATTAAAACGGCCAGCTATCAAAACGCACCTGTGAAAAAAAAAAAGAGTTGTTATCATTAGTTGTTAACTCGTCTGCTTTTTAGTCATGTGATGTTATGATCACAGGTCACCGGAAGATGGCGACACACCACTGATGATCTGCGCGTCCGATCTGCCGTCCTCTGAATCGGTGCCTTGTACTGCGGTGCCTTGTGCAGACCGGCACCTGTCTCCACTTGTTTTACTGTATTGTGTACATTATATAACCAGGAAATCTCTTTTACAAGAGAGTCCTTTGGAAGGCAGTAGCCAATCACACGAATTAAAAGGCAATACATGTAAAATGCTTAATTAAAATACACAATTTAAAAAAAAAATAGACCATTCATACCTTACATAGAGAACACTCAAGGAAAAGATACAGAAAACACATGCATGTTTATTTTAGTCATCACATTTTTCATGCTGCTTTTAAACTGATATTTTAACACAGAAACAGATAGATTTGGTAAACTGACTTCCTAAGTGAAAAAAATCTCTGAACCCTATTTAAATTTAATAGGGATTGGAGTAAATGTGGCCTAGCTATTCAAGAAATGTACACAGATATTCCTCTTCATGGTCACAGCAAGCGCCATCTGAAGCTGACGTGCATCACTATATATAAAAATCTAAATATCAAAAGGCAGAGCTGATTATCATGGTTAATATTAGTATAATATTCAATGAAGCTGGAATTTAAAATTTACAAGATATGCTGCAGATACAATTTCATTTACTGTTGGGTGGACAAACAAGGTGCTCTACATAAGAACATCAAGTACACAAATATATAAACATTTCTTATGCTCAGTTAAAAATTAAAATGGTGCAGAGTGGTGTTAAAATAAAATAACAATAAATGCAAAAATACAGTATATTTATCCAGCCCTAATCAAAATTCACTCTTCTTTCATACAGTGAAGGGGAAGGAATTTTTCATATATTCATAATCTAGGAAATCAGAAACAAAACAAAGAAGATGGTTATGTAGTTAAGAATAGTGGTGCCTGAGAAAAAAGAATGCTTACAAATGGAACTTTAGTGGTTCTTTGCTTAGTTTGGATGATCCTTTTGCCGTGATGTGCAGACCCTTAAAAACATTTGAACCAAGAAGCACGGAGCCTGCTGCACAACCAATATAGCAGAACTTCCATGAAATGTTTCAGTACATTTTCCATCAATTCCTTTGTTTCTGTGGCTTGACAATTAATCCCTTAACGGTTTGCTCATAAACCCCTGCTGGCCACCACTGAGACCAAGTTTTGATGCTGATGGCTTCATTTGCTGGCATCAGTGTGTCAACATGCATAAGCCCATTTAGCCAAGTGCAACACAAAGATACAACGAGTCAAGCTGTCTCCTGTCTGAACTCCCAAAGATACAATCCACACACCCTAACTGACCTGTGATCAGACTGAACCCCATCATTCATGCCTTCTGCATTCATTTGCTTTGTTTGCTGGGCCTTTATTTGTTCAATCTCTGACTAAATGAAATCAGAAATGAATGCCACCTTAGCAGTTGCACCCCAAAAGCATATCCAAAAGCATATGCACCCATAGACCCACACAAACTTTCCTTGTCCTGTCCTGGCTCTATGCATTAGTGTGTGTGGTTCTTTGGTTGCCAAAATCATCAGCAGATATCTTCAAGCATGGATCTGCATGAATGCTCTTTTTCCCTCCTTCCACAATATGATGTGTTTCCTTTTTTGTGTGTGTTTTGATCCCTCTCATGCGGCCAAGCTGTGCTGTGGTGAGGCGCGGGTTCGAGTGGCGCTCCTGTGTTATTTTTGGCAGCAGCAGTGGTTGGTGGCTGTTGAGGAGAGAGGAGACAGAAGGGGGTTAGTATGAAGCCCAAAAAACCAGAAACTGTTTAAGGGATTTCTGTCTGAAGGAATTGCTTTGTAATGATGAGAGACTCATCATGAATGTGTGTGTGTGTGTGTGTGTGTGTGTGTGTGTGTGTGTGTGTGTGTGTGTGCGTGCGTGCATGTGTGTGTGTGTGTGTGTGTGTGCACCCCTGCATGGATGAGCTCACACACATGCAGGAAAAGACTGGCACGTAGATTTGTACTTCTAACACTTCCAGATCACCTCATACTTGTCCTCGCTGATAGACCACACACCCAGATCAGCCACATTGCTCAACATAGTTTTTATAGCATTCGTTGGTAAAGGACTTTCATTACCAAAGAATATTTAGCCTTATTTATTTTCACTGTCACATCCTCTGTTCCTCCTTTGTCAACCTTTTTGGTGATGCTAAATCTTCTCCATGGGAATCAGTCTGAAATGTTCTGCCTGCTCAGACAACATGCAGCGTCAGACATTCACGCTCCTCCCTCCACGCTTCTGAAAACACCATTTGAAAAAGATTTTCTCCATCTCTATTCTTGGCTACAGATCAAGAGAACATTATTACTGTACTTTATTTATTTATAAATCGTGGCGGTAATGCGTGTGAACGTATGTGTATGCAGCTGAGTATGTAATTGTGTGTGTGTGTGTGTGTGTGTGTGTGTGTGTGTGTGTGTGTGTGTGTGTGTGTGTGTGTGTGTGTGTGTGTGTGTGTGTGTGTGTGTGTGTGCGTGTTAACCCACAGAGATATTTCAATTTCTTCGGAATATTAAATAAACATCCAGCAGCAGCAGCAGCTTCAGTGGAACGCTGCCTGCCAGTGGGTTTTGGGTTGGATGGGTGGCGGTGCTGGTGGTGAAGGGGGGAGAGGGGGTTTGTGGCCGTGGCTCTGGGGGGGTGAGGCAGCTCATGGTCAGGGCCCCCGCCGGACACACTGGCGCCTCGCGCTGGAGGACTTCTGAACCACCACACTCCTCCACCAAAACCCTGCCAACCCTGGCTCCCTGCTTGCAATCCAAATCATTCAGTTGTCTCTCTGCATTTGACACTCTCTCTCTCTCCCTCTCTCTCTCTGTCTCTCCCTCTCTCTCTCTCTCCCTCTCTCTCTCTCTCTCCCTCTCTCTCTCACTCTCTTCCCCTTTCATTCTGTCCTTCCTGACTCTTTTTTCTTCCTTCAGTTTCTTCATTCCGTTGATCAAAATCCAGATTTATTTGCCATTTGGCCTCCTCTCCTTTCTCAATTACGCTTTCTCAATGCTTTTAGTGGCAAGTCATCCCAGTTGTGCTTTCTCTACCTTTTCTCAGTAGGATTTTTACATTTTTGCATATTTGCCACCCATTTTCTGCACTCTCCCTCTCTCAGATCACTTTGCTTAAAATGTTCCAAGGAAGTATTTAGTGGCTTGAACTTTGAGCAAATAAGCAAACAAGATGGGTTTGGGCTTGATGTCAGTCAGAATGGCATCAAGATAGTAAGCAGTTTCAAAAGGAAAGAACTGTTTATGGGCATTGAGACATTTGTAAGGGTACTAGGGTATAAATGGCCAAGTTTCAATCCAACCATGCCAAAAACTTCTATGGCAACTCTTTAAAAAAAAAAACAACTCTGCAAAATGTTAAGTATTTCATCTTTGTTCTTCGTGGTCCTTCTATAGGCCCATTCTGATGGCCTTAAATCTGAAACCTGGAAAATAAATCTTACTAGAATGTTTCATGATGATAAATAGTTTTGATCACTGAGAAAGAGCCAAAAAATTGACTTTTTTCATCCACGTCGTATGGGCACGTATTCCAAACTACTCCTTCCTGTACCTAGTGCTGCGTATCATTGAATTATGGATGTCAAACATCTTCACTTAAGTGGAAATGCATCTTTATGTGTCACCCATGCAATTTTCTTAACTTCATTTTACCCTGGAAGCAATTTGTCATCCGGAGGCCATTAAATGGGAAGCATATTATCTTTTTAAAGGGGCACAGTTGCCCACAACCCTCCCACAGTTCCTATAAACAAAATGGCCTCATTTAGTACCGCATTTGGTGCATTTGGGCAGCAAGGGAGGACTCCCTTAAAACTATAAAAGCATTTCAAGGCTGGAAAAGGCTGTGACACCAGGATTGGGAAATATGAAAGACGCTTCAAGTTTGACTGTTGGAGGCGAGCAGGGTGCTGCTAGTGAGTAAAAATGAGGATGGTCTAACCTCCATCATGGGCGTCATAATGCTTCAGTGAATCGACACAGGAGGTCGTGCTGCAAGACGCATGACTGTTGCATCAGCTTGATCCAGAGGTAAAAATGTATCCACAGTTAACAACATAAATGAAGATTTTTTGTAAAGTGTTGTTTTCACTCCTGAAAAACCTAAATTATGGACAGAGTAGATCTTAAAACAGCGTGACCTTTTTACTGCTCGCCCTCTCTTATCTGTTTGGGTTTCCTCCCCAGCTCCTGAGAGCTGACCTCCCCATGTTATGGTTCACTCAGGATAATAACCCTCTACCCTTTGACAAAAAGCCCTTATCTTGTTGTTGTCTTGCAGCCTGACTGCTAAGCCTTTGGCCATGCTGACTGTTTCCCTTTCTGCCCCCACACCTGTAGACACCTGTGCTTTTGTCCTGTCTCCCACCGCCCCTCCTTCTACCCACCCGGCGTTCACATGCCTGTGGCTACATCAGAGCATGGCCCATTGTTTCAATTGCCCACTCAGTTAGGACCAGATAATGACAGGAAAGGAGTTTCATTTGCATTTTGTTTAACACATCATACAAAGTTGTTCCCTCATTTTAAACAGCTGTGACCTCAGTGAGATGAAACTTCCGGGAGTAATTCATTAAGCAAAAGTTTATGTAACTCATCAAGTCTTGTGGCTAAATTAAACATGGCTCGAGTGGATGTTTTCAAATTACATCTTTGTGTTCGCCGGGTCTGAAATGGCCCGTGTGATGACTTTAACAGGTGTGTCTCTGGAATAACCTTCAGTCCTAACAAGCCTTGTAGAGCAGCGATATAGTCCTGTAAAGGAAGCACATGTGGGCACACCATATGGAACAGATTGTCTGCATCTTCCTCCACTCCAGGTTTCTATTGGTTCTATTTATGTGTCACTCCATGTGTATTTTTCTTTTATAACCATATTTGAAGAAACACTTGATGTTTCCTGGCTTTCTAAATAAAAGAAGCAAAAATAAAGTTAAGGCTACCCTGCGTCACCGCTGCTGTTGAGGGAGCGTGTTTTAAAAAAAGAAGAAAACACCAGTAGCAGCGGAGGATTTAAATGCTGCCGAACGTCTTCTTAACCCCCCACCCTCGCCTCAGCCGCTGGCCTGACACACCCTGCCCATACCCCGTTCTCCTGTTTCTTTTATGTTGTGGACTCGACCATACGCCCACTTCAGACCACCATAAACATGTTGGTCCTTGATGACAGAGTCGGCCCGGGGACGTTTTATATAAATTGACCTCAACTACAGCTCATTAGACGCCCTAAATTGGAACCATGCAGCCTGGGAAGTGTAAATGTTGCAGCAGTGGAGTGGAGGGGTTTCCAGTTGCACAGGTCTTCATCGCTGGGATGACACTCCTCACTTTATACATCAAATATTGTCAGCAATGCTTTATTTTTTGCCACTGGAAAATCATGTTTGTCAGTTTGTTGGGGAAAGGATTTTAATGGTTCTATTTCTGTTTAATGCACTCAGCATCTATTTCAAGCGGCACCTGTCAGCTACGATGGTTATTTACATACTATTAAAGGTCTGTTGGAATAGTGCACATCCATTTTAGGCCTCATTCCTGAGGCTATCTCTCGTTTAATGCAGAATCCACCCACCTCAAGTATTTTTATTAGTCTGCAGCAGAGCCTGCATGACCCGGCAGAAAACTGGACAGAGACACGAGAGTCACTTGAAGTGACTTTCTCTCTCTCTTTCTCTCTCTCTCTCTCTCTCTCTCTCACACACACACACACACACTTGCACAAATGTCCGCGCGCTTTAATCCTCCACGATCAGCACAGTCCCGTCTCCATTTGTACCTCTTCATTGCTCCTTCCATCCTCCATCCTGCCTTAATTGTGGGCCTTTGTTCGGCCTCCTCCCTCACTAAACAATGAGCCACATCCCACTTGTCCTAATCTCCTCTCCTCTCGACAGATTCTGCCGAAGCAACGCTCTCAATAATTACCTCTCTCAAGATGGAGAGTGGTGTGATTGTTCTGAGTATAACTACAGTGGCTCCCTGAAAGGGGTCATTGTGTGGAGTTAGTTACTTCACTTCAGTGGACGGCTTTGTTTGCACTGCTAAAGGTAATGGAAGTAGTTGGTTGGCCACGGCGAGGTGGAAACATAGTAAGATATGAAGAGAAAGACAGTGAGTGAGAAGAGTTGGGGATGAAGTGAGGATGAAAAAAGAAAAAAACAATGGCTGCTTGTCTTTTTCATAATAACACCAGCAAAAAAATCCTTTAGAAATTTCTTTACTTTTAAAAGCACCAACATTTTTTGACAGCATGTTAACTTTATGAAGTTTAATGTTTAATCGGTATTTACAGTATTGTATACACTCATTTCACAAGTCAATAATAGGTTGTTGTTCATTTCTGCCACAAACAACAACAACATGAGCATCATATTGAACTCTAATGTTTGTTTCTTGGAAGCAATGCATCATAGAGACTTTTCTTTGTCATGGAAAGTTACATAAAATATATAAAAAATGCACAATAAGTAGAAAAATAACACACCAAACAATATCTATATACTGCTGTAAATGTGTAGTATGTACAAACAAGGAAAAAACCTTATTTATCATTACTTTACCAGGTGTGGAAAACTTCACAATTAAAAGATTATATAGAAATAGTTTACATACACATCAAACTTCAAGAGCTATAAATAAATCTTTAAAAAATAGTCCCAAAATCATCCTGTTAACTAATAAATAAGGAAAAAAAAAATCTTAATTTAATGCATTTTATTTTCTTGTTGGCCAGCTTCAACATCTAACGTTATCTCAGGCATCATATTTACTGCGTGGTTCAAGATAATATTACATGTGTATAATTTAAGACATAAATTAGAGTATTTTTTGTAGATTTGTAATTAAATTAGATGCAAACAGCAAACAAAAGTGAAATGCAAAACCTTGTTCATCAGTATGTCTTTGGCATTGAGAGGCAGAAGACAGTCTGTTGATTGTTTCAAGAATAATGAAGAAGTATCAAAGTACAGCTGTAAATCAGATTTCTCTCCCGACATGCATTGCTGCCGCTCCATCATCCCGACCATAGGTCTCCATCTAAAACTACTTTCCTCTTGTGGCTTTGGAGCGCTTTTCCTTATGCTTTTACAGATTAAATTTCCCCAGTGGTTTGTCTCATTTGAAAGGCAGAGAAAATAATAAAATATATATATATATATATATATATATATATATATATATATATATATATATATATATATGTATTTTATTATCGTGCGAGTGTGTGTGTGTGTGTGTGTGTGTGTGTGTGTGTGTGTGTGTGTGTGTGTGTGCGTGTGGTCCAGAGACAACAAAGTGATTGCTACCTGCACATGCTCAGTCAGTTTTCATATCAAGTCTTTTCAAACATGATCCGACACTCTCTGCATGTCTTGAAGGGAAACACTTTCCTTTTATTTAAAGGGTGAATTTTTCACTGTTATGAACAAACCCACCACATCTCAAAATAAAACCGCAAAAAGCTCAGATCTCCAGCAGTCCACTGCTGTTCTCCACTCCATTGGGCGTGCCAGTCTTGTCATCTCCGTTGGCGATTTGGTCGGCTACGGGATTGGTGGGCACGGCACTGGCGTTGAGCTCTGTGGTCTCCTCGCTCCGAGGATCGGTCTCCCCCTCCACAGCTATAGCTTTCCCTGGCATTGCAGAGTCTGCGTGGGTCTTCTGGTGCTTGGAGAGGTGGTCGCTGCGTGTGAAACGCTTGTTGCACAGTAGACAAGTGAACTTCTTCTCCCGCGTGTGGGTGCGCACGTGCCTCTCCAGTTCATCTGAGCGGGTGAAACGTTTCCCGCAGAACAGCCAGTTGCAGACAAAGGGCCGCTCGCCGGTGTGCCAGCGCAGGTGGGCTTTCAGGTGGGAGGCCTTGCCGTAGACCTTCCCACAACCTGGAATGTGGCAGCTGTGGACCGGCTTCTTTCTCAGGGATGCAGCTGAAGCCCCAAGCCTCTCCAGCTCCTGGCAATTGGGGCAGTCACATGAGGACCTGGTGGGTGCACCGCCACTGTAACCCCCTGATCCCCTAGCTGGCTTTAACCCCATAGGACTCTCAATCAACCCCGAGCTCGGCACAGGCTTGGGCTTGTACATCTCCTGGGGCAGCATATGCTGGGAGGACTGGAGGAGATGTGAGGAGGAGCCCAGCCCCACTGAAGGGTAAGGAGCTGGGTTGAGCGGGGTAAAGTCGGTGCTGTAACTGGGTAGCTGTGGGCTGAGAGAGGCCTGTGGTGCTACAGGCTGCAGGGAGGCCTGGAGACCTCCGTCTGCCTGGGGCTGGGTTGCTGACAGCCAGTTGGAGTTGGGGTGGACATCCCACCATGAGGACGTGGCATTGGCGGGCGCAGCAGTAATGCCTGGGTGAATGCCAGCTTTATACCAGGATCCATAGGGGTGCGTCATATCCAGCGAAGTGTAGACACTGGTGAGGCAGTCGGCCGTAGCGTGCGCCTTGGACACTAAAAGAGACGGGTCTTGGGAGGCAGAGGTCTGGAAGGAGTGGGAGAAGGGATTATATTCTGTAGTGTAGCCTCCAGCTGAAGGAGGGGGGCTTCCACTGGGGGTGAGGAGCCCACTGCCTCCTCCTCCAGCTGCAGTGAAGGAGCCAGTGTAGGAGTCCGCCAGGCCACTGCCATCTGCTGTCCGTCCGTTCTTCGCTGTCTGAAGGTCAGAGGTCATGTTGTAGGGCTTCTTTACTGGAGTAGTGCTGCCGGTTTTCCCAGGTGTAGCTGAATCCCTGACGGGGCTAGTGCTGCCAAACTTATTACAGGTAGCAGTTAACATAGCCAGAGGACTGGAGCCATAACGTGGGTCTTCCTGGGGAGGAGGAGACATGGGAGAAAATGAGACTGTCTGCAGGAAATGGCTGATTGTTGCTGCTGCTTCTGTCAGTGTCAATTCTAATAAAAAACTCATGTCTGACTGCCACCACTGGACTTTCATTCGCTCTCTGTGTTCAAAGTGATCAGAGTGAGTTCAAGCGCTCAGGTTTGAGAAGCTCCTGCTTGATGAAGACGGAATTCCCTCGCCAAGAAATTTTGTCTTGGGTTAGTTTACTACAGCTCTGTCACACCAGGTACTGATATCTCCTTCAACATGCTTCATCTTGTGTTTTTTTTTTTTTTTTTTTGCATGTACATCATCAGGATAAATAAGACTGTAAGACACTTAAGAAGACTCTACATTGAAACCCTTCTCTTGTACATGTGGCAGGTCACTGACCCTCTAGCACCTCACTGAAGAGTTTGGTAGTTCTACCGCTCTACACACTATGCGTGTAAGAAATCAAATAATAATTTTAAAAAATTTAACATTATACTCCTACAATATCTTTATATCCATAACCTTATTGTAAAAGTTGTCTTTTCTCAACAACACATCTCTTGTAATCCCTGAAGTATAACAAATAACTCAAATTATTGACATAAATCAAATGATTTTAGCTCAGACTGTCTAGTCATTTGTGATTGGTTAATCATTGGTTAATCAGTCTTTAACTTCCTATAATTCCTTGACAATACTGCCTGTCCATTTCATGTCACGTGCTGCGCTTTGTAGTCATATCAGATAACTTGATATCCACTTATAATTCCACTTGCATGTAGAATCAACAGGTCTTTTCGTTGCCAACCAAACTATCAAGTTACTTTAAATAAGTAAGCATTCAGAACTTTGGTCTGTTCACCTGCAGTTCATCATTCTGCTGAATCACAATATTTAGAGTAACACAATTCTTCAGACTGGAATTCTGGAATTTTAACAACATTCACATGATAAATATTTCACGCTCTGTTGAAGAAGAAAGAAAAAATATACTTACAATTACATTCCCTACCTCCAGAATAGATGCGGCCATCCCTGAGAAACAAAATCCTAAGGAAACTGAGGGGAGTGGGAGAAGCGCAGCTCGGGGTCCCGGGACAGTTTGGGAGAAGTTGGGCTCCAACGCCGGGAAGTGTTTTGAGGCTCGGGGAGCCCGCCCCCTAATTACAGCCCCCGGGCTCTTTGAAGACTCGATGAGAAGCAATAAAAGTCCAGAGATGGAGGAGAATGGACGCAGATTGGTGGAGAGACAAAAGACATCCCACCTCCCCGAGAGGAGGCTGTCCAATCACTTTTCAAGATAAACGCATGAATGGGTTACTCATCAATCACCGCGCGGACTTTATTTCAGTTACACCGGTATTATTTTTTCCACTTGGATTACCCCAATGGAGTCTGACGGGGCTCAAATCATCTAACAAAGAATTATCTGGACATATTTCTCCACAAAGAGTGCGTTATAAATTCCGTCCCTGCTATTAGACACGTTACTGTAAATAAGAAGTGAAAAGCGATTAAAGCGCTCCTCGTTTTCCCGCGACAGAGGAAAAATAACAAGAGAACATGTAGCCCCGGCCTGCGCCACATAAATCACAAAAATTAAGTCGAATGAGTCTGTGGCTTCCATCAGGGTTTTATTATTCTGGTTTCAGGCCACTCTCTATTTCCAACATTCTTATACAGTAGAGTTAACTGCCTCTCAGACATTAGCTGTGATGGTTAAAGAGACTGAACTGCAGAGACAAGAAAAGAAAAGAAAAAAATAAAGCCATTAAGTCAAATGAAGAGGAGATTATTACATCAAATTAAATGAAGTCAAATGTCCAATTTACGAGAGGCAGAAAAACACTTGTCAAGATTGTTTCCTCAAGTCAGACAGTTAAGGAGAAGAAGAAATAAATAAAAACAGGAAGGATGAGAAGATTTCTTTGTGATTATTATTTGGAATTGTTGATTTTCTAGTACAGGATAAAAATTGTGATGCGTAGATACCCATTGTCCTTAAATAGATGGAGCTGTTGTGATCTTACTGACTGTTAAACTTGTTTCATTTTTTTTTTAAATTTAACTTAATCAGGTCAGTCAGTTGAGAAGGGAGTTGTTCACATTTACATTCTTGACCTGACAACTATTTCATAATAAAAAAATGTAACTTCACCTTAATCCATTTTAATGCTTCTCCTATCAGTTCCTTCAGGAGATCACTGTTCTATTTAGTGATCTTTTAAAATGAAATATTATAAATTCATCAATAAGCTAAAAGTTTTTCTACATGCACAAATTTTCCCTTCATTAAAAACATATTCCTAAAGATTTACAATATGGACAAAAAGTAAATGCTTTGTTAAGTTTATAATAAAACAATTGGTTATGAAATACATTCGATTTAAATAGCATAGTTCCTGTAATGTGTAACAGCAAAGTCATAGTCAGTGCATGGAAGCGAAAACTGTCACAGAAAAAGGAGACAAACTCATATTAATCAAATAAATAGGTTTATAGCTACAAAGTTACTCAGTTAAAATAACTTTACATAACAAAATGTTGTTAGTTTGAAATGTACAAACTGAAGACACACCTTATTATGATAAAGAAAACATTTACATTCATTCTTTTACCCATTTATGGGTGGAAAAAGTCAAAAACTAAACTTTCAGTCATGAGACAGATTCTCAGTGCTGTTTTGTGGGCGTCTCGTTCTCTGAAGGAGAGCACAGAAGATTAAAATTGTTGTCAAAAATAAACATATAATTTCTGTCCTTATTTTCTCCTCAATTACAGGGCATGGTCAGAGCTGGGCTTGTCGTTCTGGAGAGTCTGGCCCTCACATGAACACGGCAGCTATATTTGGCAGTCTGCTCTCCAACTGACCTTCATCGCTTTATTTTCTTAGTCTAGAAGGTGTGTGAGGAGAACAAAGGATGCTACATGAAGCAGTGTTACACTCATCTATCTATCTATCTATCTATCTATCTATCTATCTATCTATCTATCTATCTATCTATCTATCTATCTATCTATCTATCTATCTATCTATCTATCTATCTATCTATCTATCTATCTATCTATCTATCTATCTATCTATCTATCTATTTATTATTCAACATGTGTCGTAGCAGTCTTTCACACTTTCTTCTTCCCCTCTAATTTGACACATGTTGCGTTACTGTTGTGCATCTGTAAGTGAACCATTCCTTTTCTTCTTAGTCTTCATCAGTGCTTTATGTCTTACATTCAAGTGAAATGAGAGGGGAGTGCGGTCTGCGCCGGGCCGCTTTTCCTCATTTTTATAAGACTTGTAGTAATCTAAAATTTTGGCGTGTTCCCCTTTACAGGTTTCTTCAAAAGGAAGCGAGTGAGATCTATAATTAGTGAATGCGTTAAGCACTTTAACAACCCCTTCAAAAAGCTTTCTCTGCTTTATTTACTATTTTCTACTCTGTGTGGTTTTGATTTGTGATATGTACAGTTGGTTACTGCAGGCTTGATGAGCCCTGGGGCGTTGGGTGGGCACGATTAGCACAATTACCAAGTCTGATTACATGTTTCATTTGGATAGATTTTGTCCACATGACAGGTATCAGGTTATTAGTAGTTTCAGTAGTTGCAGTAGTTCCATATGTTTGTAGCACAGCTTGCTCATTAGGCAAAGCCTGTCTTGAAACAACAAGTGGCAAGTGATTGCTGGATTAATAAAACCCGTTGCTTCAGCTTGTAATGAATTACTCAAGAATTCACCGTAGTTTTCTGGTTCATTCTGGTCCAAGAATTACTCAAGCATCAAACATGCTACACCTTTTTCTTTCTGTGCAGCCAGTTGTTCATCATTTTAGGTGCGGCCATGTAGTTTTAAATCCTCACATGTCTGTCTTGTGTCTTTGTGTTGTTTATCAAACAAACATCTGCCTAGATTTTGGCTTGATCAGTGTGTCCTTTATAGATTACACTTAACTTGTCTAATTCAGCTGCTTCATATTAGAGAAATTGCACAATGAGAGTAAAGGACGGGCTACAAAAGCTCATGAAATAATCCAGTTACTACGTAACAAAGATGAAATTAAAAAAGGTTCATGTATTGTCACAGGACTACCCTATGTCTGAAGCCCATTACTATAATAACAATTGGCTCATGCATGTGTCATAAATTTGTAGTTTTTGCCTAGTTCTGCTTGCTGTTTCAAGTTTTCCTTTCCCTCAGTTACTCTGCTTCTTCAAAATCTGTACACCTTTTTAATATGGATAATGAAATCTTAAGATAACAGATAACCTTATAACCTCAATCGTATTGACAGGCTAACAGTTCATGTCCACCTGATATCATCTGATTACTCTTCATTGGATTCATCACTCACAATGACTTTTTGTGGACGAAAGGCTCATCTGATCTACCAGACTACCACAATCTTTGACAACAATAAACAAGACAGTTTACTCTTTGCATCCACATATTCCAAATCCTGTGCTTTTCACTTATTGTTAGAGAAATTATAATGCATTCCAAAGCCTTGGCAGCCACATTGTGTGTATTATGATTATTGCTTCAATGATTTTTTACCTACCCCCATCCCCAAAAAAACCTCTTTAGTTTTTAACAGGAAGCAATAAGACTGTCTTCATCATGTTCATGTTCATCCACGGTCAACTTTTCCATTCAAACCTTTTAGTCAAGTTGTTTTCAGGCTGGCATAGATTCCGCTGGTCACTCAGCTCTGCAGAAAATAAACTGCTCTCTGTAACACACATAAAGAAGGGATGGCAGTGGGCAATGCTGTTTGCTTACCTTTAAGTCTCTTTGAAATCTAACTAGCTCCCTCCTGCAACCATGATGATGTTCTGAATGTCTTGAGTTTCAAATGAAATGCGTCTCTGCAGTCTGATATTTGCAACTGTCTGGTTTCAAGGTGATGAATTGATCGGATCAGATTAATTTTCTTAATTTGTTGTAATTTGATCAGACATTTTCTGCTTTCGTGATCATTTTGCACGTTCGACCCAGTCGAACTCAGCTTTTATACAGTAGCATTTGAGTGTCCTGTTCAAAAGAAATTAAAGAGAAAGTTATAATCTACAAACTTTTGTCTTTTTAGGTAAGAATGAGTATAAAAATCATTGTGTATTCTCAGTATAATTGGACTTTACTTAGTACTTTTGGATGGAATGATGCTTTTTGTCTCGCAAGCTACACAACTGTTTGACATATTACATTTTAATGCTCAGAACTTGAGAGAACGGCAGTGTCATACATCTTTGTCTGGTTATGTTTTACAAAATTTAATATGCAAAAAAATAGTTTGAGTTCTTCCCTCTCAGCCTTCACGTTGCAGATCTTCACTTTTAGTGTAAGTGAATTTTATTACAAAATACAGAAAGTTATTTTTTTGTTATTTTTTTTATTTTTTGACCAATTTTTACTCTGTAAAGAAATTAAATGTCAGAGTACCCTAAGCAGTGCAGGCATACACAACTTCAAACAACTTCCTTTTGTACAGTTTAGCACCAGTAAGTTCATTCAGCAGACATTTTTCTTGAAATAGCAGTGAAAAGTTGGCCAGATTCTCCGTCTTGCTTGTGTCATGAAAGTAGCGCGGTAAAAAACAAGCATGAAACAAAAGAAGGGAACTCCTCTGATGTCTATATGTTGACGTGCTTAGTTCTTTTTTGGGGGGGAAGGGTACTCTTCTGTTTTCTACATTGGATTTAAATTGGCCTCTTGGTATCGTTAGGCTATTACAGCAACCAAGTAAGTGTGTATAATGGTGGATCAATGGAATATCTCACCATAATGCATTTCCCTTGACATTCCCCTCTGGGCTGCAACCCTCAGAAAATTAACAATGTTAATAATACTGCGACGGAGGGGGAAAATTGAAATGATTAGATGTGTTTTACTTTGCTGCTGATGGAAATGTGGTTAGAGGGAATCAGGGTCAGGGATATACTTGCCTTGCAGCATGACTCTGTGCTATTTTTCCAGGCTGTGTGGTCAAAGAATCAGAGCTTTTCAACGGAAAATGAGAGAGCGAGAGAAGCGGGGACAGCAGAGAAAGAGAGAGAGACAGACAAAAAGACGAATAGACAGAGAGAGAGAGAGAGAGAGAGAGAGAGAGAGAGAGAGAAGAGAGAGAGAGATGAGATATCGAGAGAGAGATAGATGATAGAGATCTATCGATCCTGACGAGAGCGGAGAGAGATATACTCGATCTCACTCTTAGAGATCGAGATAATCTCTAATCTCTCTCTCGTCGAGCGGATATTCACTCTTTCTTTCTCCTCTCTCTCCTATTGTTTTTTTAATAGTGATATTGTCTTTTCTTTTTTGTACTGCTGTTGATGCTTTTGATCATGGCGTCAGATATTGGTGTCCTCGTCCTCTGAGTCAGACATGAAAATGCGACAACATGCTTCTAATAAAATGACCTGCCTGGCTGGAGCGGTCGCCTCATTTTGGTGGCTTTGAATAATTCAGCCATAAACAGGCTGCACTTCAACCGGTAGAGAGAACATGTTCAGTTATCTAACACGGAGGTCATCACATGTAGCAATGAGAAAACAGAGAAAACAGTTTTTTCGAATGTAAATGAAAAATTAAGTTCAACATTTCTTACAATTCCTTTGAATATGGTCTCTAAAAAGACAAGTAATTACAATCTGGCCGATCACCTCCAGGCAAGTCTAGTTTTCCTCCTTAAGGAATTTTTACTGCTTGAGGAATGAGAACATTATCCTCTAACTTTGAAAAGTTGTGCAACATGCTTAACATGATTGCATACAAGTATCAGCTCTTAAAACACAGAAGTCCGTCTACTCCCAAACAAATCTTCATTCCACCGCCTTCTTGCTGTATACAAGCTGAGATCTGGTCTGTAATCTCTCCGTCTGTCGAGAAGACCTGTGGCCACCTAATGACCCTGACAGGCGTCATGCATGCAATTGCTCAGGATGGCACAATGACAGTCTGTCAATATATCTTTATACATGCAGTACTTTCTGAAATGAGAGGGACTTTGAGGTGAAGTCTGTTTTTCACTGGACACTGCTGGTCTGACGAGAAGCAACATAGATACATGTAGTGTGGCGCAGATAGGATCTGTGTTTAATCACTAAATAAGCAACATGAATTGCATTTCATATAAAACCTTCCATTAGTGATATGTTATCCTTGCTGGGATTTATATTCTGGTTGTTGTGTTGGTGGCGTCTACTCTATGATGACAAAAATAACTTTACCTAAAAAATATGTTATCTTGGGGAAGGATGTTAAGTTTGACATTAAGACTAAATAATTTACTTTAACTTCAAAGTAAAAATACTGGTGTGTCATGTTTTGTTCTCAAGAGAATCTATCCATTCAGACTACTGCCTCTAAGCTGGCTAGGCAAAAAAAAAAAGCTAGTAGATAAGGAGGAAGCCTTATCTACTAGAAGGAGGAAAAAATTTTAAATTGAAGATTATACCCTTGACGGTGTCAATATGTCCTTAAAGCTACATAAATTGGAGCGAGAAGGAGCGGAGGTCAGGCCATGTGGTGTAGGTTACCGAAGCAACAGTGTCTAAGCCTCAACACCAATCATTTCACAGACAACTGCCTGCATCTGAATAGACTTATGGAAACACTGGACAGAGGCACAGTTGTCTTTGGGCCTACAATTCACAAAGAAGGACTTTTCTTTATATTCTTAACGTAAATTTGCTGCACTTTTACTGCATAATTGTTTTGGGATAAGTTTCTGTTTTTTGTAAAGCTTCACAGGATGGGCAGCCAGTCTCCAAATTTATTATAGCAGGGAAAGAGTTCAAATGTGTGAAAAAACAACAACTCTCAAAACATGTAAGATATTATTCAACTCCATTTAAGTATAAGAAAACTTAAAATAGAGTTTTATCCAATATGAAACAGTGAAACCCCTCCTAAACATTCAGTATAATGGGAGGTGTGTACAAACACCAGTACACCAGTAAATGTGCATTTAAAATGATTAAACAAAGTATGGTAGCATCCAGATGGCAGAATCTTGTGTGTAAGTTAGAGGTCCAGAACCAATATCCTGCTGGTCAAATATCTGCTTTTTATCATGTGACCATGTAACCCGCCCCCCACAGGACTGTCCAACATCTTCCCCTCTCCATCACTGATTTACACATATTTAGTCAGCGCCCCCCAGACCCTGACAGCAGCTGTTGCTGAGGTTTGGGTGGGAGCTCATTACTCGTTAGTGGAGCTCTGCCAAGAACACGGGATAGTTTTTAAAGGGAGTAAATTGAGGTTTTCTTTTTTAAGTTGCTTTATTCGTATGTGTAAATCCGACTCCATACAATGTGTGATCTCTTCCATGTGTCGTGTGTGTGACCAGCGGTCTTCTTTACTCCCCTCATCCTGGAAATAACTTCTGCTCTCCTTCTTTTAATGAACTTATTCTTTTCCTTTGCCCTTCAGGGGTCGCCACAGCGAATCAGTTGCCTCCATCTAACCCTGTCTTCTGCATCTTCTTCTCTCACACCAACTACCTTCATGTCCTCTTTCACTACATCCATAAACCTCCACTTTTGTCTTCCTCTAGGCCTCCTGCCTGGCAGTTCAAAACTCAGCATCCTTCCACCAATATATTCACTATCTCTCCTCTGGACATGTCCAAACCATCTCAGTCTGGCCTCTCTGACTTTATCTCCAAAACTTCTAACATGTGCTATCCCTCTGATGTACTCTTTTCTGATCCTATCCATCCTGGTCAGTCCCAAAGAGAACCACAGCATCTTCATCTCTGCTACCTCCAGGTCTGTCTCCTGTCTTTTCCTCAGTGACACTGTCTCTAGACCAAACAACATCGCTGGTCTCACCACAGTTTTGTATACCTTTCCTTTCATTTTAGTTGAAACTCTTCTATCACATATCACACCTGACACTTTTCTCCACCGATACCATCCTGCCTGTACACGCTTCTTCACCTCTTTTCCACACTCTCCATTGCTCTGGACTGTTGACCCTAAGTACTTAAAATCCTCCACCTTCTTGATCTCTTCTCCCTGTAACCTCACTCTTCCACTTGGGTCCCTCTCATTCACACACATGTACTCTGTCTAACCTTCATTCCTCTCCTTTCCAGGACAAACCTCCACTTCTCTAGCTTCTCCTCCACCTGTTCCCTGCTCTCACTGCAGATAACAATGTCATCTGCAAACATCATAGTCCATGGAGATTCCTGTCTAACCTCGTCTGTCAGCCTGTCCATCACCATAGCGAACAAGAAGGGGCTCAGAGCTGTTCCCTGATGCAGTCCCACCTCCACCTTGAACTCCTCTGTCACACCTACAGCACACCTCACCACTGTCTTAGTCCTCATACATGTCCTGCACTGCTCAAACATACTTCTCTGCCACTACAGACTTCCTCATACAATACCACAGTTTGTCTCTAGGCAACCTGTCATAAGCTTTCTCCAGATCTCAAAAACACAATGTTGTTCCCTCAGAGGGACAGCACATGTTAGAGGTTTTTGGAGATAAAGTCAATTTGAATTTCGCATGATAAAAACATGAAGCCATTACAAATGTTAACAACCAGTGTACTGCCACACCATAGATGTGATTGACAAACATAATATTAAATTTGCTCTAAAAAAATATGTGCAGTAATTCTTTGCATAATACAAAATTATTGCTAAAATATTTTAATATTATTGTATTTCTGAGCATTTGTCCTAATTACAGAAGTTTTTCACATGTAATTAAGTCATCATCATATTTTTATTAATTTATAGGAAAACAGTCTAAATGCTAATGGTTTAGCCAATATATTTTTGCAATCAGAATTCAGTCATACTGATTCTTTAAAGGGACAGTAAAGTTAATTTTAAGTGACTTAGATGTTATTCATCATTATGAAAAATAGAAGAAAATATAAATTTTATGTGTGCAGTGACGTATGACGCCCACGTGACCACTGAATGCAGAAACTGCTGCGACGAAGATTTTAAGCTTTATTGACCAAACTAAATATAAATATATAAACATATTTCAGTGATATATCATATAAATATATTTCAAATTTAAATATAATACGTTATATATTACAAATATTTTTGACCGCTGCAGTTACAAGTTACTTTTCAGATGATATTTTATAAACAATAACTTTACAATAACTTGTAAAATACCTTGTTTAACAATACCTTGTTAAAGGTTTAATCAGTAGTTCAACCTATTTGACTTGGAACCCCTTACAAAAAAAGTTGCTGCCTATGTTTGCTTCAGATGTCTGTTGTTCTATCAAAGAGAGATTTCCCTCTAAATTTGTCGGATGGTTGCATTTGAGTACTTTTCTGTTAAAGGCTTTCCTTGATGAATCCTCTAAAAATGCAAACCAGAACCTTGTGCTGCAACTTGTATAATCACTATTACTATGAGTGTTTCTGTCTGTGTAGATTTTCTTTTTTGCTCCTCATTGAATCCACTTCATCACCACTCAAAGGACAAAGCCTCTCTGGCTGCTTTGCTTCTAAGAGAGGGTCACTCAAAGCTTCACATTTGATGCCTTAGTGCCATAACAATGTGGTTTGGAGGATTGAAACAGCTATTTATTTTTGATACTTTGTAGTGCAGAACAGGAATAATATCTTCAAGTTAGTCCAAAGACAGCCTTGGTTTTAGAGATCTAGATGAGTGACCAGGAGTATCAGGTGTCCCTGTCTATTGAGTGATTGTGTGGTACTGAAGTGCTCTTGACTTGTGTTTCCTCTTTTGGAGAGTAGACTGATGTGGGCACTTCCTGGTGATACTGATCAAGAGAAGAGAGGGGGGATCAAGACATTAAAGCAGGCCTCAAAGACATCAAAATCTGTGCATGACAGATGCAAAAGGTTCGGCCTTGAAGCAGCAGACTGGAGCTGGAAAAAGGCAGTAAGGACTCAAATGGGTGTGTGGGCAGGGCATATAATACAGAAATAGAATGACATTATAGGTAGGTAAAATAAGCACACCTAAAGGGGACTTTATTACTTATAACCTAAAACCCCCAAAATCAAAACAAAAGGGCCCAGCCGCACCACATGTGTGCAAGAGGAAGCTACAAGTCGTCTCTCCTTTAGACCACCCAACGCTTCACCCACACACTCTCCTGAAAAACACTGGTGCAGGACTGAATCAACCATATTTCACATATTTCACATGATCTTGAAACTTTATGCATGACTTTGATTTATTCTTTTATGATTGGGAGAAATGGTGTACTTTCTCTTGAATTTAATGGAATGAAACGGTTCGTGCTCCTACACAAATTTGGTTTCAAATTTTTAATTGGTAAATAAGGTGAGGGTTTTTTTTCTCAAATGCTTTTTTATTTTAGTTTTTCAGTTTAAGACATGATCTTTGTTTCCGTACTGACTGCGACTACTGGAGCACAAATGTCGAAATTCTTCTGAAGTCCATCGCGCTTTCGCTGAAAATAAAGAATCCTTCCTTCCCCCCATTTGCCTTAAGCCACAGCATGTGGTCTACTCTGTTCCTGCTCTAAAAATGGATGTCAGGCGGCCTCGGGAGAAGCCCAGAACAGCCTCCACCGTAATGGCTGTGTGGGTGTGGCCCCTCGTAGATGGCTTTTGAGGGGGCCCCTCCCGGACGCCCGCACCCCTTGCCAGTGCCCAAGGGCTCCAGGCTGCCTGACCAGAGACACCACGATGTGGCCCACGCTGAACCCAGGCTGAGCCTGGCTGGGGAAGACCAGGGCTAGGACATGCTCAACCGCCGCGCCATGACAGGTTCCTGTGCCCCCTGCTGGGGTCACAGAGAACTAAGCTACGACAAAAAAATGTGTGAAATAACTGAGGCAAGAGTACATTCATGACTTGAATGACAGAAGTTTATGAAATTCTGACAAACACTGGTAGCGACCAGCGCCACATGCATATTTGTCATTTTTTACATCCTGCTTCAAAGCGGTGATGTATTGCGATTGTCAGTGTTAGTGTGTTCATCCGTTCGTTCCTTCGTTCGTTTGTCCACCAAATATCTTCGCAACTGTCGCAGATAGAAAGAAGAAACTAAAAGCACATTACTCGGGTGGCAAAAGGGATGAAAGTCAGGTGATACCCTTGACCTTGAGAAAAGTAGGTCACGGTCAAATTTCAACTTTTGTACACTCAGGAACCGGATAGGATAGAAAGACGAGGGAGAAGACCAGTGTAAGACCCTAGATCAAAGCTAGTGCTTTGATCTACTTATGCCCTAGCTTTGATCTATGGTTTTACACTGGCCTTGTTCATGTAGTGTATAACTTTATTTATCCCTTAAGGAGGTTCCATCAGGGAAAATAATTTCTCCTTCACACACAGCACAGTGAGTACACAAAACACAGAAAGCACCAGCACATAAAAAGTAGTACAACACCAAATAGAAAGATTAATAAATAACCCATCAAGAATATACAAATTGAAAATCATAAATAGGCATAGAAATAAAAAAAATAAACAGGACTATTTTATATGCGCACTATTCTGTACACTAGTTGGATCATGGGTCTTATACTAAAAGATTTTTGCCTATTTCCTAGTTAAAATTGAAGTTATTTATTGAACTTTTTAGATTGCCGTTGGTTTTCATACAATATTAATAATAATAATAATAATAATAATAATAATAATAATAATAATAATAATAATAATATAATAATAATAATAAAAAAATAATAATACATTTTATTTATATTGCACTTTACATTACAAAAATCTCAAAGTGCTACAAAGACAAAGAAAGCATAACACCTATGGTGAAGCAAAGTTTGCTTCACCGTACAAGCCCAGTTTTAAACAAATGTTGGAACATTAAGTCAAACCAGATAACCGTAATGTGATAAAACTTTTTGATGTATATTCAACCACAAAAAATGAAAAGAATATATAGAATACAGTTAATGTTTTATTTCATGTCGTTCATCAATTTTTGTAAAGATACAGTAATTTTGTTTTATTATTACGACACATTTTAAACTAGTAGGAACACAAGCAAGAAAAAAAAGAGAAAATGCTGAAAAGCACCGTCCGAATATCTCGTGGGTTCAGTTCATGTCAGGTTATAGCATACCTGAGAATGAAAGGAGAATCATGAGGGAGGACGGGGTTATGTTCAAGACTTTGCTAACTTTTGTTTTTTTTTCTTTATTTGGTTGGCTTTGTGTTATAAAACCTCAATGACGCTTTTTTGCTTGTATATTTCTATCTATATTTCTTTTGTGTGCTGCAGACCTAGTTTTGATGTACTTAACTGTGTTTTACTATTTCTATTTGATATGTTTATGTTAGAGTTCAACTCATTGTTTTTCACTGTAACTTCATGTTGCATTATTCTGTTAGTCTTACTGTGATATTCATCAACCAGCTTAAAGGTTTCAATGGCAAGATCCTCAGTGGATGTATAAAATATAATGCAGCAAAAAAACAAAAAAAAATCTTTCAAATTAAGGCATCGGTAACACTTCACTATCAGATAATTACCAAGAAATTTAGCTTAAAGTAACAAAGTAGTTCAATTAAAAGCAAACATTAAACATTTAACATTAAAAGCAAAACTTGTAACAGTACTTTTTCTGAGCATTAGCATCTGAGTATGACTTCCAACATAACATTTAAAGTAAAAATGGACACAGCATTTGCAGTCAGTTGGTTCTTGGCATGACTGACGCCAACAGAATAAAATGAGCTGCTGAGCAGCGTACCATCGTTTCCACTGTTTTAATGTGGTGAAGGAAAGGCTTTAATCCTTTAAAGGATCTTGGGCAGGTCAAACAAACACAGCACAACTTCATGTTCATCCTGTAGCAAAGCAGCCTGTCATTGAAGGAAACGTGCTCCAAACACTTGGAAGGCTGCAACACAGAGAAAACAAAAATTGTGAATGAAGCATTGCTCTCATGCTTAACTTGCAATGCTTCAACATTTGTCGTCAAAGTTCCTCTGCTGTCGCTCATCCTTGCCTTTACGGTTAATATGCATTAACATTATATGATATATCACTGCTTTTTACGTGTAAAAGTACAAAACTAATTGTACTGTGGCCTAAGCAGTGACAATGAATGACAGAGTGAAGCCAGCCAGTCACATTCTGGTTTGAATCAGCGCAAGAGGGTTGGAGGGTTGTTGCTCCCGGTAGGTTGGCTTTTATTGCCTCTCCCCTTTGGTTTTAAACAGATCTGCCTGTTTGTGGAAGTGTGGCTGGCGGTCGGCTCCTCAGCTGGCAAGGCAGCGGCATTTAATTGCCCTTTGTTGTGGTGAGTGGGTGGGTGGGTGGGGGGGCTGTGGTCGCTGCAGCACAATGGCACTTCGGCCTATCAGCACTCACATAAACATAGACACACATAGCAGAACACACATGGCTGCTCAGACATGCATCTACACACTCACACAAGTATGCTTTGCATACTCAAACACACACTGATTTACCTGAAGGATGTCTATCTCTTTAAAAGTAATATTTCCTAATAGATTTCTAATTTATATTTTTACTAATTGCATCTGGAAAAAAGTAAATATAATTGTGCGCATGCTGCTAAAAAATTGTTGCACTGAGCTGCAGGCCGCGCCCCCTCTGCCTGGGTGTATCAGGTCTGGGTGTGTCTCCCTGCTGGAAGGCTGGAGATTGAGTGCAACAGGTGGAGGTGATCGGACAATAAGTGGAGCTGGAGACACTCACACATCCTGTGGGAGCTGTGGGAAGAAACGGTTGCATTGTCTGGATGTGGGGAAAAAGGAACTGTGGAATTAAACCTTGTTTCAAAGAAGAAAGAAGGAGCCGGTGAGCATTTAGAAATGTGCATCTTTGCAGTTTGCGGTGTGCTGTGGGTTAATCATCTGGTCAGGGGTAAATCTAATTTATTAAAGAAGTCATGTGATTAAAGTGCAGAGTAAAATTTCATTTAATATCATGTGGATGAAAAGTTAAATTAAAAATGTGCATTTTAAGGGAGATTCTAGTTAAAAGTAATTTGATAATTGTGATGTTTGTATTTATGGAAGTTGAATGATGCCAAAATTTGTAAGGTTAAAATTGTCGAACAATGCTTCAAAATGTATTCAATTCGTTTGGGTGCTTTAAATGTGGGTATTTTCCACTTATTTTCAGGATTAATTTAAAGTAGTTGAAATGGCTTAAAATTAGTCTAAAAATTATGTAATTGATTTTGGGGTATATTGTTTGTGGTTTTGGGTTAAATTTTTTTGAATTTCTATTTGTGTTTGTATTGGAAGGTTTTTCACATGTCTGGCCTAATGATTTTCAAATAAAAGTAAAAAAGAAAGAAAGTGGATTCCTGGTCATTGAGTGAATTCGAGTCCAATCTTCTGAAACAAGTGCCCTTTCAAGTGCAGGAAACTGCAATTTAAAACCTCACAAGAGGGAGAAGCACTTAACAGTGAAAAACTGACAGTGAAGACTGGAACTGAGAATCCTGAACATAAACCAGCCAGGCCTGGAGGTCCAGAGGACTGGTAACACAGTGCACATCATCCTACCCAGTCCTGCTGGAAAGAAGATGGCTGACTCAAAGGCATTGGAGCAGGTTAAAGCCAATAGGACATCTGCAAAGCGGCAATTCTCCCGGATACACGCCATAATGTCGGAGGAGGAACTCAGAGACAGTTTAAAAAAGCTCATAATTGAGGCCAACAAAGTCATGGAAGTCAATGATGATGTGGAGGCCCAGTATCTTGCAAAGGCTGAGCTGCATGCGGATACTGAAGAAGTTTGTGGACTGAGCGAGCAGCAAAAGGCCGATGTTGGGAAAACTGCAAATGAATGTGACATGAAACTGAAAGAGCTGAAGGACCTTATCCAGAAGACACTCTGGGCCAACTTGGGAGAAGAGGAACTGACAATGGCAGTAAAAGCTGCGGAGGAGAAAGTAGAGTGTGACGTCCTTTGAACCTGGCGGGAATAAAGAAGCCTTTGACTTCATGTTTGACTACATGAAAAGACTGGTCAAGAGGGCATAAGAGCTGCACACACAGTGGAAATGTTGGGCCCCTCCTGAGCAGAACGAAGTCCAGCTGCATGTGCGAGGGCTTGAGCAGGTGATTCCCAAGTTAATGTCCAGAAAGGCAGAGTTCAATGAAGCAAAAGCTAAAGAAGACACTAAAAGAGTTGTGAGTGCAGCTTCCATCAACTACCCAACATCAGCCATTAGACTGAAGCCAACTACCCTCCCCAAGTTTACTGGCATCAGGCAAGACTTTCATCACTGGAGAAGAGACTGGGAGGCCATTCAGAGGCAAGGAGAACCCACTGGGTCAAAAGAAGTCAAGAAGTTACAGCTTCTTGACAGTTTGGATGAGAAAATAATGAGAGATCTTTGATTGATGAACTACAACACAGCAGATGACATCTTTCAGGTTCTGGAGAACAGGTTTGGAAGTCAAACTGCATTGCCATTGAGATAGTTGAGGAGCTCTAGAGACTTCCAGCTGTCAAAGGTCACTAGCCCAAGAAAATTGTTGAGCTCATCCAAGCTGTTGAGAAAGCCCTTGAAGACCTGAGTGACCTTGGTGAAACAGGCGCTTTAAAAAATCCTCTGGTAACAAAGTCAATTGAAAGCAAGCCTCCTGATGCATTGAAGAAAGAGTAGCTTCTCTATGCAGCTGAGAGGATCGGTGCTGGACCAGGGAAATGCTTTGACAAGAGTATCTATGGAAAGCTGGACCAAATGAGGGATGAAGAGCTGCCAAAAAAATCCAACCTGAGCAAAGGCAACCCAGAACCAGAGCCTCAAACCAGTTGAGTAGCTATCTCTCAGGGTGTGTCGTCTGTGGGGACATCAAGTGTAAGAAGTTGTACTTCTGCAAAAAGTTCCATGTGCTTAACCTCAAAGAGAAGAAGATGCAGCACAAAAATTGGAAACCTGCTTGAAATGTCTGGAGGTCTATGATGATGATATGCGCTGCAAAACTTTGTTCCTGTGAAAGAATCCTGTGTGAGGACAAGAGAGCCACATACCACCAACTGTGTCCCAATGCTGAGTTATCCAGAGGCAACGTGGCCCAGAGGAGGAGCAAAGGCAGCATAGAGGGAGGAGGCAACAAGAGGAATTACACCGAGGCCGAGGAAGAATTCTTCAGAAAGCTCTCACCTGAATTGGCCCAGTAATGTCAGGACGCATTCTGCAACTCAGCAGCGAGCATCCCCCATGTTGCAAAGAGTCACTCAAGTCTTCTGGCAGAGAGTGGCCTAGTGGAGTGGCCTGTCATCATGATGCTTTTGGAGGACACAGATAATGCTGGACAAAAGATTGGGACCCTGATTGACTTAGCTTCTGACACCAATTACATTCCTCATGAAGCAGCAGGTCGGCTCAATCTCTGAAGTGAAGACATCATGTTTGTGGTCCATGGTGTAGGAGGCATGAAAGTCTTTGTCACAACAAAGCGGTACCTTCTGAAGATCCATGTCAGCACCTCAAGAGGCAATTTCAAGTCCCACCAGCTCATTTGCTATGGCCGAGACAGCATTGCAGACGTCCACAGACGTGTGTCGGCCAAAAAACTGCAAGAGTTCTTCCCAGATGTTCCACTCAGTGACCTGGTCAGACAAAGAGAGAGCCACCTCCTTGTAAGTCATGAGGAGGGTCAGCTGGCTCCGTAGAAAATCCGCACAGTGGGGGAGCTCAGGCTGTGGGACAGACCAATGGGAAAGACAGTTGCTGGCACCCATCCTGAGTTGTTTGAGGAGATCACTGTATCAGCCCACACATCAAGAACACACTTTACAAGGTGTATGAAAACTGCTGCTGTTAAGTATGAAGAACACACCTACGTAGTCCCCGTTCATCCTCAACAAAGCCAGCAAGCCCCAATTAACATCCAATTTCAGCAATCCAGTTGTGCAGCTACTACGTCTAATATCCTCAAGCGGTGGAAATGGGAAAGTAATGGTGCTGGCTGTGTCCCAAGATGTGGGGGCTGTTGTTGTGGAACCTGTCAACCAGGTGGTAAAGAAATGACCCTCGCGGAAGAAAGGGAGCTGGAGGTGGTAAAGAGTGGCTTCACATACGTAGGTGCTGATGACTACAGTGAGAAGCCTCACTGGCATGCCTAGTACCAATGGGCAGAAGACCCAGCAACACTACCAAGCAACAGGAATGCAGTTAAAGCCACATTCCTGAGGATAGAGAGGCAGCTGGCCAGGGAGCCCGGATTGAAGGCTGCCTATGCTGCTCAAATTCACGAGATGGTCGAGCGCAGAGCTGCAATGAAGTTGTCTAAAGACGTCCTTCACGCATGGACTGATCCAGTGTGGTGCATCAGCCACCACATTATGCCCAACCCACACTCCGCCACAACTCCAGTGAGGCTAGTATGGAACAGTAGTCAAAAGTGCAGAGGGGAGTCTCAATGATCATCTGTTAAAGGGCACTAACATCCTCAACTCCATTCGTGTTGTGCTTCTCAAGTTCCGGAGAGGAGGGTTTGCTGGTTTGGGAGACACAAAAGAAATGTACAACTCAGTGTGGCTCGAAGACCAAGAGGTGCATCTGCATATTTTCCTGTGGCATGACTCTGAAATGGAGGAGCTGGGTGAATATGCAGTCACCAGAGTTAACATTGGAGACAAGCCGTCTCTCTCATCATGAGAGAGACAGCTAATCTTCCCTAGTTCAGCCATCTCGAGGAAGAGCGTCGTGTGCTACAGGAAGACTGCTATGTCGATGACTTCTTGACTTCTCATGACAGCTTGGACCAGCTTAAAGTCATCACAGAAAATGTGGAGCAGATCCTGAAAGCAGGAGGGTTCGAGTTGAAGCCATGGGTCTTCTCTGATGAAAGTAGTGGGGAGCCTTTCGGAAAACAGGAACAGGTAGCTACTCCAAAGACTGTGATCCAGCCAAATCAGCTAAAAGAAGAGGACAACAAACCTCTTGGCCTCGGCTACACTCCAGAGGATGACAAGCTTCATGTCATGGTTGGGATAAACTTCTCAACCATGATAATAGAAAGAGGAAAATGATACTTGGCCAGGACCTTCAACTGGAGCAGGTGAGAGCTCGGTTGCCAGATTCACTGCCATGCCAAGAGTTATTAAGCCAAGTTTCAGCTCTGTATGACCCAATTGGCCTCGCAACGCCTGTAAAGCAGAAAGGGGCCATTTTGGTTCGGAGAGCATTTCAGGAGGCCAAACCCAAGTATAGCACCATCAAGGGCACTTGGGAACTTGCGCTATTGGGAAAGCTCAGAGAAAATGTCATTAGCCTCTTTGAAGAATACACTCAGCTGAGCAAGCCAAGTTTCATAGACCCCTACACCAGCAGGCGTACCGACTGAACCTGATGCAATCACTTTCTCTGATGGCAGCAAGCATGCTTATGGTGCTGCCTTCTATCTGCAGTAGGCCTGTGATTCTGTGGTGAAGCTTGTGGAGTCCAAAGGTAAACTGACTACTCTAGACCACAAAGGAAAAGCAGTCAAGGCAGAGTTGTGTGGAGCAGTATTCACCGCCCGCTTAAAGAAGTACTTTGAGCAACATGGACAAATTCAGGTCAGGCAGTGGGACCATTTTGTGGACAGCCAAGCAGTCCTTCAGTCCTTGGTGCAATTCAGCGTGAGAGCTATGACTTCCAGACATTTTTTTCCAATAGGATTGGAGAAATCCAGGGCAGCACACAACTTCAGGATTGGTGGTGGATCCCTGGACCACTGAACATCGCTGACATCATCATTCACGGGGCTGGTCCAAAAGATTTGGATGAAAATTCTACTAGTTGATGAATGGCCGGTTAAGTCTGCAAAGGATGTATCAGCAACTGCCAGAGAGAGCGTTTGGAAAATGCGGAAGAAATCATTTATTGCTACACTCACAAGGACTCAGGTGAAGAAAGAGCCACCAGATCTGGAGCTTTGGAGGCCTCCTGCTGTCCAAAATATGGTGGATGAAGGACAGTTCAGCAACCTGACTCACCTGGTTAAGACAGTCGCCCAGGTTTGGAGGGCAGCAAAATGCTTTGTAGGTAAAAATAGGATCTTGGGAACTCTAAAGTGGGAATCAGTTTCGTCAACAGGGGTCATCACTGTAACAGAGCACCAAAATGCTTAAGAGACCTTTTTCTTGCTGCACAAGAGGGCTTGACCTTTCCAACCACTACAGTAGACCGGCTGGCAGTCTGCAAAGAGGAAGAAACTGAGTTACTGGTTTGTAGTGGTAGAGTGCAGGCTTTCAATGAAGACAGAGTTGTGGCAAGCTCCAGTATCCCTGAGGTGAAACCTGCAACATCAGCATCCAAACATCATGCATCCAAGCATCCTGTCTCCAGCATCCAAAGGGACCTTCGGTCCACAATCCTTCACGTTTGGTGGTCCTGCTACTAGTGGAGGAGCAGGCAAGAAGACCAGGAGAAAATCTCAGACCACAAGTTCACTGTGTGCGATCTCCAGCAGTTTCTATGTTGCACTGAGCTGTGGGCTGTGCCTCCTCTGCCTGGGTGTATCAGGTCTGGGTGTGTCTCCCAGCTGGAAGGCTGGAGATTGATTGCAACAGGTGGAGGTGATCGGAGGAGCTAGAGACACTCACACAGAAGCTGTGGGAACTATGGGAAGGAATGGTTGCATTGTCTGGATGTGGGAAGGAGAGACTGCAGAATTAAACCTTGTTTCAAAGAAGGAAGAAGGAGCCAGAAAAATTTATGGAAGAAGTCATGTGATTGAAGTGCAGGGTAAAATGTCATTTATTTAATATCATGTGGATGAAAAGTTAAATTAACAATGTGCATTTTAAAGGAGATTCTAGTTAAAAGTAATTTGATAATTGTGATGTTTGTATTTATGGAAGTTAAAAGCTGCCAAAATTTGTAAGGGTAAAATAGTTGAATGATACTTCAAAATGTATTTAACTTGTTTGGGTACTTTAAATGTGGGTATTTTCTACTTATTTTCAGGATTAATTTCTAGTAGTTGAAATGGCTTAAAATTAGTTTAAAAATTGCGTATTTGATTTTGGGGTATATTGTTTGATTGTGGTTTTGCGTTTCATTTTTTTTTGAATTTTTATTTGTGTTTGTATTGGAAGGTTTTTCCCTTGTCTGGCCTAACAAATTTCAAATAAAAGAAAGAAAAGAAAGTGGATTCCTGGTCATTGAGTGAATTCGAGTCCAATCTTCTGAAACAAGAGCCCTTTCAAGTGTGGGAAACTGCAATTTAAACGCTCACAAGTGAGAGAAGCACTTGACAATAATGGTGCACATAAGAAACAAGTAAATGTTGTAACTGTGATGGTTTATAATGCATTAACTAAGTGTTGAAGGAAATAAAGGAGGAATTACAGGGAGAATAAACAGAAGCAACATGGTTTGCATATTTGTGCTGTTCTGTGAATTGGATAGCATATAATTATCACATTTACAGGGAAGAGCTGCTGAATAATGGGTCACAGTGGCTGATCCGCCCCTCCCAGGATGTATTTGTGTTCATGCTTTAAACAGTGAAACATGACAGCATCTGATGAGCAGTGAGAGATCACCAGGAGCTACTGTTTGAGCAGCGCATAGCAAAAAGATGTGTTGTCTTCATCCAGATCTCAACACACAGCATAGCACAGATGAGTTTCATAAAACTTTCCGTCCCCCTTCTCATATTCATCATGCATTCATCCCAGCAAAAAAAAAAGTAAAGAAAAAAAAAACACTTTGTTTACTCCCCCTGCACCCCCTGCACGTGTGTTTATCCAAACCTAAAGCATTCTTTTTTCTGCTCTTTCGTTATGGTGACTTTTGTGCTCAACTGTGGTGAGTTTTGAGAATGTGTAATATACTCCTACAATTGGAGAGTTGCACCACCACCATCCATCCTTACCTCCCCTTCTTCCTCCCTCCCAGAGAGGTTCTTTTCCATTGATGCACTTACAGTAAAGTGTTCCCTCTGCCTCCATCACTGACCACATCAACTTGGCCAATCACTGATGACTCATTATACACACATAAACAGAACAAGGCACAAACAGTCATCACAGAGTTGCTGCATACGTTTACACATGCATCACAGCAAAGAGTCTCTCGGCTCCCCCGGCTCTGCTTTTCTTCTTCACCCACCCCTTCTCTTTCTCTCTCTTTATATGTCCCGGCGTCTCGCTCTTTAACGCGCACATAGCGTGGATGTGCACAGAGTGAACACAACACTACGCCGTTGTAGTTTTTGGAAATGAAAATGGAAACTGGCACCAATTAGGGAAACCAATAAAGTAACCTCAGTTCTATACATCTGCCAAGTGGTAAAGGGGATTCAACCGGAGAGTTTAGAGTTACATTCAGCCTTTAGGTTATCATCCAGATAACATCATCCACTTTTATTATTCCATGGATGCAATTACATCTCTGCTGCTGTCCTCCCCCCTGCCTCCAGAGAAGCAGAATGTCATATAAAACAGATTTTGGCTCCCTCGGGATGATATTGCTCTTCGTTGATCTTTTCATCTCACATGTCAGTTTGCTCCAATGGGACAAAATAATTCAGGCAGCTTGATAGCCTTTAATTAAGTAAATCAGTGCTAACGTCCACTGGCAGCACAGCTACACTGCAGTGAGAGGAGCATGTTTTGATTTAGTGAAGGACTCGCTAATTGTGATCCTCATGGTTGTTGCCATTAATTGGTTCCTGCAGAAGACTGTAGATCTGAAAGGAGAAGGAAGGAGGCAGATGGGGCAGTGAGCTTAATCCTGCCCCATGCAAGAGACGTAGTAATTGGGTAATGATTGTGTGGACCTCTGGTGCCGATGTGGTGTTGAGAGAGCAGAGGAGAAAGGAAAAGAGAGAAAGAGAGAGACCTGAGTATTTGGTTGAACCACTAAATGCTGCCACATTCATCCAGCAGTGACGCCATGCCACACGCCAGTCACCCGATCAGCCACATGCTCATGTATACACATGCGCACACACACATAAATCCTCTCTTCCTTAAACGCATGCACACACACGTCAGGTACGGCGGCCGACAAACTCCCACACATGAAGTGACAAAGAGCTCAGTGAAGGGCATTCAAGTGTTTCCTTTTTAAAAATGTTTACGGGCCACGCTGGAATGTGGGACAAACAAAAATAGCAAGAGCAAATGTTGAAACGACGCAAGTCTTACACATCAAGTTTGACAGCACTAATCCTAATGTCTCAGCCCGCTAACTTTTTCGTTGCATCATGTGGTCTTCGAACAAACCCTTCTGGCTATTAGCACATGAATATAGGAGGACCCAAAGTGACCATATTATGGACGGCCAGAATCAGTTTTATTGAGAGAGGTTCCACATCACAAAACATTTATTTTTTCATTTGTTCTTGGAAGACCGACAAATGGTGTTGTTCTGCTGAGATCAGAAAACACCTCTATGATATGACTGAAAGCCCAGGAAAAAAATTGGCCCATGCCATAGGATGAAAGTGTTTCTAGATGTTCAGAACAATTACTATTTTAATGTTTTAGTGGAAGCAGTTATCTCCCTCCAGCTGTATGCTGTATGTCTCTGTAGCCTCATCCATCTCTGCTCAGAGATATTCAAGGTGGTGAATTTGGTTGTTCACATGAAGAGAGACATGTGAAATGTGAAATAAATAAATAATAGTGAGGGGTTTACGTGGACGGTTTCCAGGGCTGTCCAACAATCTGACCGATGCATTTTCTGTCATAAAACAGCTTTGGAGACCCAGAAATACATTTAATGCATAGTAAAATTACAGAAGTTTCCAGGGGACACCAAAGTCTGCTGAAGACATTTATACTTATAACTTGCTCCACTCATCAGCCGTCACTGATACCAACAAAGTTTATTGTAGTTTCAGTGTTAATGAATAATACATTCTCATTCAGGTGACAAAGTTGCCATATGGTTCAGCAATGGCTGTTAAGAATTAACTAAGGAAGAACTTAGATGAATATGGTAGATGGGAGTCTGCTGTTATTCTATCATTTCCACCCAGCATTCAGTGCTGGTTCACCTTGACCTTGATCATTCATTCTTCATCGTAAACAGAACAGAACAAGACCCAATGCAGTCACAGACTGCAACATCCTGCGACACCCCTGAATTGAAAATTTTACCCTGGCCTATGTTACCCTACTTGTATTGATCAAATATCAAAGCTAGTGCTCTGACCTACGTTTATAAATCAAAGTACTAGCTTTGATCTATGGTCTTGCTCATACTCCCCTCCTCCCCCGTCTTTCTATCTTATACAGTTCCTGAGTGTACAAAAGTTAAAATTTGACCTTGGCCTAGTTTTCTCAAGGTCAAGGTCATCATCTCATTTTCATCCCCTTTGCCACCCGAGTAATGTGCTTTTTGTTTCATCTTTCTATCTGCAACGGTGGCAAAGATATCTGGTGGACTAACGGACAGACTAACGGACGGGCAGATGGGCGGACGGATGAACGGACTAACAGACTAACGGACGAACACACAAACGCTGATAATTGCAATACATCACTGCTTTGAAGCGGGATGTAATATTTTTCACAGTTTTGATGAAGTTCCACTAATCTTCATGACAGAAGAACTTGTTTGCACCCAAATCGCGGTCTCTTTCCAATGCATCTACTAATCCTGAGGTTCTGTTGCCTAAAATTAAAATAATTATTTAAATTGAACACACAAATGGCACATGTTGCCATTCATCTTTATGGGCCATCTCCCAAGTTTGGGATTTTCCAATTATGTACTAGTTTTCTTTGTTTTCAATACTTTTTCTCAGTTTTGTTAATTAATACATCTGCCATAGAGGTTGTGTTTCCCCCGTGTGGTTGTTTTCTTATCTATAGCAGGATTACAGAAAAACTACTTTATATACTGTATTTTGGTGACACTTTGTGGGAATGTTGGGGACATTGAAGCAATTATATTTTCTGGGAATCTTGCCACTTTTTGAAATACTGTAAGTTTTCTTTTTTTTTTTTTTACTGCTTCCGAAAATTATGCAGAATTTGCTTGATTGTTTACCACAAAATCCCAAATTTGTTTTCCATGAAGGCCAAAATTTGGTTTGAGCCTCAATTTGGGCTCCAACAAATGTACATTTATCAAAGCCCAATACATGTACCAGATTTTTTAGAAAAAAAAATCTAGTATTTTTCTAAATGCAACACATGTCCAAGTCAAATGTGTTTTCTTTGTTTGTTTTTTTGCTGCTGTGCTTTCTTAGGTTTTACTTTTCACAGATGTGCATGAATATACTCATGCCGAAACTTAAAACAGCCTGGGATTGTATGTATGAACACATGCAGACGCCAGAACGTCTCAATGCATATCTACATTAAAGAGTTGCACTTGTTCTGCTTTTAGTTCACAGACATACATAAATAACTAAAACACAGTACACAAAAAAACAAACAAACAGATGTTCAAGCATGCAGTGAATAGGCTGGTCTGGGTCTTGCAAATGCGATATATGCACAGTCACTACCTTCCTGCGTATTTCCTTATTAAGAATCTTCCCTCACAATGATTCTTGTATCCATTCGAACATTTTGCATTATGAAAACAATTTCACCCCAGACAGTTGTTTGTTGTTCAACAGGAAACGACCCAAAAGCAGTTCACTGTGGCTCTTTGTGAGCGTCCATTTAGCCATATCCTGATGTTACCTTCCCTCATTACTCCTCTGCTCCCCCCTGGGCTGTCACTTCTCCTCCGCTCCTCCTCTATACATCTACCATTTCCAGTTTCTTTTCTCCTTTCCTGTCTCCCATCCCTCCTTCGGTTTCATCATTGCCACCACCCCCTCTGTCTCTCTCTTTCAGTCTCTGGCTCCTCCGTCTCCCTCTCAGTTGGACTCATGTGGGACTGATTGAGCTTGAGGATCCAGCCCTCATCAAAGGACGAGTGTGGTTAAATGCGAGCAAGCCACTGAGGCTCCAATCTCGCACTGGTTAATGAGCCCCCTCTCCCCCTTCCCACTTCTCCTCCTCGTCGTATTCCTCATCTCTGTCCCCCCTTCTTCTCCTCCCTTCCTCCTAAGCTCCTTCAAACTTAAGTAACTCATATCTTTCCTCTTTGCTGCTTCTTTTCACCGTTTTAGCTTATTCACTGCGACTACAGCTTTCCCCTCTCCTCTACCATTCATCTATATTTCAGATTTTCTTCTCCTCTCCTCTCCCTAGTTCCCCAGCTCCTCCACGCTTCATCAGTCACAGTCCCCCTCAGGCTCAGGTCCAAACCAATGCTGGCGTCTGTCTCTCTGTGTGACCCCCTCCTCCTCTAACCACCACCACCATCACCGCGCTGATGATACTTACACCCTCTTAGTCTCTCGCTGTGGACCCTGACTTTAATCACAGCATGGACTGCAGCTGCACACTCATGCAAAGTGCACACACACTGTTCATGCACAAAATCAAAACCTGGACACAGGTGAGCGACTTACAGCTTACTGCATTTAGGCACACATGCTTGTAGACGGGGGGTTGGCATAACTTAGCTCTAGTGTACATGAATAATTTATTATTTCTGCCTTTGGTTCTTGCTTTATGCAGTGAAGAAAAAGATTGAGAAGAATAATTTACGGTAATTCAGTGGTACAAAGACCACTCTTCTGATGCTAATGGGATTTTCTTTTATTGCAATATAAAAGTTACTCCTTAATATTACAGAAATGAAGTGAACTGCCTCTGCAGGAAATCTTGTGATTTAAAGTGATCAATAATTTCAAATACTGAGGTAGTGACAGAAGCAGTTTTCATAAGATGTGATGCAGTATTTAACACATGAATTAATCATTATAATCAGGTGATGTTTGTTTATTTGAAGGAAGTGATAGCGTACTGTCTGCACCCAGCTAGCTGTATAAATTAACAAAAACAGTTTATGGGTTCATATAGGTTAGTCACAGCAATATTTTTGTCACAAGTCAGCTCAGATTAACAAGCTCTCAACTCCCTCCACAGTAATAATGTTTTGTATCATTGTTAATGCCCTTATTCAAAGGTATAACACATAATTCACCCACTATGGGAACTTTAGCAACCGAATTTAGGTAATGGCATAGAAAACAAAGATATGTGTTTTGCTGTACCTGCGTTACCAATTTGGTCTTTTGCTTTGAATACATATCAGCAAATTAGTACTTCATTCTAAATTATTGATCCAAAATAAACTAGGAACTGTCAGAGTAGAAATTCTTTAATCAAATTAACAAGTATACTTAGAACAAATGATCAACTAGAACCAACGCAGTCACAGACTGCAACTTCCCGCGACACCCCTGAAATGAAAATTTTACCCTGACCTACTTGCATTGGTCAAAGATCAAAGCTAGTACTCTGACCGACTTTCATCAATCAAAGCACTAGCTTTTATCTACGGTCTTACGCTGGCCTTCTCCCTTGTCTATCTTATCCAGTTCCTGAGTGTACCGCCGCTGTATCCGCCGTAGCGGGTCACGGGGAGCTGGAGCCTATCCCAGCTGGCATAGGGCGTGAAGCGGGGGATACTCTGGGCACGACGCCAGTGCACCGCGGAGCAACATACAAAGACATACAAACATGGGACCGGCAGTTAAAATAGGTACACTAAAATTTGTACACTCAGTTCCTGAGTGTACAAAAGTTAAAATTTGACCTTGACCTACTTTTCTCAAAGTCAAGGTCATCATCTCGTTTTCATCCCCTTTGCCGCTTGAGTAATGTGCTCTTTGTTTCATCTTTCTATCTGCAACAGTTGCGAAGTTATTTGGTGGACTAACGGCCGGATGGACGGACGAACAGACTAACGGACAAACACACACCGACAATTACAATACATGACAACCTTGAAGCGAGATGTAATAATGTGTTCACATCACAATATCCAGTGTTTAAAATGAAGCTGTTGTTCTACACGGTAAAAAAACCCAGCAACTCTCATATATCCTTACTTCTTATAATGCAATAAACAACGTCAGTTTGTTCTGCTGCAAACCAGTATTCCAAAAATCATGATGACAAAATCATGTAAATGTTATTTTACTTTGGGTTCTTTTTTTAAAATTAAAATTATTAAAATTTACTATGTTCCACAATGCACTAATAACGCGCCTAGAATATATCACCGCCTCATGTCCTTACTTTTGCTGGGATAGGCTCCAGCAATCCCTGTGAAATGCGTAAGTGGAAAAAGCAGAACAGAAAACAAATGAATGAATGAATGAAATCTGTTAAGACTTTCTAAAGGTTTCAAAAAGCTGAAAATATGTGTTAAATATTCATGTAACAAAACTGTGATAAGCTGTTCTATGCCCTGAATGTTGAGATTTAACATCTGACTTCTACCTGGCTAGTTTGTTGCATGACGATGTGAGACATATTTGCTGTGTCACGTAACTGAACTAATGAGTTGCAATGCAATGGAGTGATAAGGGGGACAAATATAGAACAGATTACAGGCGCTGGTCGTGGTGGCTGATGACTCTGCTGAGGATGATGAAATAAACTTGTCAGATCTGCACAGACTGATTGTGTACTGTGAAGGAGCTGGAGGGTGTGCATTACAGGAGTATGAAGAGCTTGAGATACAGAGGGAATCCTACGGTAGAGTTGGGAGCATGACGATATACTAACACTGAAATTCACACGCTATCGGTTAGAGGCAACCAGCTGTTGATAACAGCTGATATCTGATTTGACAGCCCCAGGCAATGACAGCAGGATATTAAAACTGCAGTGTATGACATGCTAAAGTATCTGTAGGGATAATCTTCCTTTCTGAACTTTCACTAGAGCTTCATTTGTTATCTCAGCCATTCTAAAAAGGAAAAGACAGTCTATGAATACATGATCTATGTATATTTTGTTACATATAAAACCTCAGACTCCTTCATTGCTTTGTGCGACAGCTGTTATTCCCCTTCACACAATGTGTAAATGATTTTTTTTTGGTTTCGTTCTGTCAATAAACAATGTATGCATACCGTACTTGGACAACTATACACAAAAGAAACCCCAGCTATTCTTACTTTCATTCAACACAATACACAATCCACTGTGTCATCTGCATTTGCTTAGTGCTTGCTGGTTGCCATCTTGTTTCCATAAAACACTGCCAGTCTGGAAGAAAACACTGGCCAATGTATCATCACCTTCGCACTCAGCCTCACACCATTTCTGGCCCATCTCCCGTCTTTGTTGTGTGCGGTTGTCTGAATGAGGCGGTGGGGGAAAGACCAGCAGTCAGACAACGCCATATGTTTCCAATTCCCTCTTAGAGACCTTCTCTTTCCTCTTTTGGCCTCCCTGTGCCCTCTCCTCTCCTCTCCTCCCCACTCCTCTCCTCTCCTCTCTCCTCTCCTCTCCTCTCCTCTCCTCTCCTCTCCTCTCCTCTCCTCTCCTCTCCTCTCCTCTCCTCTCCTCCCCCTCTACTCTCCTTATTGTGTTCCATCCTCTATTCATGTCCACCAAATTGCCCATTAGACTTTCTATCTGCTGTCTGTCTGTGGTGTGGCAGCAGCTAAAATCATCCTCTGGTCTTGCTACTTACACAATGGGAGACCACTTCTAACATTTAACACTACATGTTTGCTGGGATTGCGCACATGCACGCACGCACACACACACACACACACACACACACACACACACACACACACACACACACACACACACACAGAGGCATTTTGTGCTGAGGGATTTGTACCTATTTCATATTTGTGGACAATAAAGTACCTCCTCTGTCCAGTTTTTTGGTTGTATTCATCATGTAGCTGAACATAAAACTGTAAAAACACAGTATGATGTTACATGTGGTTTCTGCACACACACATACACACCCATGCAAACATGCAACATCAACATACAAAGTGTGTGTGTGTGTGTGTGTGTGTGTGTGTGTGTGTGTGTGTGTGTGTGTGTGTGTGTGTGTGTGTGTGTGTGTGTGTGTGTGTTATGTCTTTTTTAAGAGTGAAAGTAATCTGTTCCAAGAAAAACTGCCTGATCAACCTCACAAATTTACAATCCAAGACGGTGACCAGAAGAAGTCAAACGATGCGGTCAGCTGCTTAGCCAAACATTGTTGATGCATTCTGTAATAAAGAGAAGAAATCTACAAAACCAAAGCCCCTTTGAGTGAAATTTATTAATATCCTGTCAGCAGTAAATTAAGTGTTGTCCCTATTCCTGCGCTTTGTTTGGTCTAGTCACAGTGATGGTTGTCCCATCACTGTGACTGGCTGAGTGTGTGTCCCCTTGTAATGGCACGCTCGTAAAACTGCTGACAGAACTGGAGAACAAATGGACCTCATGTGGAACATGCGCACATGTGTTGGGCTTGTGAAAGAATAATCTGCAGTCAATACCGGGATGTGTTTGTATTCATTATACCTATGTTTGAGAGAAATAAGCCGAGGAATGATTTAGTCAAAGTCAAAAAGCATGGCTGACAGAGGACACGGTAAGAAGAAGATGTGAACAAAAAAACAAACAAACTCTGTCTGCACCAAAGAAAATAATGTTAGAGCAACATGAACAAGATGAATGAACAAATGGTGCCAATATGTGTGAACCAATGCCACACACAGTGTGACAGCGGTGAAGTCCCACCAAACAGAGGGGTGTTTCTTGACTACAGTGACTGTAGGACAAACTAATTAGAGACGGCCTCCAGTAGGTCACAGTTTAGTCTGTCGTGGCACTGAAGGAGACAGAGTGGGAGTGAGTGCACAGAGAAGAGAAGACGAGCAAGTATGAGAGTAGCAGGTAAAAAACATTGAAGAACATCCATCGTGGTGCAGAATTCTGATTAACAGTGAATGTGAAAGGGGCTATTTGTACTGACCAACCCACAAAGAATTACAAACTGACCCTCCAGTTCCCCTCAGCTCTAAAGGCTTTTAACGTCTTAAGTATTATTCCGGTTTTCAGGGATTCCTGCAGTTCCCAGCAGCAGCAGGCAAGTCAAGCAACTGGCAAGATGCAAAAGTTTCCCTCAGGCATTTGTGGAGACCACTATATGTCTAAAAGGAAAATTGATATTGTACATTAAAGGAAATATGTCCTAATAAATGCACATTGTGCTTCATGTTTGTTTAGGGTGGCAGCAGCTCAGTCCACAGGGACTTGGCTTGGGGACCAGAGGGTGAACTGGTAGCTGGAGAGGTGTCACTTTATCTACTGAGCACTGCTTAAGTGCCCTTGAGCAAGGCACTGAACCCCGACAAACTGCCCCCAGGGCACCGCCATGTGACTGCCCTTCACCCTACCATGTCTCCTCCATGTCTACAGACCCTCGGTGTGTGTGTTGGCTCCAACCTGTATGTGTGAGTAATATAATAGAATATAAAAAGCATTTCCAACTTGGGATTAATAAAGTACGATATAAAAAAGTAAATGCAACAATTCTTTGTTGCAGTATCTGACATAACAACTTCCTAAGGTGTTTAAGTGTATAGTGTCTGTTGTGTTTTCATCTTGTTTGTTGCCCTCTAGTGTCCAAAAATCAAGAGTTTGTGAAGAAACTGCTTGGATGCGAGGTGAAACTACTTGAAACCCCAAAAGAGATTTAACCTTCAGGCATAGGTCATTAAGTAAAAGCAGTGAAGCCACACATCAAAGAGAAAGAGAAAGAAAACACGGAGTTGTACTTTTAAAGGTTTCTTCAAGCTGCTCTTTTTATACGTTTAGAAAAAAAACGGATGGAGACTTTTTGTACATTGAGACCTCTGCTGTGTAAGCAGCATTTAATTATTGCAATAGGTTGAAATTAACATCATTTGGACCATCTGACATTCAGTTTAAGGTATAGTATCAAATACATCATACATCATATGCATAAAGCAAGTTTTTTATTAATTCATCAAATCATTAGTTGCAAATTAGTTTGTCATTATGACTGTCAAAGAAATGTAGTGTAGTAGTATAGTAGCACTGGATATTCTGAATGTATGAAGAGATTAAGTAGAAATATAAAGTAACGTAGCATTATAAGGTAAAGGGCACATACTAAAAATGTCAAAAATGTTATTGAGGACAATATTTTTATGTAGATACTGCCACTTACTTTCAGTCACTGACTGGGACTATAAAACGGACGTGTGATGAGCATGAGAATAATCATAGAATAAACTTTTGGAGTGCACGCAAATTAAGAACAAGAAAAGAACAGCTATTGTATAATTGTGTGCTACAAATAATGTACAGACATGTGTTCAACAAAACCAGTGCCGGAAAGATGAGGCTCTTGGAGGTTTATTTCCCTGGAAGTGGATCAAGCTACATCATACTCTCACTATGATATATTGGAAGCTATACAGCTGAGGAAGTTTACTCTGCATGAGTGCCATCCCTCAGTGATGATGTGGGTTCCTGCTGAAGTCTGCATATCCAGCTTGCCGCCTTGTTAACCCAGAATACCCTAATGACTTCCCCTCTCTCTGCCGAGCCACACTGTGAAGTCACCCATGTTTCCATGTATGTTTAACAGAGGAGGAAAGAGGAGTGAGGAGGAAAGGTAAGGAAACTCCAGCATGGCTGACAACTGCTACCTTTAATGAGGTGCTTTCTGATGGTAGAAATCCTCAGAATAAGCAGAATAAGGACTCCTGTCCACCATTAACACTCTATATACAGTACATTACAATCCCAGGACCACATCTTTTTAAGCTTTAATATTTCTTCTGACGCCACTTCAAGTGTGGAAAAATAATTAAAGAACATATTATACTCATTTCTTGCAATTCATTTGAAGGAAATGAAAAAAGAGACAGAGATGGTGGAAACGTCACCACTGCCTTTGCAAGCCACAGAAATGTTCTTTGGGTTTTATCACTGTTTTACATCACTGTCAGCTTGAGAACATAGTTGTTATAGAAACCCAACATACTGTGTGGATGGTCGATGGTTTGCAAAAGAACACTGGAAGTTGCATATGAACGCATACGGAGGGCACTTTCACAAAAAGGTATTCTCATGATGTATTTGGTTTCATTGTAACAGTAGAACCTCTTCTATTCCTTCCTATTTTGGTTTGTTTCCTGGCATTCAGTTTTATGTCAGTATGGATGTCTGTCGCAATTGATTGTCGCCATCTTGTGGTTGAGTCTCAAACTTTTCTATTTCCATATGCAATTTACAGATACATGACAAAAGCTTAAAAACAAACAGACCAAATTATAAACTTATATTAAAACACAAATATTATAAATGGTAATGAATGTCCAAACATGTACAGTAACAGGTATGTTCACTGCGCACATATTTATTAATGACTGAATGAGTGTCCCAGTGGGTTGTAGCAGTGTCACAGTGGGGAGTGTGCACCACACCAGGACCCTGAAGCAGAACATCTCCATTTACAAAGCTTGTACAAACGACAACACAAGAATGTGTGACAATCTACACACAGTTAATACTAAGCATTTGCTGAAAGGGGTGATTTTTTTCAAGTATATGTGTCACATGTCTATGAATCGGAAGATATGTATGATTGTTGTGTGGCTAGGGAAAGAGATTTGAAGTGTCTTATCTTGACGGATAAGTTATGATGAGTAACATAGAGAAAGTGATTTAGGTAAATAGAATGTCTGCCTTCCCTACAGCTTTCTGTCATTTCTATACTTTTGATTGTTTTCAACAACAAACAATGATCAGGCTGCTGATGCTCGAACCTAACAGCTTTAAGACAAACATGAATGCAGCAGTAATCACTCAGAGTCCAGTATGTGATGTTGTTATGAAGCTAGAAGCAAACATCCAGCCTGAAAGAGGATTGCTAGGCCTTCGTTATCAGTTTGCTCACACTATGTTACAAACTCCCATGTAGTAGGTACGCAAACTGATCATTAAATCAGGCATCAGAACACTGTCCTTTGACCGAATGGATGGAATTTATATTCTTTCTGCTGTTCATGGTGCATCTCCAATAAAGCAAGGCCAGACATCTGCTTTCATCTGTAGCAGGAACATGTCAACTGTGATTTATATTTTCATTTTTATTCACAATGAGTCAAATATATATTTGACTTTGTTCTTAGGTTACTGTGCCACAATCTGGAAATGATGCAAACTGAATGTCCCACTTAACTTCATTATAGTTATGGAATGCAGTCACAGGGAAGGTTTCTGATTTAATAAGCTTTTAACAAAAATGATGCACGAAAAATGATAACATGAATCTTGCTTTTTTATTTAAAAGTTTATACTGAACTACATACATACTATAGTTTCACTTATAATACCTTATACAGTATTTATGTTTGAATGAATAACTTTGAATTATTAGTCATGTTGATGTTGACCAGTGGTTCCCAAACTATGATGGACCTGTCTTTGGTATACAAGAACATTTTTGTGCCCAGTTTATTTCACACATTGTATTTAATACAATGTGTGACCTTTTTGAAATAAGGCCTTTTTTGAAAAAATAAAAATGAACTTCCACAAACTACAGCTTCTTTTAGAATGATAAATAAATAACAAACCCCCTTTACATGGTCATAATTTATGCATAACTTTTTTCCAAACGCCTTAACTGTGTAAGTATATTCAGTGTAACATGTTTCTTTTTAATATTCAACATTGCCATCCATTTTAAAAATAAAGCCTCTCTGCAGAAATGGACATTAAAGTACAAGCAACTCTGAGAGGAAAAAGTATAAAAACCTAAAGGTTTATTGTATAGAAATTACACATTGAATCCTTACATCTTTTCTTTTGTGTGTGTGTGTGTGTGTGTGTGTGTGTCTGTGTGTGTAGGTGTGTGTGTGTGTGTGTGTGTGTGTGTGTGTGTGTTTGTGTGTGATGGATCGGGATGTGAACCGGTACCGATCATAAAGAGAACTGTCTGGATATGATGGGACATCTGAACGCGATACAAAAATATTTAATTCTCTGTGATTGAATTCGGAACCTTCACAAAAGAGATCCTCATCAAACGGACATTTCCATTTTGTTTCTGAAATGTGGAGAAATTTATAAAACCGAATGTCGGTAAAACTCTCTGCCCACAGAACCAGGAAATGAAGCCGCGCAAGCGGCGGTGAAAGAGGGCCGAGTCAGAAGAAACCCTGGGTTAGCGGAATAAAACCTGCTCCTGACCAGGTTAGCTTCAGAGAGTCTGTTACTCTGGTAACAAACCCAAAGTTTCAGTTTACCTTGCTTCATGAAACAGGTCAGGGTTACTGCTCTAACTCTGGGTTAAGTTACCTCCCTTTGTGAAACCGAAAACCTTGGTTTTCCCTGACTTCAGGGTTGACTTACCCAGGTTTTCCACTAAACCTGCTTTGTGAAACAGGCCCACTGTTGGAGTGATGCTAACAAACACTTCAGTCTACAACTGTTCAAGTCCTCCAGAATGAGCTGCAGAGCACAGGGATACCTGGCTAGGTTAGCATTAGCATGCTCATCTATTAGCTCCGCTGCTGCTTAAGCTAACACTGGGGGCTACATGGACACAGGTAACAGCAACAGCAGGCAGGGAATTCCAGGAGGGGATAGAAAGAAGAAGAAAGATTTTTATTTGTCATTACACAGATGGTACAATAAAATTGGAAGGTCAGATGAAGAGCTGGTCCTGTTACTACAAGCCAACATGACCTAATATTCTCTGAAAGTGTGTTTTTCCTGATGATTGAAGGAAACCAGAGAACCCCATTTGGACACAGAGAGAACACACAAACTCTTCACAGAAAAGCCATGTTGGAAATGCTGGGGTTTGAACCCATAACATTCTTGCTGTGAGGCAGCAGTGCTAACCACTGCGCCACCGTGCTGCCAATAAGGAGTGCCATAATACTCATATTCCCGAATACCCCAGATTCAAATACTCCCACATCTCCCCTTTCCTTCTCTTAAGCTCCGGTGGTAGTACCGCGACAGGCCTGTTGTTTCCCCACAGCCAGGCCCAGTGAGTGTTCGACTGAAGGCGACTAGCCGTTAGCCGGTAATAGCCGTTACCTGCTGCGCTGTCGTGGCTGATTGGTCTGATTTAACCTACAATAACATTCATACTTTATGCACGCACGTTGAACACGGAGAAGGGTAGGTTACAGTCAGTGCTGCCGCAGCAGAGCATGCCCCACGTTGTCATTCCATGTTGTGGGAGAAAAAAAAAACACGTGACCTGCAGCAGATGTTTAATGGTTTGTTTTCTGTCTGCAGGGTGTCCAGTGGAAGGGCTCCGCCTCCAGCCAGCTTGGCAGCCAGAGGAGATCATCCATCTCCCCACCAAACCAGTCACCTCCTGTGTGTCCCTACCCCCCCATCCAAATCTTTCTCCTCCACGCTCCCTTCCCTTGTGCAACAGGTAGTCTGTCGCACTGCAAACTCCTACCGAAGTCACAGCCCCTTCTTCTCTGCGTCCTCCTCCTCCTCCTCCTCCCCTTCTCTATCTGTCTCCATTCCTTCCCACCCATCCTCCTACAGGTACTTTGTCCAACTGTGAATTTCTACCCACTGTCATAGCTCCTTCATCCCTGTGTCCTCTTTCTCTTCATCCTTGACCTCCTCTTCTTCCTCCGCATCCCCCTCCCCCTCCAACTCTCTATTTGTCTCCATTTGTTCCTCCCGTCCCACTGCTGACTCCTACCCCCTGTCACAACCCCTTCTTCCCCTGTTTTTAACAATGTTTTTAACCCACACTGTTTTTAACCCTGCTCTGTCAAGCCAGTGTCCCTTCTGTCCCCTTCGTGAGACAGTCTTTCATGCTTTTAGTGAGTGTACGAGACTTGCAGTGCTCTTCACTCTTTTAACGAATATTTTTAATCTGTTCAGTGAAAATTTTAATATCAGGAAATTTATTTATGGTGCTGGGTACAAGAAATCGAATCAAAGAAAGTGGCAGCTTTTAAATTTTATCTCTGGAGAGGCAAAACTCGCAATTTATGTGACCAGGAAGAGGAGAATTGAAAACAATACTGTTCAAGAAGCAGCTACTGTTTTTTGCTGTAACATCAGATGTCGCTTAAAACCAGAATTTGTTTTTTATAAAATGACAAAAGACCTAAATAACTTTAGGAACATCTGGTGTCACAAAAATGTCCTATGCACTTTAGTTGATGATCAACTCAATTTTGCGAATTTCCTGACATAATGCACTGATTTTTAAATTGTATTTCTCAGTTTAGCACTTTCATCTAATGTCAAATTGTAAAATGTTTGAGTGTGATTAAAGTGTTTTTGCAAAAATCAAAAAAAAAAATTCTTCTTCTCCTCTTGGCTTTTCCCTTCAGGGGTCACCACAGCGAATCAGTTGCCTCCATCTAACCTTGTCTTCTGCATCCTCTTCTCTCACACCAACTACCTTCATGTCCTCTTTCACTACGTCCATAAACCTCCACTTTGGTCTTCCTCTAGGCCTCCTGCCTGGCAGTTCAAAACTCAGCATCCTTCCACCAATATATTCACTATCTCTCCTGTGGACAAGTCCAAACCATCTCAGTCTGGCCTCTCTGACTTTGTTAAGTCAAAGAATAGACTTGAGTAAATGTCGTTTGGTTTCCAAATTTTGTAGTATATTTCTTTTGAATAATATTATTTTAATACCAATAGCAGTCAAAGTAACATTCAACATTCAGAATAATTCTTGTAGGACAACGGCTGAGGGCAGCGCTGAGGTAAGGTATGATCAGGTAAATTGAAGGAGCCTGCACGTGTGTGGGTGGAACAGATGGGACAAAGAAATCCATGCTGCAGGGTTGCAGGGTGACATCGGTGTGGAGGGCTACAAAGACGCTATTGAAGAAAGAGCTGAGTTGCCCCAAAGCGTCGTCTGCGCCCATCTACAAGCCATTTTCAAGTTAGGGCAGAAACGATGTCAAGAAAACCCAAATAACTTGACAGACGTTATCTCCAAAACCTCTAACATGTGCTGTCCCTCTGATGTACTCATTCCTGATCCTATCCATCCTGGTTACTCCCAAATAGAACCTCAGCATCTTTATCTCTGCTACCTCCAGCTCTGTCTCCTGTCTTTTCCTCAGAACACTGTCTCTAGACCAAACAACATCGCTGGTCTCACCACAGTTTTGTACACTTTTCCTTTCATTTGAGTTGAAACTCTTCTATCACACCTGACACTTTTCTCCACCTGCTCCATCCTGCCTGTACACGCTTCTTCACCTCTTTTCCACACTCTCCATTACTTTGGACTGTTGACCCTAAGTACTTAAAATCCTCCACCTTCTTGATCTCTTCTCCCTGTATCCTCACTCTTCCACTTGGGTCCCTCTCATTCACACACATGTACTCTGTCTTCCTGCGGTTAACCTTCATTCCTCTCCTTTCCAAGACAAACCTCCACCTCTCTAGCTTCTTCTCCACCTGTTCCCTCCTCTCACTACAGATCAAAATGTCATCTGCAAACGTCGTAATCCATGGAGGTTCCTGTCTAACCTCGTCTGTCAGCCTGTCCATCACCATAGTGAACAAGGAGGGGCTCAGAGCTGATCCCTGATGCTGTCCCACCTCCATCTTGAACTCCTTTGTGACACCTACAGCACACCTCATATAGCCATTTCCATTCTTTTTGCAAAATCAACCACCATCTGTCCTTCTGCATTCCACTTTCCTGCACCAATATGTCCATTGAAATCTGCACAAATGAGAACTCTCTCACTTCTAGATATGCTCTGCATCACTCTATCTGACATTCTTTTAAGGACATTCCTAGCAAACTACTCCTTCAAGATAACTTCTACTCCATTTCTCTTCCTATCTACACCATGATAGAACAATTTGAACCCTGCTCCTAAACTTCTAACCTTGGTATCTTTTCACCTGGTCTGGACACACAGTATTTCTACCTTCCTCCTCTGCATCATGTCAGCCAACTCTCTACCTTTTCCTTTCATAGTTCCAACATTCAACGTTCCTACTGAAGGTCCTATACTCTTGGCGTTTCTCTTCTCTCCCTTCCTACTAACACACATTCCTCCTCTCCTTTTTTGACCAACAGTAGCTCAATTTCTCCCAGCATCCTGTAGGTGAACAGCACCGATGGCTGTCATTGTTAACCTTGACCGATCCGGTATGGAAGTGTTAGGTTTTTTGGACTTTTATCGCGAAGTCCACCTAGAGCAGTTGTGCGTGTTGAAATAAAGTGAACATAAAACCTGTGAATATATTTAATTATATCTTCCTTCATAAGTCATAGGTTTGATTTGCATGTTTTGTTTATCAAAAGTTTTACGTTGGATGCCCTTCCTGACGCAACCCTCTGTATTTATCCGGGCTTGGGACCGGCACAATAAGACACTGCCTTGTGCTCTCTTGCGGCTACGTTCCGCTTCAGCAACAATGTGAGGAGAAAACTCTTCCAGACCCTGTATTTATGATATGTGGTTGTTATTGTATGTTCTGTTTGATAAAGTTTTTTTTTCAAATTAATTTACTCAGTTATGGGAAAATGAAGACTGCATGGATGAGCATTAAAAGTTACATCACAGACTGACAATTTTGTCATGAATATGGTACAATTTAGGTAACATTTTTCACATTTTCCCTTCAGGGTTGGAAAAGTGTGGTTGTCTTTTTGTGCTCCAAGGAGGCTTCATATCGGTAGACTGCTGTGCAGAGAGATCATCTAAGCCTCTGTCCAGAGGGTTTAACAGCCGGCTGTGAAGTTCTGAAATTTTGATTTTCCTGAGTCCAGTATTCAAGACTGCATTCCGATGTTTCCGATGGATGGATGGATGGATGGATGGATGGATGGATGGATGGATGGATGGATGGATGGATGGATGGATGGATAGATAGATGGATAGATAGATAGATAGATAGATAGATAGATAGATAGATAGATAGATAGATAGATAGATAGATAGATAGATAGATAGATAGATAGATAGATAGATAGATAGATAGATAGATATATAGATTGATTGATTGATTGATTGATTGATAGACTTTGATGATCCCAAACAGAAATTCACACTGCTTTCAAAATGCATCAAATGAATTTCACACAACATGATTGTAATTTAAAATCGTTTATTGAAAGTTTTATATATGAGACAATGGTATTTTATATTCATCAAAAATATTTTTGGATGTCCAATCTCACCCTCCATTGTTCAGTCACTCGTGAACAGGACCCCAAGATACTTAAACTCCTTCACTTGTGGAAGGACCTCATTCCCCACTCGGAGAAGGCAGTCCACCGGTTTCCTGCTGAAGACCATGGCCTTAGCAGGAAACCTGAAAGAACGAGATGACGGATACAAGCGGCTGAAATGGGCTTTCTTAGGCGGATAGCTGGTTTCTCCCTTAGAGATAGGGTGAGAAACACTGCTGTTCACAAGGGGCTCAGAGTAGAGTCGCTGCTCCTTTGCATCAAAAGGAGTCAGTTGAGGTGTTTGCAGTCATCAGATAATAAATGTTGCCGTGTGTTCCCAGATTTCCAGTACTCCTTCCGAGTGAGAACATAGGTGTGTTTTATCTTGACATATTACCTAATAAACTTAGAAAATGCTGCTGATGCATGAAAGATTTATTACCAAAGGCTGGTGGATTTTTTTTGCATGCATGCAATTTATAGTTACGTTTTGGTGGGGAGGTGATTGAAATTGCTTCAGAAAGAGGCAATAATGGTGTCAAACATTTCTTTGTGGCCTTATTGTCAGAATCAGGTATGTAGTCTTTGACGTGTCCTGGACTGGCCAATGCCTCTGAAGATACAGTGAGAGTAAAAAAAATAAAATGGCTATGAAAGTTTTTTTTTCCATAATTCCAAATCACCTGTGCTGATGCGCTGTTGAGAAGGAAAGCATTTATACTCAGGATTTTGGGATAATTTCGGTCAAACAGAAAGGACAAAGAAAAATCATAGATTCAGAAGCTGCCAAACAGCAACTCAGCTGCCCTCTGAACTACTTTTTATAATTTCAAGACTAAAGTCAGACAGGAAGCATTGAAGTGTGATCTAAGGCTTAAAGTTTACTTAAATAAGACTTGCAATTCTAAAAAGATAACACAGTGTAAAAATGAGTGACAGTAAGACAAAAACCAAAAGAAACACAACTAAATCATCTTTTATTGGATTTGTAGGCTTAAAACAACAGAGCAGTGCTACTGGATTAAAGTATACAATGAACTATTTTACATTAAATTTATATGAGGTGAACTATTCTTTTCTTGTGAGTTTGGCTGATGTTTGGTGCTGACATGTTTAAAACTGGTTTAAAACTTGAACATCTTTTATCTGACCTCAACCCAGGATCTCTTGCAGCGAGATAGTAGTTCTAACCACTACATCACTTTACAACTAAAGCAATCATTTGTCAACATGTAATACAAAACGCTTTTGTGTGGCTGCTGCTGCTTTAAACAGATTCAAATTTACATTGGATTCTTGTCCAGTACATTTAGAATGCTACATGATTTTTCCTGACAAACCAAACAATTATGTGTTTTGGGTTTTTACTGACTGGGAAAATTCTTCATAAGAAAAAATGGAAAAAAAACTTAAACAGGATATATTTTACTACACGAGTAATCTCATTAAAGGTGATGTAACGATCCAATCCATAAATGTGGTTTTGAGAACAAGATTTGTATGTTTAGGGATGTTTTGTATTACGTTGAATTGATACTTTCATTGTTTCTGCCAAGAAGGTTTTTAGTTTCTGCTCCTGTGTTTGTTCTTGGTTACTTCATTTATTTGACTAGATTTTGAAAATACTTGGTGGGAATATAGGTGTGGGACACAATTTGCATTTTCTTTAATTTCTCTGGAAATAATACACAAATCACAATAGAATATTATATAGAATAATACATTAACCTTGATGGAAAAATCAGGAATTGTTTGGGGGTTTGTATCTGTGAGTTTGTGCGATTTAGTTCAAATCTGGATCCAGCCAATTCTAAAGGTTGTTAACACTATATAAACTGCTCCTTGGTAGGAGTTTCTGAGTTTAGTTTGAATAAGGATTGGGTGTATTAAAGTGTTCTTTGATGATTAGTTTAAATTAATTAAATTGTCCCCCCGCCAGTACCCACAACTCTCACCCAGAGCGGCTCTCGTGTTTATCTCTGCCGCCCCCTGGCGGTGGATTGTTGCATTGGCGCATCTCCTTTATTATTATTGGTTCAAAATGTCACCGTCGCGTTCTTGACCAATGGGACCAGCTGGACTTCTTCTCTGGGCGGTATTTGCATACAGGCTCCTCCCCTCTCATCACAGACATACACACTGGTTCACACCAACCCCCCGTGATGCTGAGCGTTTCATGGCCGGACTGGACAGCGTGTCTGCAGAGGCGCTGTGATCCGAACCCGACCTGGAATTCACGGCAGTGGGTGTGTGTGGACGGGAACGCGCGTGTGCATGAAGAAGGTGAGTCACTTCACAACTGTGGGTGAACACTTCTGACAGGCAGCAGCCAGGTTAGTGGCACTAACTAACCTCTGTGTAATCAGACTACTGTTGCATAATGTGATTCCTTTCCCCCCAAATAATCCGGTTGTGTCTGCGGGTTTGTTTGCAGACGTTTCCTCTATTATTGAACTATGATCGGCGATAAGCGATCGGAAAACAGAGAGGCCGATCGTAATCACTCTAATCCAGCTGGACAGCGCGGAGGAAGATGAAGACCTCGATGGCTTCCATGAAAACGACGCTGTTCGCGCTTCTCCACTGGGGTGAGTGAGTGGGTTCCGTTGGAGCCGTGGATGAGAGCGCCTCGCCATCTGTCACACGGACGCGTTTGTGCTCGTTTCCATTCATTTCCAGCGCGAAGCGTCATTTCATAATCGCTGCTGCTGTTTCTGAAGGGCTCTAACGCACAGTGCAGGACTTTTAAGAGGAAAATTACGGTTCGTCAGGTTCTTTTTTTTTGGTAAAATATTACTGTGTGCAGTAATCAAATAATTCAATTAATTCATACATTCAACACAAAATACAATTAATTAACAGCTGAAGTCATTCAACTTCCTGATGAACATGAAGGTGATCACATGAGGATCCCTCATGAAATCACACATGTGAAAATCAACTGTCACAGAGTCCGGCCTAAGGTTAATTAAAAATCCAAAATGTTCACCACTGCTGAGCCAAAACAACAAGAAGGGTTTTCTCAAGTAGATCTAAACCATCTAGATGAGCCACAGTATTTTTGAACGCTCTCTTGTGGAACCAGCTGTTGTGTGTTTCATGAAGAGGAAGAATGAGCTGTGAGGTACGGATCAGAGACAACCTGCTGCTGCTTCTCTGTTCTTCACCATTGGAAGCCTTCAGCCTGTTGAGAATTAGATGGATCCTGTCAAACATCAGGATATCCTAGAAGAGAATGTGACTGAGATGAAGTTTGGACATTCAAAAAAGGAAGGTGATCCTAAACTCACCTCCGAGTCCACCAAGACTTCAAAAGAGAGACTGGATTATTCTGAGGTGGCCTCTAGTTGCCTGACTTAAATTCCATAGAAAACCCATTTTAAGAATATTCCAGAACAGGAAGTCTTTGTCGGCGAGGAATGGATGAGAGTCCATAGAGGTGCTTGTTATGAAGGGGTTGAATCATTTCGAGTCTGTAATAATCAGCAAAAGAAGAAGACGTTTGTGTCATATTTAGGGAATAAACCACGAGGGTATCTTCTGTCCCGAGCTGTTTAAACTGTTCTTGTCTTATGTGCTTGTTGCTCATAGTCTATAGCTTGTTCCATTAAACTTAGTGTACAACGAGGATTCCATCAGTTTACTCGTAACTGTAACTGATGCTCTAAAGTACTAGATGAGAGCACTTGTGTTTCACTGAAGAACGTCACCTCAGCTCCGTGGCTTAGACTCACATACTGTACTTTATATTCATCTGACGGACAAATTTTTGTTCCCTTCTAGATTACAGTGTTTCACGCACTTCCTGTCTGGTGAGAAACGGCAAACTCCAAATTCAGTCATTCCCTATTTTCCTGAATCACTAAGTCTAACAGTGTGGGTCACCTTAAGGTAACGCTGAATATCTGACGATGTGTAGTTCCCCTCCCTGTGTTCAGTATTATTGATGATAATGTCAAAGGCCTTTATTGGACAGAATCGCTCTGCTGAATGTCCTCTATTCGACGGCTGGGCCTCCCTATTTGTTTCTGTGTCTAATCCAGACATTACTGACAATTGTCCCTCAACCCTATCACTCTGAGCCCAATGTTAATTAGGACTTGATCCTCTTAAGCCTCCCTCTAGTCTCGCATGTCATCATCCATAGTCGTGTTGTTATTGGACTACGTCGTGGCCATGAGAAAACTCCGGCTGTGTTGGGGTGTGACTCACCGTTACGGGTGGGGAGCGTCACAGCGCGCCCATCTTGTATTTCTGGTTGTTCAAGTTGTCATCAGCCTCAGGTGACGTAAATCCTGGTTGGTGTTGATCTTGTTTTCCGTTTTGCTTTGTGGACATTAGTTTGCTGAATGTAACGTGAGCTTCCCAGTCTTTTTCAATATCTTCACGACAAACTTGTAGTTTTCCTTCAACAACAATCTTCTTCAGGGACTCCTCTGGTTGGCTATCCTCTACAACTAAACCTGAATAAATATTTGATGAAGTCCAGTGTTTCCTGCTGATAGATGGTGTCTGTGCATTGATGGACCATGTTTGCGTGTTTATTCACCCACCCCCACCCATAGATGTACACCTCTGGTCTGTGATTCCACGTATCGTCTTCTCTCCATGCCTGTCTTCATCAGCAGGATATTTTATCCAAGCACCAAATAAACCAATGGATTTTTCACTCCTGATTCGTCATTTGTAGAAGGCTTCCCGTTAATGATCTACCCTTAAAACCACTGTGTAGTTGTTTTAAGTTAAATCCAATGTGGTTCTTAATGACTGTACGTCCAAACAAGATGCACTTATGTGCTAATAACAGCACTACAGCATTTGGCCTCCATGTAACAGGAGTGGTCACAGAATTAGTGCATTAGCAGGAAGGATGTACAACTCAGATGTGTGCTGTAGAGGAAGAGGAACTCATCCTCTAGTTAATCAGTTGTGCGCATTGGTTTTCTGTCTGACAGATAAAACAAACAGTTTAAAAGAAAGCTGGCGAAACAGGTCACCTGATGCAGCAAGTCTGTTTGGGGAAATGCATGTTGTGTTTGTTTGAGAGATGGGGACACAACTCCAAATATAGAATATCAATATTTGCAATGTTGATATCAGAACTCAAGTCAGTATTGATTTGCATGAGGAGTTTTTTGTGATTTAAAGTGTTATTAACTGTGTTCTTATGTTCATGTTTTGTTGTCGGTTAGCAGTTCATTAAAATCCCCAGAATAAAATGCCTTTTTTCTTGTTTGTGAAGATGTAACCTGTAGATATGACGTAGGTGTTGGTCTCGGAGCCCACAGTCGTGATTGTTCATAAAACGTTAAAATTACTTCTAATGTCACCTTTGAATTCTCCCTATCAGCCTGGGAATATTTTTCGCTGTCCTTATCACGAGAGTTTCTGTTGGAATGAGGAGTGCCTGTGGCTGAAAGACAGATTTTGTATGTTGATAACCGCTTTGCTATCTTACAGTTCAAGACTATACAGACAGAAAACGAGTGAAAAAAATAATGTTTTAACCTGAAGCCGGCTGCTCTTGCCGCCAAGGCCGTCAAACTGAATATTTATGCGCGTAATGAGGAAATCTGTGGGCTCCTCTTAAACAGTGAGGCCACAGAGTGCATTTAGATTTCATTCTGGCCTGAGGGAAGTCGATTCACCCCGTTTCAGTGTGATATGCAGTTTGGAGATATCAGGTTTGCTTCATTCCAAAACAATGCTGTCAGAGACCTTTGGGCTTTCTTGCTTTGCACATTAAAAGTACAATAAGTCATCAGCAAAATATTTTGTGAATAGAATAACTCACCAGCTGCTCACAGCGATGCTCAGACCTGCTCCATTAATGAAGAGCAGCGAACCTGCTGCACCTCTGGAAGGCCAGACGGACGAAACGGCAGATGTTCTGCTCAAGATCAGGTCTCCATAACTGGAAACGATTTTTGAAATGTGTTAATGCATTAATAATTTAGTCCTGGACTAAAAATGAAACAGCATTTAATGTAATTTGTCAAAGTCTTTTTTTTGGAGTGAAATTGCCAAACTTGTCCATTTTCCCATTAGTGTGAATGTCGACTTTTCTTTGTTCAGGCAGGAATAACTTTTTGGATTTTTGGTCAAACAACAAAGCAATTATTTTCACTGTTATCAGTATTTCCTGGCATGTGATATGCTGGTTCATTTAGTATTTAAATGATCAATAGGCTTTTTAATCCATTATGTTTCTCATCGCCTTTGACTCATGTAAGTAAGCGTGTTTCAGCAAACCTGACCGAGGCGAAGAATGGAATCCATTTTTCCTGCAGTGAATCCTGCTTTGAAATGAACTAATGGGCTGAAGGAAGCCCTCTAATATAAAGAATGTCATTCATTTATTGAGCTTGTTGTATTCAGAGGGAGCCAGCCCTATTTATTATCCTAACCTATGTAACGTATTGATCCCTTGTTAGTCGGTCATCAGTTCACAGTATTGATCGGTGAGTCCATCCAACAAGCTTGCTGTGATGTACCTCTGTTTGTTGTCTATCCTGCTCACCCATAACTGCTTTTTTCTGCTCTCTCTCCGTTTTCATCGACAGTGTTCCAGTATGCTGTGTGTCGTGATGTAACCCTTCCCCCTGGACCCCTCTACCGCGTTGCAGGGTTCCCCCTCTCCCTGCCCTGTGTCGTGTTGGGTTATGAAGGCCCACGTACGCAGGATTTTGAGTGGTTCCTTTACAAGGATGATGCTGGAGGGAGGCAAATGGGAGTTGTGTCCACCAGAGACAAGGGCTTTCCTTATGCCCCCTATCAGCCCCGGGTGAGGAATGGGGAGGTGAGGGTGGAGAGGGACTCTGGGGACAAGGTCCGGCTGATCATCCAGAGGCTTCGAGCTGAAGATCAGGGGAATTTTGAGTGCTACACGCCGAGCACGGACACCACCTTCCAGGGCAACTACAGCGCAACAGTGCATGTCAAAGGTAGGAGATCTAAAACTCACTGTATCCTCTAGAAATATGTTTAATTATGTTTCAGACAACAGGACTTATAAGATGCATCGTGGTCTGTTAATTATTTAGTTATTTTGGTTATTCATGGAAAGAAAAATAGAAAATATCAAGACAAAATGTAAAATATAAAAGACAGAACTTACATAAAAATGACAAAATAAAGGAGAAAGAAGCAATGATCAAGTTATGCAGATGGAATCAAATCAGTAATGAAAAATGTGTTAAATACTAATATCCCCTCTTATAACAACTGAAAATAGAAATACGGTTAATGCAGAAATAAGACTGAATAAAACTGAATGCTGATGATTGTAAAATATCCCAGAAGTCTGATTGGATAAAGTCTAAAAACACAACAGGATCAGCCTCCACTTCTGTCCTACTCTGGTAAAAATGAAAATGTCAGCTGTCAGAAACTGACTCTGAACGTCTGTACTTCTGATTGGCTCTTGGACGTCAGAATCGCCCCAAAGCTGTTCAGACATGTGACTTGAGCTACCACCACCCCAAATGTACTAGATATTAAATCAATAGTCATGAGCTGTCAGGGATAAATAGTGTTGGTCACGGCTTCCCAAACATTTCCTCATTCCCACTTTCTAAACATTTCCTCATTCAACTCTTTTCATCTGTTTGTGGATTTCTCAGTGAGAAGCAGGATAATATTTATAGCGGCCTGTCGTTTTATTTATGCTACACAGCTGCTTCTCCTGAGCTCACGTGAGCTCGGCTTAGGTCAATAGAATTTAAGCTCTTTTACGGCTCCAGCAGCATTCAGTGTCTTCGAGCACCAGCTTCTTGTCTTGATTAAATGTGTTGTAGGAGGATTCAATGAGGTATAGCTCTTTACCTCTGCTGTAAGACATATATATATAAAAGTTTATATAAGTTTTCATAATCCAGAAGCCTGATATCATTCACTGATAAGCCATTCTGTGTTTCACTTGGTTCTAACCCTTAGCCATTACATTGAAATTTACCATCTGGAGGGTGTGTTCCGCTGTCATGCTCCTTGTTTCTCTGCTCAACCGATCAAAAATATTTTTACAGCATTTATGTTCTTACTGAGTCTTATTGAGGTTAAATGCGAGGGGGGGGATACTGGGTGTTGGTTTTGATACTGAAGGGTGTTATCTTTATATCAGTCAACTAATCCTCCGTTCTCAGAAAGCCCAGAGCCAGGGGTAGTGACGGCATTCATTTTCCCTCAGCAACCCCAGCGAATGATTTATTGTTCTAAACATAGAAACGTCTAAACAAACAGATGCAGGTCATACATATTAGATTCGACTTATTTTTCCCCCTGCCATCTGGCTCTTGTAGCCCGCTGATGTAATGTAATTGTGTGTGTCTGTCCTCCCAGTGATCCCAGACACTCTCCAAATCAGCTATTCCCGCACCCTCACCGGCCAGCCTGTACCGGAGGGGGCTGAGCTAACTGTGACCTGCTCTGCCGGCATCCAATCAGAAGAGCTCACCCATCTGTCCATCACGTTCGGGAAGCGCAGCGACAGAGAGGGTTTGGATAGCGTAACGGGAGCCGAGGTCAACACGGCTAAAGAGATCATCGCCATTGACAACATGCTGGGGGTCGTTCCTGGACGCTCCTTCAAGAAGAGGTATGATGACGGAGAGATCACGCTGGAGAAGAGGAACCAGGACACCGGATTGGCCGTGTACGTGATGAAGATGAAGGCGGTTCAGCCGGACGACAGCGGCTCGTATTACTGCGAGGCCTCCCAGTGGATACGGGACCGCGATCGATCGTGGCAGAAGATTGCACAGAGGACGATGGACATTGGGAACCTGACTGTTCGGCAGCTAGGTTGGTGAAACTCTGAAACGAGGCTTTTGTTTGTGGCATCATGTGGGAAACTCCCAGGTTAGGCTGCTGCACACATATTACACAAGGTGCTAAAACAAAGCTGGCTGGTCTGGTTACGAAACAACAGAACAAATAGAGTAACAGATGTTTGGTTTCTACAAGTCAGATGAGGACTCTTCATTCTTTCCCAGCAGCACCAGCCTGCCTCAACCTGTAGTGATATTATATATCACCAGGTTGGGTGTGTGTTACTTCCAGACCTACTGACAGATAGGTGAGCTGATAGTGGATATATGGCTGTCGTCTACTCCTTAGCTTGTTTGTTGGATCAATAACTGACTGGGATGGGACTGTTCAGCTCTGCAGAGCTTTTTTAGATATTAAGTATTAATCTTTTCCACCACCTTAGTTTCCTGTAAGGAAAGAGATGACTTTCTGTCAGACTAAAATGCCAATGATCATTAATTTTTCACAGTTAGCTTCACTTGGGTGAGGATATTAGTTTTTCTAACCACATAACCTCCTTTGTGCTTGTCCCGTTAGGGGTCTCCACCGCGCGCGTGTTGTTCTTTTTCCATTGTAGATGGACATTCATATTTGTATGGCAGTTTTTTTTACACTGGGTGCCCTTCATACAGTTGACACTGACTTGTGTCCCCCGTAGGGCTGCAGATGCTGGGGCGGCAAACATGGGGCTGGGTATGTAGCTCCACTGAGGTTACATCCCCAGCAGTTTGAACTTGATCAGTTTTTGTATCTACATGATTTTTAGAATATTTGTTTTAAAATAGTTGAACTAAATTTTAACTAACTAAAGTTTCGCAGCGATGTAATTAAACTTGAAGCCTCATTCTCTTCAGCTCCAGCAAGATTTTTTTCAACATTAACTAGCTGTTTTGTCTTTGTGTTTTCTGGCCTTTGAATAACACCACTTTCTGATCTGTCTCCTTTTGTGTATAAAAATAATGTGTGTGTTATTGAACAGCTTTGTGTTCACATATGCAATACCTGAGGCTCACACACTGGAGCAGTGTGTATATCCTCTTCTATCCAGTAATGCTTCATCTGTGTCTTTGAATGCGGCCCTCAAGTTTCTGTCACGCATCAGTCGTACAAAATGCTTGTGATGGGATGTGAGCCCTGTTAATCCACTTTTTCACGTCCATTTAATATATGATGCACAAGAGAGGATGTCTTGCTCACAGAAAGGATAATCACTCCTGTACAATGTTTGTCATTACACTTCAAGTGCTTGTTAGAGGTTTTCCCACAAAGAGAGGATTTGCTTTCACTTACCAGACTACTTCTGTTCTTCTTTTCCATTTCCCAGCGGAGTCTCTCAGTGTAACATCCTCGCCCAGAGGTGAGGTGACCCTGCAGGTTGGCTCCCCTCTCCTCCTGACCTGTGAGGTATTGGGGCTTCCGTCTGAAGTCAGTTCAGGCCTGCTTGTCCAGTGGATGAGGAGAGGATCTGCGAACAGCGATGTGGCTGGAATTGGGGGCGTCGAGGTATTTCTGTTTATCCTCACCATGGACTTTGTAAAAAAGAAAGATTTACATGGCTTCTAGGTTGCATATTGCATAGGAGGATAATGTAGAGGAGTCAGTGTGTTTTCCATCTGGACAGCACAACTGAAGTGAATGAATCTTTTCTTTCTTTAACGCCTGAAAGAAAGAGGGAAATGATAAAAAATCTTATTTAAAAATAGCAATTTCTAGTTTGAACTTAAATCTATTAACAACAATGTTGTTTTCCTTTTTATGACTTAAAGTCTGTGCAGTGTGAGAATCAGCTGACAGGATGTCGGTTTTCTGCTTTTGTACTGAAAGATTCTTTCAATAGTAAATCTTACATGTAGGTTGATTGAGGTACAGAGACGAATAGCTAATCCATCACACTCACAAATAATTGGCATTTATGTGAAGTTACATTATTGTTTCATGTCATTCATGTCAAATTGTTGATGGATTGTATTATTTTAAAGTGTGGTGCGTTCATGTGCTGCAGGCAGAGCGCTGAAAAATGACATTTAAGTGAATAAGTTAAACACCTGACGTTATATTTTCCCTGATATGAATGTTTCATTAACATCATCAATCTGCTGAGCTATGGAGTGCTTTAGGACACAGCTGCTATAACATCAAGCATTCACAACTTCAATACAAGTGCTTGAAGTAAATAAAGACGTGTGTGTTTTATGTGAAGGTGGAGATGGCTCGGATGAGCCCAGATGGCGTTGTAAGCTGGGGGGACGACCTCAGCCGGTCTAGTGCGGGCTCTCTGGAGAAAGTGGCAGAGGGCAGGTACTCCCTGAAGCTGTTCTCAGCCCGCCCCTCGGACTCAGGGGTGTATCGGTGTGTGGTAAGCGTTTACGCTGGAAGAAGAAACCCCGGCCCCTCCGTTCCTGCAACGCTTACCCAGAGGTCTGATGGAGTCACAGTCAACCTCAAGACCAAAGGTGAGAGATGCTGCAGTTTTGGGAGCATCTGATTGACCACAGATGATGTTCATATATTTCATCTTTCTTAAACGATGCCCACATATATTCACTTTCCGCTTGAACGCACCCCTTCCATCCACAGACGTGTTGGTTTCAGCTGTGGCTCGTCTCCCTCGAGGCCCCTTGTTAAAAAGAGGGAACACCATCGTCCTGATCTGCAACGCCACCGTCACAACCACAGGCCCTACCCAGGCACAGGTGCAGTGGCTACGGTGGCCAATCCCGAATATCAAGAAGAATCCAGCACCTGACGTTAGTCCGCCGGACGCCCCCGTCAGGGAAAACCCTGAGCTTGTTGCTGCGATCACGCATGACGGCGTAGCAAAGGTCTATGCTAACGGTAGCGAGGTTAGCGTCGACCGGCTGTCTGCCGTCAGCTACAGGCTGAGGGTCCACGCGGCTACGATGGAGGATCAGGGCCTGTACGCATGTCATGCTGAGGCGTGGGGTCAGGACCCACATGGAGGCTGGTACAACACCGGGGCCAGAGCCGAGTCCAACACCGTAACGGTTTACCTGTACGCCAGAGGTGAGCTGCCCATACCGTTGTATCGATGAAAAGTAATAAATAAACAGACAGACTAGGTTCTTCTAGTAATCTGAAAGCTGCTCAGCACAGCAGCCGAGTGAGCTGTCGGGCTTTAAGGGGTGGATAAACTATTTCAAAGGATATTTATCCATCGATCAGGTATCCATCAATCACAGGCTGAAGGTAGTGTGTGCTTATTTCCAGAGTTTACTCTTGACCTAGAGGGGTGTCTACACATTTTAGGTACATTGATTCTTCTCTTCATCCTCCCCTTGTTGGTTATTGATCACAGCTCCACTGTAATTACATCCTGAATATGTAGATATTCACCTTGTGGCACTTGTTAAGGCCCCATGTAGCTACAAATTAAATTCTGTGGGACTTTCTTCTTTTGGCTCCAGATCAAGCTTTACTTACTTACAAGCAGAGCTGACACTATTAGCCATTTTAATTATCAATGAATTCCCCGATTATAGTTTTGATGAATCATCTTAGCTATAAACCCCAGAGATAGTCCGTTTTCTGTTCATTGCAAACAAAGTCAAGCAGTTAATTAACTTATAAAATCAATCAGATGTTTAATGGGTTGAAACAATCTTCTGATGAATTTTCTGTCAATGGTTTTCTTGATCGATTATGATATAAAAGTAAAAATGGCTAAATAATAGCTTGAATAAAAGGACTGTGGACATGAGTCTGCCAGAGGCGATTATTAATTGATCATTTTTATCCATTTTAATCCCATCCAGTCACAGGGTGTTAGCAGCACAGACTGCAATTATTGAAATAATTCTTAACACAGATAATCGACTCCTTTTTGCACTGAGACTAAATGAAGCTAAGATTACATGTCTCTCTTGTTCCCCAGCCGTTGACCTCCTCCTCCTCCCTTTGGTTATCGGAGTCTCCACTGCCTTGGTCGTGGGCGTCATTATCATCGCGACAGTAACGTGCTGCTTCATGAAGCGACTGGCGAGGCAGCGCGTCAGAAAGTAGGCGCCCGCTGTTTCCAGCACGTCCGCCAGAAAGCCAGAAGTTCTTGAAGAAGTGATGTACAGAAAACAATGGATGAAACGGCCAAGAATGAGACAGAAAGCCCGCCAATCGTTCAACGAGCTTCTGTTCTGACCTATTTGTCAATGCCAAAAGATTTTGTTTTATAGTCTCTTGTATTTTTATATCTGAACCTTCCCTGAAATCAACACCTACAGATCACTGAAAGCACCAAACAGACAAGTGGCCAGAAAAGTCCCATCTTCTCATTGACAACATTACCTTATTCTTCTCTGCTTATCAGATGTTTTTATTGATGCGTTTATTTCCACGCAAAAAACATCTTAATGTGTATATATTTTCACAAATTGTTAAAAAAAATATTCCAGTCGGTCATTGCTAAAACAAAAGTGCAAACATCAAGGTTACCCAGTACCATTGATGGTCACATGAATGATGATGAGATCAGTTTAGTCACCAGAAACTTAACATGAGCAGCAAAGCCGGCAGTCCAGCTCCAGGCTGTCTGCAAACAGAGTCTCTTTTAATGGAGAAGGTGCTGGTTCTGAATTTTCTCCAGCTGGGACCCGGTCAGGACTAGATTTAAACACAAGCATTCTTTTAGCAGTTCATGCTTTGCCCTTAGCGAGTCTGCTATACAGACGTCAACAGGTTCTATAGAGACAAACAGAAGAAGCATCCATTATGCACTGAGATGAAACATGTAAATACTTAAGTTTAGCTTTTTAATTTTCGTAATTAAAGCAAGGCAGTGCTGCAGCACCGTGTAACTCCCTGCAAGGCGCCTGAGTTTTAACTTTCTACAGCGATCTGTCCTGATCATTTGTAGCACTTCAACACAAACGGGACCAAAAAGCCCCTCGTTATCCTTGTTTTTACTTGATTTTCTTCCAGCCGAACAGTTTCTTCTTTACTGTGCTTGAGCAAGAGGTTTATTTTTTTGGTTGTGCGCAATTAATGCATCCTTTTACTTTTGTCAGTGACTGATAAAAAAAAAAAACATACTGTGAGAAGAATGTGTCTCTTTGTTCCTCTGACAAACAGAAAAATGATTGTGTAGTATATGTTTCCCTGAGGTGAAAATTCCCAGAGTGGTGCTGTAATCTGACCTCACAGATGTGTTGAAGCCTACCTACAGTTGTCAGGCTTGTGTGGTCTCTATCACCCTTATTATGACTGTCACCCCTGCTGCTCTATAGTGCACTTAACACCAGCAAAGTCCATTCTTTTGAGAATATCACTCAAAAAAGTTAGCTGTTTGAGTGTGCTCTCTGAAAGTAGGATACACGTGGAAAAGAGGAGGAGGAGCGTGACGTCCATGAAAGATTAGTTCTGGTTGTATTCCCCCACTTTTCTATATTTATCTGCGCTGTGCTACGGTTTGGTTGGTTTGTGCCTCCTTTTTGGGTTTTGATAAATCTGTCCATCCTTCCTAACCTGTGCTATTTCAGCCCCCGATTATTAATGTCGTTCACAAACATTCTGGAATAAAATCGTGGCTCTGCTCACATCCTGAACCACTTTGTTCCAGATCAGCTTCTCAAAGCTGATTTGGTCCCCTCACATGCCCATCCGCCACACGATTACACACTTGCATGCATACATACAGCAGCAGCAGGATGGCGCTGGCTGGTATTTCTGTTAGAAGCGTGTGCGTGTCTGCGTGTTCACCTCTAATCCCAGTTTACAGCTGCAGTGTGTCCTGCTGCCCTTCCCCCCCGGTGTGACTAACATTCGATTCATTTCAATGTGTGTTCCCTGAGAAATATGGCCAGCTATAAAAAGTGTTACACATGGCATGCAAAGTATGAGAGCTGCTGCTGAGTCTACCCCTTTATTGAAGGTGTTATGTTTTGTTTGGATTGTCTTAACTTCCTTTAAAACCACTGTTTTGATTGCATCTTGCTGCCGATGAAATGTTTAAAGGCAGATCAACGCTCTGTTTGTTTCTTATGGTGCTTTGGCAAACATGCCAGTTGATAAACCATTAAACCACTATGGATTTATAAAGTCACTTGCACTCATTTTTATATCGCTGTATGTCTTCTGCTTTGACAGGACCTTGGCATTTTCATATCGGAGTTCTCTGCAGACAGCCGGGGTAGTGTGGACATTCTGTGTGGAGAAAAGTAATCCACTCTGTCTGCTATTTGTGCATATTTTCCATCTGTATTAGGATGAAAAAACCAAATATTTCTTGTGGTTTACTCGATTTCCACACGAGGATCAGCCAAGCAGAGGTTTGCATTTCATTTCTAGTTGACTATCAGTACTTTGTGTTACAATTTTGGAGGTAAACATGCAGAATGGGCCTTGTTTTTTGGAGATGCCAACCACTGTGGGTCATATTGGGTCGAGACATTCCTGCTTAAATGAGCCCCATGACAAACGAAGGGCAAGAATACTTTTAAGCAACTCTTTTTACTTGGTTTGCTTGAATGAGGAACTATTAAGTTGTTTAAATTAGTTCAGTGTTTTGTCCAATAGCTCTCCTTTTATCCGTTTAATTGTTACTGCTTCATTTATTATATAATTTAGATTACCTGTACATGACAAATAAAAAAAAACTCCATGCTAGATCTTCCAGCTTTTTCATACTTGTCCTGAGAGTTGCAATTATTGGCATGTGTAAATCAGCAGTGGGTCAGTTTTCAAGGGGGTAGCTCTGATTAACACATTGATGATGAGTAGCTGACTACACAGACTATTTAGTATCTTTTCTCTCATTTTTGATCTATGGTCTCAAACTTCAATCATTTTTTCGAAATTTATGTTGTTGGTTCTTATAGCTTGTTTCAGGCTTATTAATGGCTGACATGGACACTCCAGGGAGTGAAGTCAAATGTGTCACCGCCCCTTTGTTACTGTATATGTGATGATCACATTTGACATAAACTTTTCAAGAAATAACATTTTCTAGCTTTAATTTGCATAGTTTAGTTTACATAGTTACAGGGTCCTATGGGTTTTATAACTAAAGCTAGTCTTTGTGTCTACTAGTTGAGTTGAACCTGTAGTCTCCTGCTAACTCAACTTCTGGAGTTGTTTTTTTTTCTTTTTTCTTTCGTATCATAAATTTGAATGTATTTTCAGCATTGATAAATTTCTATAACCGCTCATCCTGTTTGGAATCATGGTGGCCTGGAGCTTGGCCCAGGCTGACTTTGAGCGAGAGGCAGGGTTTCAGTTGCCAGTTCATCACAGGAGCGGACAGAAAGACAAACAACCATTCACACATCCACAACAATTTTGTTGCAAGTTTTTGGTGGTGGGAGAAAGCCAGAGAATCTGGAGGGAACCCACAGAGACATGGAGTGAACATGCACACGTCCTCAGATCCCTGACAGTAGGTACTGTATGTCAGATAAGAGACAAAGACAATGTTTAACAGCAGAACATCTAAAAAAAAAAAGATAGTTATTCAATTCTTATGCAAGAAAGTATCAAACATACAATCAAATGCGACCTTACTGCTGACTCTGCCTCTGAAAGCCCTCTGAGCTCCTCTGGTATTACAGTATATCGGTTTACAGAGCATTACATCAGTAATGTAAACACAGAAGCGATGTTAATCCTCTGCTTCCTGTTTGAAATCAGAGGGACACACTCAGTCCTACAGAGGCTTTCTGGCAGGCTGATAACACACTGCTTGTCATGGGATTGGCCGACATACCTGTCTGACATACCTGAGCGTCAAGCAGATTAAATATGCAACACACTGAAGGCCAGGCGCCCTGCTAACTGTGTGACATATTTTCTACAAGTAATAAAAAGAAAACAAAATGTGTGGCTGGTGGAAGACGAGAATATCAACAGTATGTTTTAGCTTATGTAAGATGGCCTTACAGTAACTCTTTGAGGGCTTAATCAGAATAACAATTAAAAATATAATCTGTTAAGAAATAATGTCTCATAACTTGTGACATATGTACACTGGAAAGTTTTCCCTGTACAAGAAATGCAGGTGGTTTTCCTTTGTTAAGACAAAAACTAGTAACAGCTGCAAAACAGGCTGTCCAAAGGTCAAGAGTCTGTCCACAGGATCCTTGATAAACACGTTTGTCATCTGTTTGATCCAGACACATAAAGCATGGACACTTTCACGACAAGGCAATTCATATTGATTCATATGCAACACTTTGCTTGCAGTTCTATTTTATAGTAAAACTTAACAATTACTTTAATGCAGTATTTAAAAAAAACATGAATTATTCACAACATGAAAACTGACACTACAAATAAAACTTTAAATACATCAAAGTTGAATAAAACAATGCAAAACAGTCACCAAAAGATGTCTTTACACTAACAATATCACAATGTCTTTCAACTTGTCCTTCCCTGTTCCTTCTGACGTCCATCAAGATGCCCAGATGACCATCATTCTGCTGTTTATCCTTCCAACCCTAGAGGACGTCCAGTTCATCTGCAGGACCAGGACCGAGGTGTCAGCAACTCCAGGAGACTGTCCTTCTGACACCAAATAGAGGAGGTGGTTTAAATACTCACACATCACTATTCCTTCTCCTTGTGATCGTGTTTTCATTTATGTACTTTGTATAATTTAATGTCCATTCAGTACTCTGTAAAAATGGTACTTCAGGAATGACGCTTCTATTTTTAGGCAGCATTTATCTGCATTAAGCCATGAATGATGCTGCTTACTTTAGACACGCTTTGGCTGCACATGAAGAGATGCAGCAGTTCGTAGTAGAAGTACAATGTGTTAAGTACATCTGTTCACATCTGTCACGTGACCTCTTCATGTCTGTGGCCTCAAACAGTTGGGATTTTTTTTTTATAAAGGGTCAAATACATGTCAGATTTCTTATACATCTCTTACAACATGTGATTGCCCCACTTCAATGTATGTCATGTGTTTTGTCTTCTGACACAAGTTTCTGCACTTGTGTGTATTGACACTGTGTGGTAACAGCGATAACAACACACCACAAAGCTGGGATGCATAAAAAAATCTTAGTCAGCTTCATCTGGATAAAGGTGCCTGACGTTAAACTATTTTAACCTGGAGATATAATATTATTACATATCAAGTTCAGTCACCTCTGGGACAGTTTTCCTTTGACGCAGTGGTCAAAGTCCTTTCCAATGATGTCACTGTAATAAATACAACCCATTCAAGCTGTCTCACATGGTACAGCGTTATGTCTGTATAAAAGATTTTCAGTCGTGCAGCCTAGCTGAGCTAAAACACAATTCATTTTCTTCATTTTAATTTAATCACATTTTATGATTTTATTCCATTCAAATCAAACTCATGTTGCAGGTAAAGGCCAGAAACGAATAAAACCTAACCAGAAAGGCGTGACCCACTTTTTTTGTCACCCTGTCAGATACTCAACAAAGACAGCTGCAGAATCTGCATCACAAAGGGTAAAGTCAAACTTAAGTAAGAAAAGTGCCTGCAGGTTACGTACCCCTGTCCGAGGGCATCGTGTCTTTGCGTACCACTCCTGGCAGTACAGACACACCTGGACTCCCTGACCGATGAAGAGACACATCCACATGATGACGTTGAACACAGGGCTCTTCCGCTTGTCATTCATGGTGAAGTTGAACACCACTGAGGAAGGAAGACACAAGGGAATGTTCTAACTGGAGTTTGTGTGCTAATTTTGAGGCGTGAGCTGCTGTGAATAATTGCCAGATGAAGCTCAGAGGAAAAGGACATGATACACAAGTCTTCTTTCTGTAAATATAATGAGTCGGTCCTATGAAAAACTGCTTGTGAAAGGGAACAATTACAGATTTAACTTTGAAGACTTGAAAGCAGTGGGAAAGGGAGGATTTCTGTATATTTAAGCAATGAACAGAAAATTCAGAGACAGCATTCCTGTGGCACATCATTATTTTAAAAGCAAGGTCAAAGAATCCGATGCCAGTATTTTCTGTGGAGATCGTTCCCCAGACAATGAGCATAACTCTCACCTCCAAAGAAGGCAAAGAGAAAGAACATGATGGGACAGAAGAAGCCAAAGCCCATGGACAAGGCGTACTCATGGACAACAGCAGAGACGATGAACACGGAGAGCATTGCAGCTGTTCGGAATCTCCTCTTCGACAGCTGCAAGGATCAGAAAGAAGAGGGATAGCTTGGATCAGAGTTCAGAGGCCGGGTCGGTTCAGTGGGAAATCCGGGTTGCAATTACAGGACAACTGTTAAACTACCACACGCACTTCATCGGGTGACATGCTGCAGTGGAAACACAGGTTAAACTCACAGGCATATCGTTTTCAAATGGGTCTGTTTCTTGTAAGCAGGAAAAAACAAACCCTACTGAACAAATTCAAATGAATCTTGGTGGGAGGGTGGAGGACTGGGGCCAAAAGAGACTTCATTAAATTGTGGTGCTGATCCAAATACAGCAATGAATCCAAGATATTTGTCATGAGAGCATCATTTGGTGTGAATCCAAATAGGGGCAAGTTCACCTCCTGAGCCCTTCGAGGTGCCCTTGAGCAATACACTGACCCCCCCCCCCCCAAGCTGCTCCCTGGGAACTATGTGGCTGCCCCTTTTGTGTGTGTGTTTGTGTGTTTCTTTATGTGTACTTATATTTACATTAGTGAAAATATAAATAGTGGAAAAATAGTTTGCCTACAGGCGTTATTAAAGTATAATTCGTCTTCCCCTCCTATAGATTTTGGTTAAAAGGAGTTTCTGTTTGTCTTAATTGAATTAAAGTGGACTCCTGGGTTTTAGAGGAGGAATAAAGTCTAGTGAGATATTAATGTCTGTTTACTGTATTGGGCTCACTCTTCACAGAGACACAGTGGATAGCGTTGTTCCCTCAGGGCAAGAAGGTCCCAGGTTCCATTCGTTTCTGTGTGGAGTGTGTGTGTTCTCCCCATGTCTGCCTGGGTTCTCTCTGGGTTCTCTGGCTTCCACCCACCTCCAAAAACATGCAGCTTCGGTGAATTGGTCACTGAAAAATTGTCTGTAGATGTGTGCGTGAGTGGTTGTTTGTCTTATGTGCGGCGCCGCAATGACCTGGCAACTTGTCCGGGGTGTACCGCGTCTTTTGTCTGTAGCCAGCACAGATAGTCTCCAGCAGATCTGTGAACCGTTAGCTGGCTAAGCAGCTGTAGAGGAGACGATTGCGATCGACTCGTCTACAAGAAAATGGATGGAGGCATGGAGGCATCACTGTTCTCACCCAGAGGAAATCTCTGTATCCATAGTAATAGAGCCAGTCATGAACCACCACATTCCAGGTTCGGTAGTAGTTGGTGAAAGATGTTGAATTCCACCAGTCCTGGAAATCAACAAGGCACAATGAATGTGTGGATAAACATGGGAACAGAGTGGAGACTAGACCGGAGTTATAGAATAAATATTTTGGCCTATCAGATCATAATCTACGTGCAAAAAAATTTCAGGAAAAGAAAATGTGCTTAAAATTTTGTTTGACTATTTCTACACAAACACAAAAAATCTTAAATTTATTAAAAAAAAAAATTCTAGTCAGGCAGTCACATGAACACAAAATGTGAGGAGAATTGGCCGGGAGCCTCATGTGTTTATCTCTTGTTGTACAGAATTGTTGTACAGAAAACTGGGTCAAACGGCTCTGGGATCAACCTGCCACCTGGCTTCAATCATTAATCGGCCGTTTTACCATCCCAGGTGAGCATGTCTGAAATAATGTGCTTACAGGAGAGTTGATGGCATTCAGAATCATTTGCAACATTCACCTCGTAAAACATCCTGTCAGCAAAACGCAGCAGCTCCCCAAAGAGGTTGAGCCAGCAGTGCAGGAATGCAAAGAAACACAGCAGCAGGAGCATTATACCTGTAGGACAGACAGACAAAGAGAGGAGGAGGAGGGGAGGACGAAGACTTTTATTCTGGGCATTGCTCCAGCTTCGCATCAGGGAAACTTGACACTGATGCCCTCGTATCGCTTCTTACTTAATAGCTATTCACATAAGGAGAGTTATAAACACATCCGTCTTGAAAGGAGCATCTGATTGCATACTAGCTTCTTCAATCTTATCACACTTATAATCTCTGGAGGCCCCTATTACCGCATTACGTGATAAATTAACTAGTGATGAGATAATAGAGGTTATAAAAGCAGAAATATTGGAGATGGTGTCAGATTTCTATGCTTGTTTTGCACACAACTTCCTCTTAATATTCCCTTCATAGCTTCCAGAAAACAGGTTTTGAATAGTTGGAGAACAAAGTTTACACTACCTGGTAGAATTGAGTTGAACACTGTCAGAACAAATGCTCGTTTGGTGAAAGGCTGGTTGGTCTCTGGTCTGATAATGGGCACGCAAAGACGGACCAGGATGAAGTAGCCGTAAAACAGACACCCCAAGATCTACAGAATGAACAGTAACATGTAAATGAATAAATATAAAGTACATATAAATAAAATTACACTGGCATTCTTAGTCCTCCAGGTCCTAGTAGATTTCTGTGTTGAAAGGAGTCACTGGACATAAGAAAAATCTGCAGTGGGATTTTTAGTGTCCTTCATCTCACCAAAACCCCGAGACAGACGCTCTTCGGTGAGAGGCGATACATCTTCAAGCTTCAAATTCAATCGACTTTTTTAACTCAGAGATAAAGATAATGAAAATGAACTCAACAAACCAAATAGAGTCTCATCTCACCATACCAACTGTGACGCCAACATATCTCCATCTTATGTGGGAGTTCCTGTGGAGAATTGACAAAATATGTCAACACTAATAAACATAGGGTGTGAACTGTAAAGAATATGAAACACTGTAGTAGTTTAACATAGCTACACAATTATGTATGATGTGACACTAGCTTTTTTGACTGAAAATATCCATGTTGTGTTCAAATGTTCTAGAATGATAGTGTGTTAGTGAAGTTAGCTTCTAGCTTCAACATGAAGATACCTTGGACCATTTAACCTAAATTCATATTTGTGTTTGGTAGGATGCTTTGTAAGGGATCGGGAGCTGCATTAAATCCAAATGATTTTCTTCAAATCCTTGGATGATTTAGTTTATGGTGATTTTCACAGGGAAAGCATGTTGATGGACTATAATAATCATGCGAGTGAAAGATGGGTTCCAGGCCAGAGGGGTGTGTTTCACCTCGGATATGATTCCCTGTAGATGAGCGTTGGACAGAAGAGGAAGTACAGATAGCTGGATAATGTTGGGAATGTGGGACTTAGTCCTGGAAAGCAAACACAATTTAGTGCAATTAATTTTAAAGAAAACTTTTGGTTCAAAATACTGTAATAGTTGATCAAAAGTCTACAGTTCTGATATAAAGGAATTTCTTTCATCATCACCATTTGAAGCAACTACACTACATATCTTTATCATAATACTGATGATGGTAGAGAGATCTGTGAGAAAGACGGCTTTCACCTGTGATTATGAGCTTGGTAGAGTCAAAGTCAGGCTATGTTATACTCACACTGACTCTCTGCAAAATGACGAGAGGAAGAGGAAAATTGGAGGAGGATGAGGAAAAAAATATGAAGGATACACTAGACCTGATGGTCTGTTCTATGAAAGAGTTCAAGAGTTAAAAAGTGACTTTCATAAGTTAAGGAGTGACTTCGATAAGTTAAGGTGTGACTTTGATAAAAGGTTGGAAGAAAAGCTAAAACCGGTGCTAGACGCCATGGAAGTAATGAAGGACGAAATGAAGAAAATGCGGAAAGACATAAATGCAAAAGACTTAAGAATTGTTGTCTTAGAACAGGGACAACAAAGAATGGATGATTTGGAACAAAGCATTCATATAAATGATGTGATCATCACTGGAATCAAAGTCAAGCCGAGGAATTACACACATGCTGTGGCCAGAGGAAGATGAGAGGGAACTGAGCACAACGCTGACATCGAGACTCTGGAGCAACAAGTGAGTTCTCAACTGAGGGATCTGCAGATAACTATAGATCCGAACCAGATTGAGACATGTTACCCATTACCATCTGGAGGTAGGAGACCATCTGCAGTGCTGATAAAATTCCGAAATCATAACCACAAAATTGCTCTTCCGAAACAAGGTTTCAAACTGAAGAGAAAAAATGTCTACATTAATGAGAATCTCACTAAGGAGAATGCTGATATCGCTAAAAAAGCTTGACAACTGAAGAAGAATGGGCTGATCGACAACACCTGGATGAACAACTGCAGAATTTTCATCAAAACAAAGGGGCTTTATCCAGAGCAGATGAAAACAATGATGGTCAGGAGTGCAGAGGAGTTGGTGAAATACGAGCAATAAAGTTGGACAAGAATTGTTTTTATACCAAAGATCAGTACAACAATCACTCCAATAGTGGGAGCTCTACACCAATTTTGGACATGTCAAGGATTCCATATAACAGTTGAAAAACCATTTTTCATAATGATGAATAACATATATGTCAAAATTAAAATTAACTTTACTGTCCCTTTAAGTTTGAGACTTTAAAGAGCATATTGATATCTGTTGACAATATAATGGAATATGAAACTGTTAAAGTGTCTGTGACAAACTGGTTAATACTTGGATAAACACTGTTTGTCCGCTGAAAGAGGTTAATATGATCATTATATTCCTGTGGAGAACACTGGCAAGGTGACCTTCTTGTTTTGACTACCCATGATGTTAACAAACCTTGTGTTCCTAGGAAGAATGTAAACACGGTTGTGCTCTAGGTTGTATCTGGGACAAAGGCTAATATCTGTAAGTGGATAAAAGTATGACTGTCTGTCAAAATTCAATGGATAAACTGGTTGAAAACATTTAATGTCTGAGTTTGTTGACAACACATTGTAATAAGAGAGATGTTTGTTGATTCTGGGGGATTGGAATTTCACAAGCCCATTGACTTCTACCCGTCAGCCCTTTTTTTCGGATGTCTTAGTTAATGTTGTAAATGTGATGAAGGTGTGAAATTGTTATAATTAATATGTCTGAAAAAAAACCCCAACTAAATAATGTTGAAAAATACAGTAAAATACTCGTCAAAATTAGGAGTATTTTTGTTTCCTTGTATCAGCAGATTCTTGTGACGATGACAACAAAATACTCATTAGGGTCTGAAACAAACAAATACAAAAATTTGCAAACCCAACTGCAGCACCACTAGACTTATTTTGAAAGGTAGAGCGCTTTAGCTGCCTCACTTCCTTCTCTAGAACCTGTTTTGTTGAGAACAGGTGGTGACACTTTGTGCTCCCATAATATCCTTTTCCAAAACAACACAATATGACAGGCGATTGTGGGTCACACCCTTTCAAAACCACCTTCCAGACTGCAGGAGGTGGACATGTATGTTTTTATTTAGGACCATGTGGTTCTTACTTCCATGATGTTTAGAATTTTACTGTAGGATATGATATGATGCACGTCCTTGAGCTTATTAATTGTATGTGTGTGTGTATTTGTGGTTGGTGCTAACTTCAGCATGAATCATTTGCTACTAACACAGGGAGGTGTGTTTCAGGCCATTTTTCTCTGCTGTCTCGGAGTGTCCCGTTGAGTAATTATACTGCCTGAGGAATAAATCCACCTGACATGAAAACAATACAGTACCTTCCTTTGGGGTATTCTTCATAACTACAGGGGTAGTCTCTCTGATGAACGAGTAGCTCTTCATCAGGAATCGAATCTGTGGAAAATTGATGTAGTTATTGTGTGTGGCAGACGACTAGAACAACAGTACCAGTCAAGATGTGAACAACCACTGTCTGTATCACTAATGTACGTCTCTTTTTCTTGTCTCTCACAACATAAAGGAGTTAAGTAGGAGTAGGATTTTTTTTATCATGTTTGAGAATGTCACTCATTACTAAATGAAAATTTTAGGTTTGATATTGTTGTCTCTGTAAAGGTGTATATGCGTGTTAACAGCTATGATTCTGTACCATGAAGGTAAAGGATCTTAGTTTTTCTTATAAAGTTGACAGTGTCACATTTAACAGGGTATAAGTGATATACCGTATGTTCCACAAAGAAAAGTCTAATGTGTGTGTTGCTGGAATCTAGTTAAGCTGTCTGAACTGTCTTGTGCCCTTTGCTACATGGAGCGGTAGTGCAGAGGTATATCAGATATGCTGCAATGCTTTTGATACATCTGAGAACTGCAAAAGACTAAAGGCGTCCATGAGAGTCACCAAAATAATTAATTCATCTTTACTGAATAATGATAAACCAGGCCAGTTACTCCCGTGTGTCAATGCATGCAGTGTCTACTGATTGTGTTCATTGGTATAACATCAGACTCACTGATGAATGGGTTATAAGCTCACTGTACATATATACAGTTTAAGGAGCGATCGAGTAAATCTGGGCCTAGTAAATACTGATACTGCTGCAGTAAAAAAACTATCAAACAAACAAAATGAATCTTAAAATCCCTAATAAGATCTGTGCTGTATATCGTGCATATATGGTACATTTGACAATAAAGCTGACTGTGACTATGACTAAGAGTTGAGACCAGCATATCCTTAGCAGAACACTTCTATAACGTAGCATTTTGTTGTATAACAAGGATGACATTTTCACCCAGCAGCGTTGAGACAGTCAAAGTCGGAAGTCATTTGTAGCTGTGCAACAAATTCATTCTCTTTAATGGAAGATAGGTAATATGTCCCGTCACATTCACAAAACATTTGCACTTATGCATCAGTTAAAACAATTTACTCTTTAAACACACGCACTCACCTGCTCCAGGATCACAATGAACCGTGAGGCCGGCGGCAGCTGGTACTGCACCACCAGATATATGGGGAACTGCCCCAGGACGTAGGTCTGCATGGCAGACAGCATGAGTCCCATGCTGAGGGACAGCCCGATCTTGTAGGAGACTCTGTGATACAAAGATCCCCATAAACGCAGAGTGTAGTAGGGAACCAGCAAGGTGTAGGCAAACATCACCACCCAGGCCCAGGTGACCGTCCCCAGCTTCCCGAAGGCAAACCACAGCAAGTCAAACTCCAAGACCAACCTAAGGTTGCATACAAATGTCAGATATGATCATAATGTTAGATATGATACATGTATTGTCAATTAAACTTAAGAATAACGCAAAATGTAACATTAAATACGGCAAGTGAGTCATTCTGTCTATTGTTGTCTATTTCTCCTGCACACAGGGTTTTGCATGACCATTTTAATAATGTTAAAGCATGACATGACAGACATCGCAGAACTGTGAGGAGTAGAATTGCGCCATTGCTTTCTGTCATCTTAAAATACCCCACTGACAATAATAATAGATTTTAAATAGCCAGAGGGGATGCCAAAGGATTTGTGTAAATCAAAACAGTAAGTGCGACTTCCTTATTTTTCGTATCATTGATTTATTCTTGTTAAAATTAATTTCCAGGAGAGGTGACTGTGCTGTTTAATTTACTCATGATGAGCTTCTGCCTGCTGGCTCTCTCAAGGAGAAACACAAGGGTTAAACCCTGCTTTTCAACAGCAGCCAAATCAAGAAATACTCCACGGGATTGATTGCTCTATCTTTCTGCTGCCAGACGAGTAAAGAGTGAGGGAGAGGAGGAGACATCAGAAGATAAGAGGAGTCAGAAGTGTCTTGGGGTGTAATGTCAGAGTCACAGACCTGCCCTGGTCGATGTAGTCGACTGTCAGCGTGCTCAAACAGAAGACGAGGAGGACGGCGACGAACATGTGGTAGATGGTCCTGATGTGGCTGATCTCAAACAGTTCACTGATGAGGAGGAGCGGACACAGAAACGGACACTGAATTAATGTTACCATAAAACATCTCGGCGTTGTGTTCAGGTGCGTCTCTGCTATCCTGCTATCCTGAATTGAGTTTCCTCTGTAGAGTTGCTGGGTGCACCCTTAGAGATAGGGTGAGGAGCTCAGTCATCAGTGAGGAGCTCGGAGTAGAGCCGCTGCTCCTCCACCTCGAACAGAGCCAGCTCAGGTGGGTCGGGCATCTGTTCCGGATGCCTCCTGGACGCCTCCCTGGGGAGATATTCCGGGCATGTCCTACCGGAAGGAGACCTCGGGGAAGACCAAGGACATGCTGGGGGGACTATGTCTCTTGGCTGGCCTGAGAACGCCTCGAGATCCCCCCGGAGGAGCTGACGGAGGTGTCTGAGGAGAGGAAAGGCATGCCTCTGGGCATGCCTCCTGAGATTGTTGCCCCGGCCCTGGATAAGCGGTTGACGATGGATGGATGGATGGATGAATAGATGGCTCCGGATCAGCCATCATGGAGGAGGAGTGTATTACATTGGAATTACATTAGTTAGGAAATCCATCCATTCATATTAGTTGACTGATCAGTTAATTTAATAGAGTATAACTTTATTAATCCCTCAAGGAGGCTCCATCAGGGAAATTAATTAATTAATTAATTAATTAATTAATTAATTAATTAATTAATTAGATTAATGTGAGGAAACCAAACTTATTCACTGTAATTATCAAGTATTTTGAACAAAAAGGCCAGCATTTGCTGCTCTTCTTTGTTCTACATGATAATGAATCTGGGTTGTGCACTGTTGGCCAAAAAACCCATTTGAACATGTCGCCTTGATAAACTGCAATTGATATTTTTCTCTGTCTGTTGACATTTTATGAACCAAAGTAAATTAATCAGGAAAATAATTTAAAGATCCATATCAGTGGTTATTTGATCCCCCTTCATACAAGCCCATGCTGGTCTGCACCTCACATGAATTATATTTTCCAAAGCAGAAATAAAGGCAGACTTTCAGACTTACTCCAGCAATGATGGTCTGGCCATAAAAACTTTGCTGTCATTCATTCTATGAGATCTGAAACAAATGGCACCAAGAATGGATTCACTTACAAAGGAACAACATGTTTCCTAGTTCAGTGACTAAAATGTCTGCCTCCTCCTCCTCCCCCTCACCTGGATGGGAGATTTTTTGTCACCTTTCCATTTACTGGTGGCTGGATTTGAGTGAAAAGCTGGACGGACTCAGTCAGAGCTTCATCCAGTAAATGACTGAGTTGACCCTGGACCTGCTCCAGGATTTTCACCTTCACTTTCTGCAGCAGGAAACACAGAAACAATGTTTGTTTTAGCCTCTTTGGGTTATGACTTTCTCTGTTTGTTCATATAATACATACTGCACACATAAAGGAAAGCACAAGTGCACGCTTTAAAGAAGTCATTTTGAGCTGTATTCTGTTTATCAGTAGACCTCAGCGTCTTTATTCACTCTTTCCACTGAATGAGGAAGAGGAGGAACACTATGAACTACCTGTGCTTTATTCTGCCACTGTCTTTGATCATCTTCTTGCACATTATTATGGGCCCAGACTGTAGAAGAGAAGAGCAACAATGGCATCACCACTACATCACACTGTATTTACAATTGTTTGTATGAAGTACAAAGCCAAGGAATATGTAAGACAAGACCTAAGTTGAATGGAGACATAAATGGTATTTTCACACTTGGCTCAACTTCTGCAAAAACAGGAATTTAAAAAAAAAGCTAAAATATTTTTGTCTTGTGCTTTATAAGAGTAGACTAGTGTGCGTATGTCCAACAATAATATGGGTGCTTGACAAAAAACTGGAGCAACAAAAGGGTGAGTGTGTGTGTGTGTGTGTGTGTGTGTGTGTGTGTGTGTGTGTGTGTGTGTGTGTGTGTGTGTGTCTGTGTGCATGTGTGCGTGCGTGTGTGTGTGTGTGAGAGGGAGAGAGATTTGATTTTTAAAAGCACATTTATTCATGACGGGCCGTCAGGAACATAATTCAGAATAAATACACTACTGAAAAGTCCGCACACACACTTCTGAAATTGAAAAGTCCGCACACACTACTGAAATGTTCAGCAGTGTGTGTGAGAACATTTCAGTTGTGTGTGAGAGTGCTTTTCAGTTGTGTTTGTGAGAGTATAACATATAACATTGCTGTAGTGTTTGTGAAAGCATTTATTCTGAATTATGCCCTTGACGGCCCCTCATATATAAGACACCTTTGACACACCACAGGTTCGTAAAGGTATCAAAATCATTCATAGCTCTGAAATATTTCAAATCGATTCTGATTCTTGTTTGACACATTCTTTGTGAAATGACTTCTGCACTGCAGTCAGACGAACCTTCGACCTTTTTCTTCCTGCTTAGATAAATCAAGAGAGAGAAAGCTCTGCTCACTGTTCAGGCCCAACAACACATTCAAATCTTTCTAATCTGTTCACGTTGTGCTTCATAAGAAATGCAGGAATACTTCAAGATATGAAATCCTTCATTATGATGGAATTCTAATTAAAAACCAACTGAAATGAATTCATGCCTGTGAGTGATTATACAAACATCTCTACCAAAAACACATTATACCAGAACTGGAGCTCTCGTCTGATTCGTGGGGGATAATGTTCCGGTGATGCAGTCCCTCGGTGGACCTCATGGCTCCCTCTGGACCAAACTGCAACAGTTTTCTGCTGGGATTCACACAAACAAACCTGTGTGTATACACAGTAGGTTAGTCTCACGCTCGTGATAAATGGCAGTATCAGAAGCTGATTTGGTATCTGGTGATAAGTGACTGATAGGAGGTCGTTTATTATCCAGGTCATGACAACCGTAGAATGGCGCTGAACAATCAAGGGTTTTTTATGGTCCCTTTGAACTCAAACAGGAGAGCACACAACCCTATGTGACCCTTCTTAGCTTTCAACAGTTTGGATGGAGATTCGGCTCAGCTCCTGGTAAATCCATGCTTCATCGTTTACAGCAGGAACATTCAGATGCTTTTCCTTTGATAGGCTGAGACGCCTCAGTGACAGGTGTTGTGAGTGAGTCCAGTCAACAGATGGACAACATGCTTCAACCATAAACCTTTACAGGAACTTTCACATAGTTTGATCAAACATACCCTTTGTCAAAGTTTGATGATGCAGACTTGAGAATCTTGAACTACAAATTGAGAGATTAAATGAGGTCACATGCCCATTGCTGGCAGGTTGCCTCATGCAAAGTATTAATATTCCCAATGAGTTCCCAAGGAGGGGAGAGAACTCGCCTGAATCCTAAACTGGAGTGCACCAACCAGGATGAATACAGACGAGGGTCAGAAGGTTTGAACTGTGGTTACCTGCAGCCCTCTTCCACAGGCAGGGTGTTACCACCAGTCATAGTGAGTTAAACTAAAGAATGCAAACATGTGGTAAAGCTGGTCTACCTGTACCATGTGGAAGTTCATAGGTCAAAGGGTTTGTTTATTTGTTGTTTATAATATTCTGAGCTGATTAACATAAAGTTTTCATTCAGTTTTGGTTTAAGTTGAAAGTGAGAGATAATGTTTTATCATTTGACCACCTTTAGCCTGTAATAAAATTATTTGGGAGTTGAAAAAAAAAATCCAATTTTAGAGTTTTGTACACTGTTTCAAGTGTTCATTCATTAAATTACAATTTATTGTAACAACGTATGAAATGTACTTAATCCCTCTGTTATCAGCAGTCGTATCTCTTGCTTGTATTTCTTTGTGTTTGCAAATTTAGAGAACAACATAATCCATCCATCATAGTGTTAATGCTGCATTTGAGCCCTTTTTAAAGCTGCATCTTGACAAAACTGAAACAATCTGGATGACACATGTCAGACACAGATGTGTGAAGCAGACGTGACGTGCATCCTAAACACTGTCTCATATAATACTCACAGTCTCCTCGTCTCAGGTACTGATGGTCCACAGGGGGACAGGAGATGTTTTAATCAATGAGTCCCACTGATAGAGAGTTGCTGGAGTGGACGAGTTTGACTGTGACTCCGTTCTCCCGCTCTCTGGTCTCTCCTTTTATCAGTTGGTATTTTGCACTTTGCCCTTTTGGCTCTTAACTATCCATACCCGTTTCTATTCTTCTGCAGCAAAACATACAGTTTGCTTTCAAGTCCTCTCAGGGAGAGGGGCTGCTACCGCAAACTGCATTCATAGCTTGAGTTCAGCTATTGATTTTTAACAACCTTCTACTTGATACAGTTATAAATATTATTTGGTTTTACATGTCAGAAAGTTATTCATAACTACTATGCCAGAATAGTGTACATTTTGTGCAAAGTTTTTAATTAGTTAACTATTATCAAATTTTCTTGCTGAGGACATGCAGCATTCATAATTTTCATTATATGATTGTATAAATAATACTTTTATTCTCAGCTTTAGTCTTTGAGTATTTATAACATGGAATCAGGATTTTTCAATGAGGAGAAGAAATATAATCAAATAAGTCAAAAAATATCTAGAGGGAGCTTTTAGAGATGAAAACTTTTTTTTTTTTTTTTTTTTAGAAACATACCTCTTGGAAACGCTTTTTAAAATTCTTTTGTATTATTTTAAGCCAATGAGAAAAATACATTACTCCACATGTTCAAAGAAGCCATAGATTCAACAAATTGGCCGTACAACTTTGGGTGATTTGTACAGTTCATGTGTACCACAGCATCAAATGACCCCTCCCGTTCTCTCCAAAACACACAAGGGAACTGAGGACATTGCTGTGTGGGTCATTCATGTTAGTGTGTTAATGTGGCCAGCTGGTTAGTTAATGAACAGCTTGGACAAAAAAGTGACGGAAATGAAAAATATTGCTGTATGTAAGATAACAAATTAAATTTTGATGGACATTAGACTGTAAATGATAGTCCTAGAGGAGACAAAAAGTAGTGATTTGTGTAAAGCTTACTAATTTACAATGATTATATGACTGATTTACAAAATTGCAGACACAGCAAAATGCAAAGCAAGTGCAAGATAACACATCAAGCTCCTTTGACGCTACAAGGCTGACTGAAAGAACTCTCCGACCATGTCCTTTACCTCCTGTTGACCACATTTTTGTTGTGGTTGTTGAATGTCACTGTTTTTACATTCCACTTCAAAGCGGTGATGTATTATAATTGTCAGCGATCGTGTGTTCGTACGTTCGTTTGCCGTGTCGCGGGATGTTGCAGTCTTTGACTGCCTTGTTTTAATTGGCGTGCTTGTTTGTTAGTTTTTTGATACCACTTTACAATTATTCACTGACTGATTCACTGACAGCTGTACCACATATGATATGTTTTTGATTTGGAACCATTTTACACTAACTTTACACTAAGTTAATGTTTTTTTTAAAAAAAAAACATAGCAAAATAATTACAAAAACATTTTTTTAATTGCAGGGACGTGTTTTTAGTTTCTAGTATAATCATGAATTACATTTATATTACATGGTTGGGACGACTGATAAATGACACTATCTGTTAACAATGAAGGTTGTTGGTCATACAGTGTGGACTGCGCCCCAACCTTCCATTGGCTTTCATGTTTCCACTTGCAACACTAACATTAATGATTTAAATTTTAGTTCAGTTTATTATACATAAAATACAACAAAAATACTATTGTATTTATGCATTTTATGTATTATTTCTGTATAATATTGGCATGTAAACATTTTTATTGTGAATTTTGATGTTCTTGAGTGTAAAAATACGACATTAAGAGCAGCAGAGAGAGAGACCAACACAGTATTGATGATGTTTACACAGGATGATTTTTATTGGGCAGTTTCTTCAGATGACAGAAAAATGTACTGCATGCACTAAATCACACGTTACAAACAAACCAACCACTGCACCAATATACAGACAAACAGCCTCATTTTAACCACGCTACCATTCTTGTAACACTTTAAATTCTGCAGCATCACATATTATTATTTGTTGTGCCAGAATATTTTCAAAAATATACACTTATTGAAAAATAAAGCAAACAACAATACGACTGAATATAATCTCTGCACTCAATCATCCCAATATTTAGAGGTCAGTACACAACCATAGAGCAAGTAAGGAGGATCATCATCTTCTTCTCAGTATTCACTGATTAACAGAAAAGGACATTCTCATTCAACGTGTGGTTTCTATAGGTCACGTAAACACACTGAACTTCAGTGATAGTGTAAAGTTCAATGACCTTTTTCATCCTTCAGAGGAAGTTACACTTAATGAAATGAAACATTCAGTCTAAAAATGTTTGAAGGTGAAAAAAGAGTGATAAAGTGCTTTGTTTATTTCTGATAAGCCCCATTTTAGAATGAGTAGGCAGAGAATGTTAGTAATAATACTTTCCAAACAAGTTCTGCTTGAGTCCTAAATAAAAACATATCTTTTTTAACATTATGATGAATGAAGTTTACATCAGAGCTTCTGAGAATTAGACCAGTGCAACTTTCTATCCCATCGCGTGATCATATCATAAACAACCAATGACATCTAATACATAGTGAAAAAAATATAATTGTTTTATTGGATATCATCTAGTATAAAGTCCAATGTGCTAATGTATTACCTAGTTTTCAGGTGTGTGTGTGTGTGTGTGTGTGTGTGTGTGTGTGTGTGTGTGTGTGTGTGTGTGTGTGTGTGTGTGTGTGCTGTGAAACTCTATTTTACATTCTTGCATAAACTGAAGTTAAAAGCCTGTGTTGTTGACTCTCATGATGGTAAACCTTCATACAAGTCCATTGACTCAAAGACCTAACTGTAATTGAATTTAAACACAAATCTGTAACTCTTCTTTGTCTTTCCCTCGTCTCCAGTGGGTGTTTCTGTGGTATGTTGTAGTCTGTAGGCTTTATTCTGAAGTGTATTTTATTAAATAATACAGAACAGAGAAAGACACTCAGCTCAGAAGACACAGTTCCTGTTCTGTCCCAAAACACCACACACATGTAGGGACCCTCCACTGTTACTCTTCACACTCAAATCCTGACTGGATGGTCAAGAGGTCAACAGGAAGAGTGTGACGTGCTGCATCCACCAACTAACAGTCTGTGGGGGTGGTGGCTTTATCTGCTAACGCTGCATCAATGTCATACAGGATATGGAGAATATCTTAGATTTAGGGTTGAAGGTTAAAGACCCTATTGTGTCAGAGGGATAAGGTAGGATTGTGTCAGCTTCCAATAACCTATAGTAAATCTTGGTTGGTGTCTCCATCAGAGCACAAATAGATGAGTCTAGAGCGAGATCCTCTTTACCAGTTGAGGTGGTTCAGAAAGAAATCCTTAACAGATTCATCTTGGAATGAGATTTGCATAAAAGTTTGTCTGTTCATTCAGTGACGCCACAGAAGAATCTGATCAACATCAACTCACAGCATCAAACATCAAACTCACAGCAGAAACATTCACAGAACAGTTTTACATTCTTCTTCTTTTCCTTTCGGCTTTTCCCTTCAGGGGTCGCCAGAGCCGATCAGTTGCCTCCATCTAACCCTGTCTTCTGCTTCCTCTTCTCTCACACCAACTACCTTCATGTCCTCTTTCACTACATCCATAAACCTCCTCTTTGGTCCTTCTCTAGGCCTCCTGCCTGGCAATTCAAAACTCAGCATCCTTCTATCAATATATTCACTATCTCTCCTCTGGACATGTCCAAACCATCTCAGTCTGGCCTCTCTGACTTTGTCTCCACAGCTGTTATAAATTAAGAACAGCAAATGAAAAACATCTAAAATAGAGCAAATGAAAATAATCCTTTTTTCTCATTCTGCCATGCTTTTGGTTGACACGACAATTGAATATCCCTAACAGGCAGTGTTTTAAGGATAAGTTACAGTTTAGAATTCTCTTCACTATGACAGTCTTTTGGAAACAACAATCAGGTACAGTGTGTTTTAGACAAGAGTCACTTCATGAGCCAGACAAAGCTGCCTTTCCGACCACTAAAATCCAGCACAGTGCAGCAAAGGTCTGATGTGGTTACTGATGTCTGAAACTTGAGCAACGTTTTATACAAAGTCTTCAAGAGGCAGCCCTAGATATGGATATGGAGGTATTATACCTCTTAATCAGACAAGATTAAGAGATTAAGATTAATTTAAACATCTCAAAAGTAGCCTCCATGTCTGCCGAAAACAGTCATATAGTGCACTGTACTGTACTATACTGTACTATAATCTACTGTACTGTACAGTACTGTATGTATGGAGTAAACTTGGCTTTTCTTCATTTTGAGGAAAAAGTTCAAATGTGGGAAACTCTCTTACCTATAATGTCAATGTTTTAGGCCATTCTTCAACCGCTGCATGTATCCGTATTTTACTTTAAAACAGCTGACATTGTTTGTAATACTTCATTTAACTGAACAGAAATTTTACTTTGGATTTAAAACTACAGGTATTATTATTTGAAACTATTCAATCTAAAAACTCATATTGATAAAAATCTAGCGATATTCTATTTTTTTAATGTGAACAAGACAGACAGAAATCATCAATACCTATTGGTAAAAACTAGCCTCTAGCTAGCTTTACTAGCCTCTGCTCCTTTGTTAAGCTATTAGAGATTGCAAGGATCTAAAACAAAGGCATTACAGGGGTTTGTGGTAACCTGTGACTGTAGGAATGGCAAAATCATCTTCTCAAATTTAGGGCGGCTGGACACAACACTGGTTCATGGACGTGAATGTTGACATTAATTCAGCCCACGGGGAAATTGCCAAGATAAAGGCAGAAGACCTACAAATGTAATCTGGCCAAGTTGTAGAGATAAGGGCTCTGATGGATATTCAGGTCGTCTGAGGACAGGTTTGTACAAATCTGATTTCAGTAAAAATACGTGTTTCACTTCATATTCACATCCCATTCCGTCACAACAATGTGAAGCCGTGAATATTGGTTTGATCTACACTGAGCTTTTCGGATCAATTTTTGCCTCTATTTCCTTTGGTTTTCTGTAGTTTATAGAAAAGAAATTTCTAGTTTCTTTTTAAGTCACTTTGTCAATGTCGCAGCAGATCTTTTCCACTTTTCCCACCCAGTAATAACTCTGCCTTTCAATGTCAATAACTACAGTAGCTTGATGTCACAAGCCTTTACTTGTTGGCCAACTGATTTCATTAACATTTATACAGGTATGATAAATATAGGTTAGTGTATTCAGTAGTAGAGTGTTCCACCAGTCCACCCGCAAACCCGACTAATTCCAAAATCAAATCGACGGGCCAAACCGCTGCACTGGATGACTTATTCCCTCACCAGGAATGCAGGCAATATAATTTAATTTGAATCAAGCCAACATATACAAGCAGTTAAAAATCTCACGAGCGGACCAAATCTGTACTTCTCAGCAGTTTGGAGAAATACCTCAGCCTTTAAAAAAATAATCATAAATGTATTTTAGGTCTGTATTCTAAGTAGTCGGAAAATACCGAGACAGAGGAACACATAATTGATCTGGGTCTTTGTTCACACTGAAGAACATATTGAATGATGCCAGGGTAATCCTGGAGACAACAACTATTTCCAAATTCTGATTTTTCTATTTACAGCTTGTCCTGTGCTGGCATTAGACAGAAATATTTCATGATGGTTTTCATGCATAGACAGGATTCATTCCAGTTTTCTTTAATTTTATACTTTTTCTGTGATGATCAACATTGTCTAACTCAAATTATTGATGTCTACAGTATGTGCAAGCTGAATAATTATTTAAATAAACTATTCGTTCTGATTCCATCACTAAGAAAAACAGCACTTCCTAGTGGTTCCCTGCAGCACTGCATCTTCTTATTTCATCTCAGTGGTCGTTTCTCTTCCCAATAGAGGAGGAGGGTGTGCAGCAATACAGGTATAAGTTGTCACACTAGGAATTGTAGATGTAGTGATGCCATGGATCATATTGATACCCACATATGCACCACATCATTGCACAAGAAGTAGAAGGGAATTGAAGGGGAGCAAGCAGGGGGGAGACGACGGAGGGAGGAGAGATCTGTTTACAGCAGGTGAGACAGGAGAGGAAAAGAACGAATGGGAGACCAAGTGATCAGCTGCATGCAGATTTACAGAGTTTTCAGAAAGAAGACATCTGCCTGGAGAGAAAGAGACAGACAGACAGACAGACAGACAGACAGACACACACACACACACACACACACACACACACACAGAGAGAGAGAGAGAGAGAGAGAGAGAGAGAGAAATGGAGAGAAACATAGTAGTAACAGTCAGGTGCGTTTGAGAGTAACATGGAGAGAGCATCCGATGAGACGGCAGCCAGTGAGTCATGATAAAACTGCCAGAAGGAACACGTCTCCAGCCATTTTATTTCTGGTGTCATCACTTACTCATGTTTGGGCACTGCACCACAAAGAGCACTCAGGGGCTACATTTGGATTTCATAGGATGTAAAAATGTACCAATCCTGCTGAAATGTTACCACATCACCAGTTCATGGAGCTTGCAAAATCACATAAAGAAGTCGCTGGTCAAGGATATCAGCATGTTACATGTTTCACCTAAGAATAAAGTTATTACAGCTTGAATTAAATTACAGTGCTAGTTCTGTAAAAGAGGTCAACACACCCCCTGTGTGCCTGCGACAAGTGGTGCTGGATAATACAAGAAAAGGAACTGAATGAACCCTGTGCTGAAGTAATGGAATGAAGCAACCAGTCAGAGACGATAATTTAATCAACCTTTCTCATGTGGGTCTTTCCCTGAGGAATGTTTTCATAGCGTATAATTTTAAATCCACTGCTGGGATTTAAAAGTATATCCAAAAACAGTGCCTTTCTGACAGCAGGTTTTTTTTTTTCTGGCTATTTTTGTGTCAGCTAGCTAGTGCAGGTATTTATAATGTGGGACTCTGCAGAAAAACAATATACTCTATTTATTTTGGTAACATTTGATTAAAATCTGAGCTGTCTAATTTCATATTCCAATAATCTAATGAAAATGTCACATTTAAGATGTGTGCATTAGCATGCAAAAGCTCTGCAAGACTCCTTAAATTAGCTCCAATCTGCAGGGAAAAATCATATGTCAGACTTGACATTCGCATCACTGACCTTGCATTTAGTCATTAATATTTAATGCAGCTATTGAGGAAGACTTCCAATATGTACACACATCGTACTGAGTGCATTTATAATGATATTCAGTGCAATTTAGTCCTATCTTAAAAATCTATGAGTCGCAACATTAAGCAAATCAAAAAAACACTTGTCATAACATGTGATTCTTTATGAATCCAAGTCCCTGGGCCCAGAAGACGGAGATCAACAAGCAAGAACGTTGTGATTTGCACATATGAGGATTTTCCAGGAATAATTCATGAAGCTGTGTTTAAACAAATGGAGGATGTGTTTGGTTTTTCTATGGTCTCACCTCTTCAGGATCATTAGCTGGCTGGAGTCTCTGGCTGCAGGCTGTAGAGTTTGGCTGGGTCCCGATTGTCGCAGACATCCGTTTGGGACACAAAATTCACATTCAGGCACATGCTACCAGACACGCCACAATCAAAGGACCGTCACCGGAGTGATCCCAGTAACATCCACAGCAATGGCAGCAGCAATGGGAGCGGTGGCAGTGGCGGCAACAAGAGGCAGCGATGGGGAAACAGCAGTGACAGGAAGCAAATCAGTGATGTAACAGCAACAGCTCTATAAACACATGTGGGCTCACTGCATGCCATGTGAATGTGGTAGGGTCATGTTTCTCATGTTTGCTCTATCCATTCACTTATCATACTGGAGGTTCATTGTTGCTATTCCTGCTCTAGACTGTTTGTTGAATGGCTTCTATTTAAAGTAAATATTCCAGGAGCCTCAGTAAGACAACGAAAGCAGCTGGAGCTCTGCAGTAATGATGCACCAGTCTTACCTGTTGTCATTGATATCTGTGGTGTTTCCTGTGGACAGAAAAAAGTGCATGAGGGGGCAGGCAGGTGTGCAGTGAAGGGACTGCAGTGTAGAAAATTATGGAGGAAGTGGGTTTGTGAGAGGCATAGATTAAACAGAAACAGCCATAAGCAATTCATGACACACTTCTGGAACAATCTGCTGTATGACCTGCTGGTTCTGAGATAAAAACTTCTCATACATAAATGATAGAAAATTAATTTTGTCAGTGGATTTTCAAACAACTCAAATGTGCAGTTTACATCAATGACCCAGTCAGATAAAAGGCATATTGATTAAAAGGAAAGAGGATGTTGTCATTCGATGATGGTTTTGTAAAGCTAGTAGACGATGGTGATGGGTAGAAAAAAAACCCAACCATTTGTAACATCAATTTCCCCCTTCTCCAGAGGAGCTTTTACAGCAGTATCAGAGCATCTGTTGTTTTGCATGACTTATTTCATAGTGGACAAGCTGCCAAAGCTGTAGTTGTTTGACTGAGGTTTCTATTTGTATGCCTGCAACAATTTTGCTCAATAATAAAACAATCTGTGTTTCTTGTACACATTTTTCTGATATTTTTCTGAAGAGACACTTTTACTTCTAACAGCATCTGTTCCCACATCCTACTCAGCATAATGATTCAGTACCACTGGACCAGCACTTGGTCTCTTTACATACTTTTTGCACCAAGGTAGTGTTAGAGATTACCCTGATTAACTTTAATAATTTCACACACCTCTCTCTGTAGCTACTGTATGAAACTATGATCACTCTGGGCCTGTGCTCTGCAATCTCCAATCTGACAAAATGAATGTGTGACACAGCATATTGACCCCATCACTTATCAGGAAGTTTCAGATATTTCTCACTTGTCAGCAATTGAGAAGACTTTGTCATTGTCATTCACGAACAACAGTCTGTTTCAATTTCAAGAGTTGGCTATTATCAGGGGACCTCATGCTCAGCTGGATTAAATGGCTGGCTGCTCAGTATATTCTCTTAAAATAAGCTGTGACAGTTCATAACAGGAGCTGTCAATGTTACACCTCTGTGGAATACCACCACCAAATAAGTAAAACAGCTTAGGTGCATGCCTTACCAAGCTGTTTAGCTCCAATTCTACACTTTTTCATAAGCTTGTATTGACACGCAGGACACAAAGTGACAATTACTTGTGATGAACCAAAAGAGATCTTGCCTTTAGAATAAATTTTAATATCCATTTTGGAGGAAAGTACAAAATACAATATTGAAAACAAAATCCCACTGATTTAAATTAATCTAAAAGACTTTACTTTTACAGTGATAAAAACTGATAGCATTATTGATTGAGTGTTTTCATTCAATCATGAATTAAAATTTTTCCCGGTGTTCACAGGGTCGAACCCATCATTGGAAACAAAAAGTAAAACCAGCCAGATGACATTCTACAAAGGTTCACTGTACAAAGAGTAACTGATATCTATTATTTAATAAAAGCCCAGCGTGGCAGATGGATTTATCGGCTCAAACAGTATTTCTGACTTTTATGGATGTTCCTAGAGAATCACAGTGGTAACCCTTGTCACCATGGGTCACTGACTGAGGTGGCCACTCAGTCTGTGTAACGAGTTATCAGTCTGTCTGAGCAATGATGCTCCAGAGCTAATCTATTTCCTCTAAACTCAGTTTACAAGTAACAGATTAGCACAGCGTACACGTAAGCGCGCGCGCATACACACACACACACACACACACACACACACACACACACACACACACACACACACACACACACACACACACACACACACACACACACACACACACACACACTGTAAGTCTGTAAATCCAGTGTGAATTTATAATTGTAAAATTGCAAATGTCAAATGTTTATCTTATTTGTTGTGTTTTATTGTTCTATACCTCTGTAGCTTACCTCTGATAATAATGCCACAATAATGAAATTTTCTACTGTGGGGTTAAGAAATGTATATCTTATCTCATCTCAACTCAACTCATCTCATCTCATCTCATCTCATCTCATCTCATCTCATCTCATCTCATCTCATCTCATCTCATCTCACTGTAAACAGGTGGACAATTTATGTAAATTATTTCTGTCTAACACTAAACCCGTGCCCCTCACTTGCTAATGGTATTACAATCGGTCCTGCTGAATACAAGCACATTAAAAGAAGACTAAAAAGCAAGAAAAAAGGAAAACAGCAGGAAATATAATTTTCATTACAATTACAGTAAACTGTTTTCATAGACACGACCTTGTAAGAGCACATAAAATAACATTCAACTACATTATAATAGCTGGCATTAAAGTACCATCATAAAAATCCATCATAAAATGAAGTGAATTCACCCCTGCTGATGATCATAATATTCCTCTTTACTTTAACAGGCTTCATTTGAACAGGGCTCACCGTTTTCTGAATCAAGCATCTCTGAAGCGTTCTTATCTGATTGACTCAGCGGTTCAGCTGGAAGCCTGCAAACACAAGAAAGAGACATTGATATATACACAACTGTCAGACTTGGGCTTTAAAAATATTGACATTGGCCTTTAGACTACTGCAGTCTGTGACTCACATAGGATGAAACATTACTAACATGGAAAATATTACTTAACCGAAAAGCCTGGTCAGCCACAAAATAATTCATCACTGTCAAAAAGATATGGTTGTGTTGTGCATACAAGTCTGCAGACAAATGTTTAAACTAGTTTAGTAGTTTTAGCTTTTAAAGAGAAACACGTGATTATTCAGAACACAGATACCATGATCAGCTGCAGTTGATTCTTCTACTCGACCAAATTCTTCTGTTTACTCACACGTTGCCCTGAATGTCACTGTGTGACTGGGTTTGTTTTGGGTCCTTGTCTTTTGCAGGGCTGCTCTGGTTGGAGCAGGTCTCGGGTAGCCTGGGCTCTCTCTCTGTTGCTGCAGAGGCAGCCGTTTCCTGGTTGTTGCTGTTGTGGAAACCAGCTTTGAGGAAAGGGATGTGGTCACTGTAGCCTTGGATGAAGAAGGGGTTGGCTAGACAGCCTGGTGGGGAGTGACCTGCACGAATGGGCTTGGCTGTTAATGAGAAATCCCATTTTAATGATGGATCCATTATTCTATAAGAGACATCGATTTGACAGCAGCACAAAAGAATAGATTTCTAAGGTGACTTCAATTCTAAGAAGACATCCCACTGATATTAAAGAGATTTCTTTTTGGCCACTACAGCATCCTCACCACTTGTCATCCCCCCTCGTTAAAGAAAAATAAAAAGAGACCAAAACAAAACTTGAAATACACAGATTCTAGTTTCATGATGTTTCACAAGATTTAACTACCTTGCTTAAAAAAGCAGCATCAGCACTCCATCATAAGCAGAGCAGATATTCAAGTCAGCTAGTGCTCTTGGAACAACATGTTAGCATTCTTGCTAAACTCTCCTCATTAATACAAGTTTTGCCTTAAGTTGTTGAATGTGTAACCACACATAGTCGGTGGTAGTACCTCAGCCCACTAGGTCTTGGTTTGGGGTGGGAGTAGGTGGGGGTGGCAGGTTCAAGACCAGTGTGGACTAGAAGGTATGGTGTGTGAACTGGTAGTTGGAGAGGGGCCAGTTCACCTCCTGAAGGCTGCCGGGGTGCCCTTGAGCAAGTCAGCAACTGCTGCAAGTTTCTCCTTGGGGGCTATGTAGCTACCGGCTGCTATACCATCATCCTCTACAAAATTGCATGCCTACGGGCCCTTGTGTGTGTGTGTGTGTGTGTGTTTGTCTGTGTGTGTGTGTGTGTGTGTGTGTGTGTGTGTGTGTGTGTGTGTGTGTGTGTGTGTGTGTGTGTGTGTGTGTGTGTGTGTGTGTGTGTGTGTGTGTGCGTGTGTGTGTGTGTATTTTATAGTATTTTTAAAAAAACAATTTTCAAAATAGTACAATGAGAATTGATCAGGTCAGTTTGTTGCTGACCTGCAGGAAACTGAACAGTATTTAAACACGTCTGCAATTATCATTTTAGGTCAAAGTGGAGTGGACGTCAGAGCAGTTGCTCATTTGGGGAGTTCTGGAGGAACACACGAATGAACAAACACTGGATTCTGCCAACATAACTTTTAGGGTTCTCTTCTCTTTGACTTGTCAGTCCGTCAGTGTAGTAAGTAAGAGTAAGTAAGCTGATGACCCCCATGAACTAACTAAGGTGTTATTTAAATTGGAGGCCCAATTTAAATAACACTCTGCTTGTGCAGAGCACAGAAGAAAAAGTGAAGAAATCAAAGGCTAGACTTGATCGTTACATAGAAATCCAAACCCTGTGAGTCTCTTATACGTTGACATACATTTCAACGTCATCAGGTGCAAGACGTGGTTTGAAATTCCATATTTTTCAGAGCGTCTATTTGACTTTTTATGGGAGTGACAACAGCAAGTCATTCCAAAAACTGTATGAAAAACAATACATAGACAGAAGATTGGGGCAGAAAATCATTAAATTGTTTAATATAGATGCAAAACTCATGTCCTCATTGTGGGAGTCGACCATCAGTCTGTATCAGTCATGTGACCAAAATGAGTTTTTTATTGTTTTGACAATGTGGGCGGCAGCTATATTATATATATAAGACATCTAATGGGTTTCTGTTGGGACCACAAAATGCAGAGAATAAGTAACACTCATGGGTGTTGTGTAAGTGCAGACATGTGACTGAATATGGAACCAAAAGATTGCCGTAGAAAAACTTTCCATGTCTCACAGCTCACTCATGCATGGGGAGGGTGTGAACGAATATGTTAGGTTCTGGTGAGGGGATAGATAACTGGTGATGTAGCTGGAGGGAACCAAATGCAACCGAGGAAGTTGTATGTAAATTATGCAGCAGAGGCATGAAAGATATGCTTGCACAAGACTGCACTAAAAGGACAAATGTCAGATAAGAAGCAGATGGAATGGTACGGATGGCTAGACAGAACAGTTAGCATACGCCAACCAGTTGGTGCAGGGGATTTACATTTGACATGGTTTGATTTTGACTCCAGTTCCTAAAAGGTAATCTAACATGCACTTTGCAGTATATGGAGACATTTATCTCCTTTATTTCTTTGAATATTACTGGTGCTGTAAGAGATAATGTCATGAAATGAGGTTTGTTCAAACTATGTACGTAGAATTCTAACCGGTTCAGTTGCAGAAGAAAATCACAAGTTATTAAATTTTAAATTCAGAAAAAACAAACCTGAAATACAGAAAAAAAAAGTTTCTGTAGCCTCTAACAAACTATTGACACATTTTAGCAATATTAGAGAGCTTTTTAACTAATGAGGACGAGCGATCAACATGCACCAGTTGATGATTTTGCTCAATTTTGACTCATGGATTGGTAGTTGGTGTTTATGGATTGCATTTATTGATTCTGTTTTTGTAAATAAGTAAAAATGTAATAACATTCTAAAATCAAAACACAGGGCTCCAGCATGAATGTAATACAAATATTATAATACAGTACTGCATTTTAATACCATCAGATCGGATTCATATGGATAGATACAAGGGAAAATCACCAAAGCGCTGATTAGAAGATAATGCTTTGTTCTCATCATTTGACCTGATTACACAGCTTTTATTGAAATTACACATGCACCTCCTGGATGCACAGTGCAGGTCTTACCTATCTGTGCTGTTTGAGGCCGACGGAATGGCGTTCGAGCCCTCATCACGTCCTTGATGCGCTCCACCTCCTGCTGGTACCGGTGTCGGTCATTCATAGCGCTTTCTTTGGCCTCCTTCAGTGCTCCCTCCAGCGCCTTCACTCGCTCCGCAGTAAACCGAAGACGTTTCTCCAGTTTGGGAAGCTCACAGCGAAGATCTGCATTATCACGTACCAGCTAATCATGCAAAACAAGAGCAAAGCAGGAACTGACTGAATATGTAATTGACTAAGTGGTAGCACGCTAGAAAGTCATTGATGAGATGCCTTGTTTAAAGAAAAGATTGTATTTTTATTAGTAATATATAACCTAATTCCTCTCAAGTGTTACTTTATAGACATTAGTTTAATATCTGACAAGTTTAACTTGTTGCAGTTGAATTAAACTTAAAGCAAAAATTAAGGAATCATCTTATAATCCTTCAAGAGCCTTCTATAGTGCATTGTCTAATAAAATTAGATGGTCCACCACAGTTGTTTGAAAAAAGAGCACAATAATATGTTATATAACTGGCACATTTCTGTCAGTTAGACGTAACTATATGCGGGGTGGGGGAGATTCAGATTTGAATTGCTTTCATACTGTATGTGTTCCCAAATCAGATAGATATTGGGGATGTGGACATTCAATACGACGATAGATAGATAAATAGATTTACTTTATAGATTCTAAACTTGGAAATTCACAGTACAATATATGTTGGTTGAATGATTGAATTATGTGACATTGTGCATATATGTTGTACTGAATGCTGTTGTCATCAGTGAGAAAACAAGAGAATAGATCTCCATCTATTTCTCCAGAGCAATACATCATGCACAGTGTGTGCTTCTCTGTTCAAATAGTGTTGTTGATTATCTTTGTTGTTGGTGAACAAACAACTCAAGCAAGAACATATTAATGTCTGTTATTTCGTAGGAAGGATGTATTCACATGTATTCACTTGGATGCAGGTCAATTTTTATTATGAACCAACAAGTGTGGCTTTTAATGGGAATGTAGTCTAAGGGCCCATTTCACAAAACAGGTTTAGTGGAAAACCTGGGTAAGTTAACCCTGAAACCAGGGAAAACCAGAGTTTTCAGTTTCACAAAGGGAGGTAACTTAACCCAGAGTTAGAGCAGTAACCCTGACCTGTTTCATGAGGCGAGGTAAACTGAACCTCTGGGTTTGTTACCGCAGCAACAGATTCTGAAGCTAACCTGGTCGGTAGCAGGATTTATTCGACAAACCCAGGGTTTCTTCTGACTCCGCCCCCTTTCACCGCCGCTCGCGGGGCTTCATTTCCTGGTTCTGTCGGACGGATAGTTTGACCGACGTAAGGTTTTATAAATAACTCCGTACTTTAGAGGCACAGTATTTTAGAGGCGAACATGGCATTTCCGTCTGACATGGAGCCCCTTGATGGAGTTCCGCATTAATTCATTTAAATATTTTTGTATCCCATTCAGATGTCCCGTCATAATGTAGCCACAAGAGGACACAAGCCAGTGTCTTATTGTGCTGGTCCCAAGCCCGGATAAATGCAGTGGGTTGCATCAGGAAGGGCATCCAGCGTAAAACTTTTGCCAAATCAAACATGCAACGCAAACCTATGACTTCCATACCGGATTGGTCGAGGCTCGGGTTAACAACGACCGCCATTGGTGCTATTGACCTACAGGGTGACGGTGGAACTTGGACTACTGTTGGTCGAAGAAGGCGAGGAAGAAAGTGTGTTCGTAGTAAGAGAGAGAAGAATATAGGACTGAGAGAGGAAGGTAAACATACTGTATGTCCAGGAGACCAGGTGGAACGATAGCAAGGACAGAAGTTTAGGAGCAGGGTTCAAGTTTTTCTATCATGGTGTAGATAGGAAAAGAAATGGAGTAGGAAGGAGGAGTTTATTAGGAACGTCCTGGTGGTAAAAAGAGTGTCAGATAGAGTGATGAGTCTGAAGCTGGAAATCGAAGGTCTGATGTTCAATGTTGATATTGGGTATTCTCCAAAGGTGGGATGTGAGCTAGGGGAGAAGGAGAAATTCTGGCTGGACATTGAAGAAGTGATGCACAGCATACCTAGAAGTGAGAGAGTTGTCATTGGTGCAGACTTCAATTGACATGTTGGTGCAGGAAACAGAGGTGATGAGGAGGTGATGGGCAGGTTTGGTATCCAGGAGAGGAACGCAGAAGGACAGATGGTAGTTGACTTTGCAAAAATGGAAATGGAATGGAAATGGATGGAAATGGCTATAGTGAATACTTTCTTCCAGAAGAGGCGGGAACATAGGGTGACTTTTGGTAGAGAGTGGTGGTAGGAGCACACAGGTAGACTACATTTTGTGTATACAGTGTAATCTGAAGGAGATCAGTGACTGCAAAGTAGTGGTAGGCGAGAGTGTAGCCAAACAGCATAGGATGGTGGTGTGTAGGATGACTCTGGTGGTGAGGAAGATGAAGAGGGCAAAGGTAGAGCAGAAGAAGAAATGGTGGAAGCTGAAAAAGGAAGAGTGTTGCATGATGTTTAGGAAGGAGTTAAGACAGGCTCTGGCTGGTCAAGCGGTGCTTCCAGATGACTGGACAACTACAGCTAATGTGATCAGGGAGACAGGTAGGAGAGTATTTGGTGTGTCATCTGGAAGGAAAGTAGATGAGGAGACTTGGTGGTGGAATGAGGAGGTACAGGAGTGTATACAGAGAAAGAGGTTAGCTAAGAAGAAGTGGGACACTGAGAGGACTGAGGAGAGTAGACAGGAGTACAGGGAGATGCAGCGTAAGGTGAAGGTAGAGGTAGCAAAGGCCAAACAAGAAGCTTATGATGACTTGTATGCTAGGTTGGACAGTAAGGAGGGAGAGACTGATCTATACAGGCTGGCAAGACAGAGAGACAGAGATGGGAAGGACGTGCAGCAGGTTAGGGTGATTAAGGATAGGGATGGAAGTCTATTGACAGGTGCCAGTAGTGTGATGGGAAGATGGAAAGAATACTTTGAAGAGTTGATGAACGTGGAAAATGAGAGAGAACAAAGACTAGAAGAGATGACTGTTGTGGACCAGGAAGTAGCAAAGATTAGTCAGGATGAAGTGAGGAGGGCACTGAAGAGGATGAAGAGTGGAAAGGCAGTCGGTCCTGATGATATACCTGTGGAGGTTTGGAAATGTCTAGGCGAGGTGGCAGTAGAGTTTCTGACTGATTTGTTCAACATGATCTTAGATAGTGAGAAGATGCCTGAGGAATGGAGGAGAAGTGTGCTGGTGCCCACTTTTAAGAACATGGAAGATGTGCAGAGTTGTGGCATCTACAGAGGAATAAAGCTGATGAGCCATACAATGAAGCTATGGGAAAGAGTAGTGGAAGCTAGACTAAGGGCAGAAGTGAGCATTTGTGAGCAGCAGTATGGTTTCATGTCAAAAAAGAGTACTACAGATGCAGTATTTGCTTTGAGGATGTTGATAGAGAAGTACAGAGAAGGCCAAACGGAGCTGCATTGTGTTTTTGTAGATCTGGAGAAAGCTTATGATAGGGTGCCCAGAGAGGAACTGTGGTGTTGTATGAGGAAGTCTGGAGTGGCAGAGATGAGAAGTATGTGAGAGCGGTGCATGACATGTATGAGGACTATAAGATTGTGGTGAGATGTGCTGTAGGTGTGACAGAGGAGTTCAAGGTGGAGGTGGGACTGCATCAGGGATCAGCTCTGAGCCCCTTCTTGTTTGCTATGGTGATGGACAGGCTGACAGACGAGGTCAGACAAGAACCTCCATGGACTATAATGTTTGCAGATGACATTGTGATCTGCAGTGAGAGTAGGGAAGAGGTGGAGGAGAAGCTCGAGAGGTGGAGGTTTGTCCTGGAAAGGAGAGGAATGAAGATTAGCCGCAGTAAGACTGAGTACGTGTGTGAATGAGAGGGACCCAAGTGGAAGAGTGAAGTTACAGGGAGAAGAGATCAAGAAGGTGGAGGATTTTAAGTACTTAGGGTCAACAGTCCAGAGCAATGGAGAGTGTGGAAAAGAGGTGAAGAAGGGTGTACAGGCAGGATAGTACGGGTGGAGAAAAGTGTCAGGTGTGATGTGTGATAGAAGAGTTTCAGCTAAAATGAAAGGAAAGGTGTACAAAACTGTGGTGAAACCAGCGATGTTGTTTGGTCTAGAGACAGTGTCACTGAGGAAAAGACAGGAGACAGAGCTGGAGGTAGCAGAGATGAAGATGCTGAAGTTCTCTTTGGGAGTGACCAGGATGGATAGGATCAGGAATGAGTACATCAGAGGGACAGCACATGTTAGAGGTTTTGGAGATCAAGTCAGAGAAGGATGCTGAGTTTTGAACTGCCAGGCAGGAGGCCTAGAGGAAGACCAAAGAGGAGGCTTATGGATGGAGTGAAAGAGGACATGAAGGTAGTTGGAGTGAGACAAGTGGATGCAGAAGACAGGGTTAGATGGAGGCAATTGATTCGCTGTGGCGACCCCTGAAGGGAAAAACCGAAAGGAAAAGAAGAAGTTCAGATGTCCTGTCATATCCAGACAGTTCTCTTTATGATCGGTACCGGTTCATGTACCAAACCATTACACACATCCACGACCTGATCCATCCTCACATCTGCAGCAGTGCTGTGTGTAGTGCTCCGGTCAGTTTTTTATTATTTTTTATTTGCAAACAGTAATTTTTCTACACAATGTGGGAGATGCTCAGTGCACCTCACCTTGAAACTTTTACCCCAGTTTTTCTGGGGTAAAAGTCAGAATCATCAAGGGGGAGCTCCACAGGATTGCAGGTGAATGACATAGAAATCTGATAAATAAATTTGAAATTATATTCTCTTAATGACATTGTGCTACAACCTCAGAATTGGATTATCAATTTTAATTTCTTTTAGGATATCCCAATGTAATTGGCTGCACAGATGGTACCCAAATTCCTATCAAGGTGCATAGACTAAACACTGTTTCAACATGTTGAAGACTGCATCATAGACAAACAAACATATGTTCAGATCATGTGTGATGCTGGAGACTACATTTCTGATGTAGAATATCACGGGTTTGTGAATGCAGTGGGGAAAAAGTGATGGCACAGCCGCAAAAGATCCATTTGGTGGGTTATTTTTATTTTCACCCAAAAACAACCAGTGAATAAATATTTACAGTGAAGATAAAAAATTCCCAAAAACCAAAAACCCAGCGCAACAAAAAGAAGTATATACAGAGAAAAGTTACACTCCCAATAGCGACCATTCACAATGTTCTAGCACTCCAGCTCCACTATAGCTCCAACTCTCCAACTCTCCAAGTCTCACCCCATAAAGCATAAATGCTTCCCTTATATATCCCCATGCCCCTCCCCTGGAGTACCAACAATAATTAAATGGGGTTATTTTTACAATATCTGGTATAATAAACCAGAAACAGAAAAACCTGCTTTACAAATAAACCAGAACAGAATAAAACATAAATGCCCATCATATGGCTGTTTAAACACTTATCAAAACCCCGCAAAATACAAAACAATCCTATAATAACCAAAATGGTTCAGTCCAGGTACCGGGCTGGCCTGACAGTGCGCCACAATTCTCTATTTAAGCCACACCCAGGTAGTGCCTCGGTTTGGCCCCTGACCCGGAGGTGGACCAACACAGCATCCTCAGGTGAGCATCAGCATCCTCTCAAACAGTTTTGTGTGGATGTGGGAAAAACGCGAAGGCGCCGAGTGTGCACCCTGCGTTCCTGCTAGGAAACAATGAGAGCGCTGCTGCGGCCGCTCTCCTGGGCGAGGGAGAGAGGCGCGCGGAACGGAGACGGACGGAGCGGTCTCTACCGCTCCGTCACATTGAGGTCTGGGTCTATTCCTGACTATTGGATGTATGATCAGTCTTACATGGGCAACAGACTGTAATGTGGTCAGTAACCTAAAGATTTGCACAGTAATTCACTTGTCTTCATTGTTTAATCCAGTCTAATGAATCCACTATACATCACAGGAGAGAGCCTACGACACCGCAGGATGATTTCTGCTATACTGGGCGGCAGAGTGGTGACAGACACCATCTGCCAGAATAATTTCAGAGTCGCCGTTTTTGCCCGCTATCACAGCGGGCCATAAAAACATACAATATGCATTTGGTCATCTTTATTTCTGACAAATACAAAGTTATTTTTTGTATCGTTACAATACTTAACATTGAAATAGTTAACATGATTCACCTGTGACCATTACCCACCTCTAACTTGTGCTCCAGTATTTCTATGTCCAGATCTGCCCTCCTAATCTGGAGGTTCTAGTAAACCATTTCTATTTTCTGTATTTTTTTAGAAAGGGAATTCTATAAACTTCTTCAGCAGATAGATGGGAATATATGAGGAGGACATAGTTGCAAAACATAGTTGCATATGAATTCCACAGAATGAACCGCTGGTGGTCACTGAGCGTCTATTTCACTGTGATAATCTGTGCAGTTGGGACCCTCCTGCTACTGTCCATCCATGCTCTTTTAAAAAAGGATGAGAATTTGTTAATACTTCAGTAGAGGATAAATGTCACACTCTGTATTCCACCAGAATGTGAAACAATGGGAAGAGAACAATAAGTAACATAAAATATTAGACTGCCTTTGTTGTCTTCAATTTCTTGTTAATTTCTTTTTCTTTTAATCAATTAGTAACTCCTGTGTGTATCATGTGACTAAAACAGACAGAAAATAAAACTTGGAATACCTTAAAGCAGTTATAAGCAGTACAGTGTCACAGCCACTGATGTCAGAACTAAAGCAGTTTTGGCTATTACTGTATCAGGGAAACCCTGCAAACGAGCTATATGTCAGCTCTGGATTTCAGTTCTTATATAATATTGGTATACGCAATGGTACGAATATCCTTCTCAACTGTTTTTGTAACGTGCATATGCCAATTTACTGTTCTTATTTACACAACAAAAAACCTTTAAATATATTTTCTCATTGAACAGAAGTTGATATGGATGAGAGTGCATATATGTGCGTGAAAAGAGTGTTATGTTGGCGATAAAACAACTGAGCAGTCAAACGTCCACCCACTATTTACTGTACACTGTCAAACATAATGAGGATGAGGAGGATCCCTTATGAGATGATGCAGAAGTATGACCTGTGTACACAATGTGTACACAATGTTTTTATACTTCATTCTCAGCTGCTGACATGTGCGCTTCTCCCCCCACTGGATCACACCTAAATAAAATAAGTTAATAAACTATTACTGAAGCTGTTTCCATCTCTATTTTTACCGTGAGTGCAATGGACTACGTTTAAACTTAGGCATTGACTTCAGTATCAATTCACTCCCACAACATCTCTCTCTTCTTTACAGCTGCAACCCTGTTCTCTTTCTTCTGAAAATGTCCTCAAAGTCTTCATTTGCATAAGTTAGCAAAGACAGCCGCAAAGCACTGTGATGCGCGTCTCGTACGTCTTCATGGTTCTGAATCGTTGATTCGGGCTCCTTTGATGATAGCTTTTTTTCGAGTTGTCGAACCTGTTAAACTGCGAGGTCAAGTTACTCTGGTTTAAAAAAAACTAACCCTGAAAAGCATTTGTGAAACCGAAATCCCTGGTTTTCCAAGTTCAGGGTAGATCAACCCAGAACCACACGTTTGCCTCACGGTAGGTAAACGTGTGGAACCATTAGAATTAGGTGAAACGGGCCCTAATTGTAATGGTTCAGGACCCTGAAAGGAGCCGCCTTATCCGACTGAACAGTGGTGTTCTCAATGATCATGGGCTCTTTGCTGCTCCCCCAGACTGGGGAGCAAAATAACCGTGTTTGATGGTGGAGGGAACTCTTCAATGAATAGCAACAAGATGCACATTTACCACTGCCCACACTCAATAAAAATTTCTACAGTCAGCACAAAGCCCGAATCTATATCTCGTTGAAGGTGTTATCCAAGCATGGTAGATCTTTTCTTTTATAAAAGAAAAATCCTTTAATAATGAGGGCTAACTGGTTTGCCTCTTTTAAATCATCTGGGGCTGGTTCTGATGGTGAACAGCGCTGTTAAAACATGACAAACCATCACATGTATCATAAAGTGCAATGTAAAACATGAATGGTTGATTCTTCTCATGGTTATTTATTCAAGACCTTAATGCAATCAATATGGATAATTACTGATTTCATCAAGCTAAACCCAGTACGATTCTCAATATGTAATGAAGGTAAACATGAAAATCAAATGCTATTGCAGCTTTGTGATCATGCAAAGTAATCCACACCCCTGCAGGGATAATAATCACAGAGCTGGAGGGGTTTTAGCAAAAAGGGCAACGTTTTCCGGGAGACAAAACTAGCTGAGAATTAAATGAATGCACTGAAATCCCTGGAGGCCTAGAAGCACTGGTTTATTGGACAGCAGATTCTCACAGGAGCCAGGTGATGTTAAAAGAGAACAAAGACAGACTGACAGACAGCCATCTGTGCAGAGGAATAGACATTACATAGCCCTAGTTCACTGTTCAGGGTCTGTCCCTGGAGCCTGATCACTGTCCACATGGAATTGGTTGATAGATCTCTAAGACTTTCATCTTCCATTCCTACAGTGTCAGCAGGTGGTGTATGGGAAGGGGTCTTCCAGAAGATAGTTTAGGGTTGGTTTCCTGCCTGACAGATTGCTTCAGTGCAGCCCTCACCAATCTGTCAGCCTGAGTATAAGTGAAGTCTGCAGAGCAATTAACACGTCACCAGTCCACTGCTTTAGTGCAGTGGGGAACATAGTGAAAAATGAGGAAATAGGTGTTTTTCCAGTACGTACAGTCTTTTTGAACACAAGGCTACAGTGAAGAGAAAATGCAGTATTTGTGTGTAATCCCATAGAGTAAATTTAATTTGTGCCAATCAAATGTAAATAATTGGTTTATTCTGCTTATTCAGACAACATGGTTTACCACTTCCTACTGCCCTGGCTTCAAGCAGACTCTCTATTGAGGTGACTGATCAGACCAGCAAAATTTTTGCCCATAGGAGGCTAACGACAAACGGTGCACGCTGCTTTATTTTTTCATTAGGCCTGCTGTTTTGTGCCCCTCTCATATTCTTTCCAGCTGAGACATTCTGAACTCACAACCATGCAATGGTAAAGTGATTACGTGGCTTCTGGACCAAAGGAAAAAACCCCAGATGATTTATATTGAATTTTAAATAAATTGTGGTATGATATATGTTATTTTTTCTTTCATGAGAGCAGTTTGATATTTTTTGCTGAAAGCTGTCACCTGTTTGTGGACTTTGGTGAGCTGCTCCAGGTTGTTTTCAAGGAAGGAAATCTTCTGTTTCTGGATGATAAATCCCCCACTATCATCGTCCTTTCCTGCACTCTGCAGACAGAAGCAGTAGAGATCTTTTAAACAAATGTTAAAGTGATAGAATTGTAATTCACATAGAATAGAGGTAAAGATGCACATAATCAAGTTACAATGGTTATGTGAGTTCTGTGATAAAATTGTGTTTGTCTTACTTTTCTAACGCGAGTTGTGAGGTCTTGAACAAAAAGCTTACGAAGATTATGCAAAGTGTTGAGCTCCCGAGCCTTTAGTATGAAGGGAAAGACAAAGAAAATGAATGGAGCAATTGAAGTAGATTGACAGTGCAGTGGAGGGATACATGCCAGAAATGACTTACAACAGTCTCTTCCAGCCCCTTGAGGTCCTGCTTTGACTGCTCATGTCGCTCATGGAGAAATCTACAGAGAGAGATACTGTCAGGCAGGTTGGATAAAACAGTCAGAATGAAATTCCATTTAACAAAAATGCGTAGTCATGTCCAAAGAATTTATAAATTAAAGAACAAATGCAGTTTGGGCCAGCTGGCCCACTTCTGGGATGCTACCATCTGCTGATCAGATGCAATATGCTGAAAAGGTCAGTTGAGAAAGCAGCTTATTAGCAGTCAGCTGACACCTTATGCTAAAACTACAATAAAGGTACAAAGAGAGAGAAAGAAATGGGGGGATAATCTCTAGGTGATTTTGCCTCAAGCTATATAACTGAATCACTCCACAGAGAAAGAGGCATATACAATAAAAGGGAGGAGAGACAGGGCTGGAGATGTACACACAAAGGGACAAATGACTGAGTGAATGGAAGATGTGCATTAACAGAGACAACTTGCCTGCAAGACTCCATATGGTGAAATGTTTGAAAGCTGGCCAAGACAATAAAGCACAGACTCACATCAGTTCTTCCAGCTGACAGCTCTTGTGATGCTCCAGGGACCTGAGATGTTCAAAGTCACAATGCAGTTGGTCCAACTCCAGCTGCTGCTTCTGGTTACAGCTGGAAAAGTAGACAATAGCTTCCTCAGAGATTCAATATAGTAAAACATCATGGTTCTAATTTGAACAAGGCAGTCAGAGACTGCAACATCCCGCCACTTACCCTGACCTATTCCAGGGTAGATCAGGGTACCCTGAAAGTAGTACCTGACAAGTGCATAGGTTTAATCTTTCAGGATAGGTCGAAGCTATGCACTAGCTTTGACCATAGATCAAAGCTAGTTCACAGGTAGATCAAAGCACCAGCTTTGATCTATGGTCTTACTCCCATTGGCCCTCTACTTCTCCATTATCCAGTCCTAAATGTACAAAAGTTGAAATTTGACCTTGACCTAGTTTTCTCAAGGTCAAGGTCTTCATCTCATTTTCATCCCCTTTGCTGGCCGAGTAATGTGCTTTGTTTCATCTTTCTATCTGCAACGGTTGGAAAGATATTTTGTGGGCATACTAACAGACAAACGGACGAACACTGAATACTGACCGTTCGTTCGTTCGTCCATCTGTTTGTATGTCCACCAAATATCTTCGCAACCATTGCAGTTAGAAAGATGAAACAAAAATCACAATACTTGGGAGGCAAAGGGAATGAAAATGAGATGATGAGTTTGACCTTGAGAAAACTAGGTCAAGGTCAAATTTCAACTTTTGTACACTCAGGAACAAGATAAAAGAGAAAGATGAAGGAGAAGGCCAGTGTGAGTAAGACCATAGATCAAATCTAGTGATTTGATCAATGAAAGTAGGTCAGAGCACTAGCTTTGATCTTTGACCTATGCAAGCAGGTCAGGGTAAAATTTTGAATTCAGGGGTGTTGTAGGATGTTGCAGTCTGCATTGGCTCTTGTTAAGATTACTATGCATTTCTGTCAGTGGGAAGTCAAACAAATCACAAATACAATGTGTATTTGTGTTTAAACCTACAGGCAATCAGTTCAATAGAATGACCGCATCTGTTGGATGCAGTCATTCATTCATTCATTCATTCATTCATTCATTTCACTTCTGTTGGATCTGACAGTCTTATTTAGGTTTTCCATCCATCCATCCATCCATCCATCCATCCATCCATCCATCCATCCATCCATCCATCCATCCATCCATCCATCGTTCATCCATCCTGTTATGCTAGCAGAGGAAACATTTTCTTTTTTCATTCACAGTTATCTGCAGTTTTTCTCCAGGGTTTATCAGACAATCCAAGGCCAGCTGGGAAATGATCTTCAGTTTCTCAAGAGTTCTGGCCCCACAGGCAGTCATGTCTGCTAGGGAGCATGTTCTCCATCAACAGAGGAAAGTTTATCTTTTTAAGGAGCCTAAAACAGCTTAGTGGCTCCCCACATTGCCTTTCAATAGTGGATTGCTTATAAAATCTTCTTGTGTTGCAGTTTCCTCACCATGTTAACAACCCTCATGTCCATCCCTTTTTGCTTTAAAATTCTCCAGTGCTCATCTTTTTATACTCATACACAAATGAAGGTTGGACTTTGAGTAAAAATTTCCAAATTCATGTGACAAAGATGGTGAAGAATGACATTGAAGCACTGACTCAGTCAAGTCATCAATGATCTTCTGCTTCTCATTGATCTCATCACGCAGTTGCCCGAGCTGTTTGCCATGTGCCGCACGATGTGACTCCATCTGCTGCTCCAGAGCCCTCTGAGGTGTGAGAAACAAAAGGAAGTGAGCAGCATGCATAGAAAATGAGGAGAGACACTGTTCAGAGGCAGCAAGTAAGGGAAAACACAATGACTAAAAAAAACAAGAAGATAAAAGGACAAACACCAGCGCACATGTGGATCTAAAGGGTCATATGAATATGGAACACTGCACACAACAGACTGTCACTGAGCACAGAGTGAAATACTGCTAATGAAAGGAACACATTACACACTAATATGAGAGCAACAAACATGTGAACAAATACAAATAGATAACACAAACAACAAATACCACCAGCTATGCATGAGAGACTAACAGCCAAAAACAGCATGTTTACAGGAGGCTGGATTGCCTGCTCTGAAGCTGTCCTCGGGCTCAAGGTGTGTAATTTACTTTTTGGCTGTTTTGATCCAGAGGCCAGTTAGCTTTTCCCAATTTAGCATAAGGACAGGAGACATGGGGAATGATTTCCCTATCTCTGTCCAAAGGTAACAAAAGCTGCCCAAATCTATTCTGAATCCCAATCCCAAACAATCTGTACCTTGCCTGTTTGAGCCACACAAAAATACAAGTCAAAGAAGTTGTGATTTTAAACTTTATTGCTACAAAATCAACTGATATAAATTTACCTATAAAACAGCATATCTTCATTTTCACATGACAATATTTTTTCCATTGGATAGATTTAAGCTAACATGTAATAATATTGTATACTCAAATTATATCCCCCCTCCCCTCCCCTCCCCTCCCCGCCACACACACACACACACACACACACACACACACACACACACACTTTTGAAATTGCTTGCTAAATCGTTGTCATGCCATTATTACCTTTATATCACACGTGCCCTCGACAGAAGTATGACTCTCCTCCCTGGTCACTTGAGACATGCTCTCTAAAACACACACAGACACAAGTTTACCAGAAATGAAAGTGGGAATAGATTTTTGAAAGAAAAGATAGACATAATAGAAATTTCAGAGGGAGGAAGAAGAGGAGCAGGCCGTCTTGAGAGAGGAACGCAATGGTGTAGAAAGACTCGACAGTGACCTGACTTTGACAACATACTGCTGACATTTCATGTCGACAGCGATTTGAGTATGGGTGTTATATTATGTATTACTGATGACAGCTGTTGTCTTACACTAATCTGATGTGTTATCAAAACTGTGCACTTTCTGATGTCTGCTGGTAAAATTACAAACTTCTCTGCTTCACATCAGACTGTGAATTCCACATCACCTCCAGCACTCAGTACTAATCTACCTCTGTAATGACCTGAGCACTGCCTGGCTTGGCTGTGGAGTATGTCCAAAATTGATTTACTCTTACTTCCACAAGTAATTTAATGTACTACTGTGTGACTCCTCAGGAAGAATGACTAACATTGCCTGAACGAGCAGTTTGAATCCAGAGAGGATCTGCAGACAGCTGGACTTCACGCGCATTTCTAATATACAGTACCTTAAATCAATTTTTGCTGGTTCCATTGACTGTTTTAGAAGCCTAAGCTGTTCACCAGTGTTTATCCTTGTTCATCTCCTTCTTGACATGGCAGACAAGCCTCTGGCACAGACTAAGACTCTCCACTGAAGCCAGTAAATCTGCTTCCAGTGAGAAGGAACATCCTGTCAGTCCCAGCTCATTGAAGATGCAATGCAATGATGGGTTATTGTCTTTTTAATCATTCCTTTTGCTCATGCATGATTTTATCAGACTGTGCTAGAGTATTAACTTTCATTATTTTGGCACTTACGTTTATAGACTGGTCTAAATATTATCCTTAACTATTAATGAAGTAGAATATCACAAGTTCATTTGATACTTATTCCAATTCTTTCAGTAAAGTGTGATTTTATAAACCTTCCAGCTGTATCATATGTGTTACACCCACCACGACCTCCCCTCTTGCCTCATCTGTCACTCGTTTTGTGTGCCTCCTTCCCAACAGGGGTGGCTACTATGGCTGCAACTATGGTACCTACATAGAGGGTTAGGGGACAACTGTTTGCTTCCTGTGGGGGGGCGGCAGCGGCTCAGTGGTAGAGCAGACGACCTGAAGACCAGACATCGGCCAGTCATCGGCGGTACAATTCCCGATCCCGCCAAGACATCCTCCAGAGACATCCTCCATGAGCCATCAGCTCATACTCTGAGCTGATGGCGGGAGGTGTCAGCTCACCTCCCAACCACCGCTGAGGCGCCCTTGAGCAAGGCGCCCCCCCCCCCCCCCCACAAGCAACCCATGTGGAATTATATACTTAACAAAAAAGTGTGAAACAACTGAAAATATGTCTTATATATTATAGTAGCCACCTTTTGCTTTGATTACTGCTTCGCACACTCTTGGCATTTTCTTGATGAGCTTCAAGAGATCACGGGCCTGTATACAACACATGTATGTGCATGTCTGACTGTATTTGGTGAGTGAAAAGAGAATTTCCCGTTTTGGGATAGATAATGTATTTATCTCCTCACATTGTGACCTACAGTGGTGAACACTTTTTTTGCGATCATGTTGGACCTCATGTGTTGGTTTTTTGTTTGTTTGTTGTGCTTCTTCCTCCTTTGTTTTTCTGGTGGGTTCTATGGTCCAGTTTTCCTAAATCTTTTCTTTCTTTGGGGGTTCGGTTGATTTCTGTTAGGGTAGAGGGGAGAACCCCGTTCCCCCGGCTCTATGTGGGGTCTATGTGGGATCTATGCTTTTGCTCATATTGGCTGAGTCACCAGCCAATATAGAGTATATATTCACTGGTGGTTCCAGTTCTGGAGGAGGGATACCGTATGTAGATACTCCTAAACTCTTTGGGTTTTAAGTGGGTTCCTTCTATGACTCAATACATTTTTGCAATTTTGGCTTGCCTTTATTATGTTCTATATTTTCAGTTAAGGGATCATAACCCTATGTCTGTTTTATTGACTGCTTGACTTGTTTTGTGGGGGATTTGCTCATTGTTTTCCTTGTTTCCCATAATTTTTGCATCTGTCTTGTGAAACCTTTGGTGAATATATCATTCTTTACTCCTTGTTTGTAATTTTGATTACATTTACCTAAGCCTGTAGCAAAGGCAGTTTTATTCCAAAAAAAGACAAATTGCATATTTTGCAAATTGGCATATTTTCATTGACATTGTGAGTATGTTAGTATATTTTATTTAATAAGCAGTAAGATGGAAGGACTAAGGTAGCCATGAAATGTTAATACAGTATATGTTTGCTGAATGGTTATTTATGACTGGTGCTTTGGTGGATTCATATATTGAGAAAGATATTGGTGGACTCGATTACAATAGTTCCCTTACTATTATAGCATGAGGTTGCATTGTTCTACCTTGAGCTTGGAGTTTGGCCACCTCCTCACTCAGAGAGTCATAGCTGTCCTCCAGGTGTCTCTTCTTCAGCTCTACAATCTGCATGTAGTCCGTTAGAGAGCGGATCTTTGCCTCATGCTGGAGGTCAGAACAGAGTGTATAGTTAGCAGAACAAATATTTTCATCCATGGATCTGTCTATCCATTTTCATGACCATAACTGTTCTGACATCAGTCACTTTTCCGCCTTGCTGGTCACGGGTTACACTGGAGCCTAACCCAGATGGCTACAGGTGAGAGGTGGGGTACACCCCTAACACATTGCTAGCACATCACAGGGCAAAAAGATATTTCATTGACTATGAAATGGATTTTATTACCTATGATCATTATTCATTAGGAAACTCATTAAACCACCAAAGACATCCAGGAAGACTCACAATAACATAAATCTTCTGCAAAAAACAATATGCTTTTTTCAAAACAGTATTGTCGCAGACACTTTGGGCCTCTGGGACATTTTAAGCACAATTCTCTTCATCACTGAAAAGCCTGAGAGAGTATAAGCAGAATTAATTAGTCTCAGTGAGCTCCAAACGTCACTCAGACGTTTATAGAGATGAATCATTTGGACAGGGAATGTTTCAGTGGCTATGGTTTAGATTTTTACAGGTAAGCATCAGCATTTCCCTTTGGATTGAGAAATTTACAAACAGTTCAACATCAGATGTTGTCAGATGTTGTTGATTCTTGCATCACTCCCTCACCTGTGAAACCAGAAGGTGGCATGAGGACAGTTCTCTGCCTGTCTCCTCCATCTTTTGGTGACACTCCGTTTGAAGATTTTCCAGGTGACGACAGCGCTTCACCATGGACTTCACCTCTGACTTTATCTTACTGATGTAGAGGCGAGCAACAGTGAACTCCTCCTCGATCACACCAGTGATCTTCATGGGCTGGAGATAAATGAAGCAGAAAGAAGTGGAGGTAAAAAGAAGACCTGGAGAAGTGTTTTTCAGTTTGAGTGGGGAGGGAGGAATATCTTTCTGCCTTTATAGTCATACATCCATTAAGTCCACAACATGCAGTACACACACGCACGAACACACACACACACACACACACACACACACACACACACACACACACACACACACACACATGAATTAAAGATACATTTGCGTTAAATGATGCAAAAGACATTCTGAATTGTCCACTCTATCTTTAATTTGAATATTTCACAGCGTGATAGAGCTTCGCCTTGGGGCTCACATGTCTACCCTCCCAACAGATGAGTTTACTTGTCCCACCAATATTACCATCCATTGTGTTCCAAATTTGTTAATTTAGAGCCACCTTAAATTTCATGTTTTTTAAAACATGTTTAACTACATGCCAGTATAAGGGTAACATAAAACTGAACATTATTTTAGGCTCGGGGAGGCTGGACTCTTAAACCTTCAGTTAATTACTCTACATTAGGTTTTGCATCTTAACTTTTCCATTAGATTTTCACTAATGGAAATCTAATGAAATGTAATGAAATCTAGTTTTCATAGATGTTCATGATATTCAACACCACAGTGGTAACAATTACAGCACCACAGGTTATCATGACAGTAAATATACCAGAGATTATCTTCACAGTAGTTTGCAATTCTATTAAACTGTGGCAACGGCAGTATTACCCTCTGGGGACCAAATAACTCTGATGATCACTGTTGTGGTTTCCAATCATTCGGCAACGTCTGATGTCATATAATTTACCATATATCAAAGATTTTTTTATTTTATGTTTGGCCATTAATTTATATTCAGACATAAGGTGTTCAATGTGCAGGTCTCATGAGTGTACATATAAGGTGAATAAGACTTTGAAAAAAGTTGTTTTTTTTAATATACAGTACATAAATTATATTAATTGTATGAAAATAATAATTTAATTTTTTTTTTTTGATTGCATAGAAGTATGGAGATTAAATGTTTATGAATGCTATTTTGTCTTGTTGTCACTCACCAGCTTGAGATCTCTATTTCCAACAATGATGCTAAACTCACTCAGGTCCCTCATCATGCCGTTGAGAATCTCAGCAATACGTTTCCTTTGGTGGCTGCTCACTTCCTGTATGCGAGACAGCTCCATCTCTACAGCCATGAGGTGGGCCTGTTGGAGGACAGGAATGAAGCGACACAGCAGAACTAAGAAATAGATGAGTGAGAAAAAACCCAGCAGGAGAAATGGGAAAATAACAGGGTAACAATACTAATTTGTAGCTGAGAAACCGAGATGAAGGAATTGAGACTTCTTTAATTCAAGTACTCACACACCTATGAGACACTGACCTGACCTCCTTCTCATCCAAAACGTCCAAAAAGAAAAACATAATGGCCACCAAATTACAAATCAATAAACGACTGAGATGGGATTTGATGGCATCTGTGCTGGATGAAAGCATCTCGGAGAGTGAACGATGGACTTCATTTCCCCCCCATTTCCATGGCTCTACATCTAAACTGCGCTGCAGCCCCAATGGACTTGAACTGAGGGACACTTCAAATGGGTGTGATTCAAAGACAGTTCAAAAACAGGGAGAGCATTATGTCACTACAGAGTAGATTCTCCTGGCAAAATTGCCTCAATTTGTCAATATTGTCATGAGCAACACATGGATGCATGGACAGATCTGCTTTTGGATTAGACATATGTGGGTAAACGTTTGTATTAAAGTTTTGGGAGACAATTTGACTTGTGGGGGTTGACATGGTATTTACAATGGCTTGAGTTTGGCTTGTTTATCTAGTTTGGAGCAAGTCAATGACCCTATGAGGGTCCACTTCAAAGGAGGTAATAAAGCTTGATGACCCCTCCAGGAAGCCAGGGGTTAAAAATCTGTGTTGTAAAATGTAAATTTGTTGTTGGGATGGGTATGAATAGGTATATAAGACAAAATGCTGTCACAACTGGCGGAGTAACAGTCTCAAAGTCATAATTCTTTCCTGACAATTATCAACTCAGGAGAATTACCCTGACACATAGCTGTAAATAACCAGATGCAACCCTAGAAGAAATCCTTAAATATTCAAGTCAGCTTTGAACGTCTAAATTCTGAAATCACCAATGAGGATGTCCTCAACAGCCCCGTTTACCTCAGAGTGACCATGAACAAGAACAATTTTGGATATATTGGCTGCTTGAGTCTTTTTCCCCACTGGTGGTGTGAGACACGCTGTAAAGGTGTTTCATTCTATGTCAGTAGATCGTCCAGTGTCACATAAATAATGTACATGAGTTCTTCTTTAATGGAGTATTTTAGTTACTGCCCCAGTGGAGCATCAATCAAGTGAAAGCCCCATTTAACCCCTTCATTAAACACAGTAACATTTACTCCCTTTTCAAACTTACCATCTTGTCTCAATTAACATCAACTTATATGACTATTTTCCAGGTCATTTTTCTTAACAAAATATTAATGTAGCAAAATTGGCAGTAAAACTTCAACAGAGATATCATTTGTTAATAAAGCAAAGAGGAGCGATGAATGGAGAATTAATGTAACAACTTACAACATTTATGATAACACTGAAATGTAGAGATGGCTGGTTGATGAGTTAAGTTAATCAGAATATGAGACTCACGAGGATTGAAGGATTAAAGTAGTTGGTTGAAGGAAGGGATGAATGGCAGTGATGAAGGATGGAGGCATCACCTCCTTCCTCTGAAGGAGGTGATGAAGACACAGAGGAGACGGTGCAGTGAAGAAAATGATGCATGTGTGATACTGCATCATTATTCTCAACGCCTATTTCTAATGTAGATGTGGAATAAATTTAAAAGATGCAACCCTATAAATTGGCAAAACAGTTGATAGTATATGTAAAATTATTAAGAACTTGGTTGTTTGAAGGAGAGTAAATCCCTGAGAATTTTGAACATTGGATTTTGTTTCTTGTATTCAGTTTAACATCCTATCAGACTATCAGACCGGATTATAGGTGTAGCCAGGTCAAATAGAAAACGCATTTATAATAAAGCAGTTACACATTTCTTTATACTGCCTGGTGTTACGCCGTTGGTTGGCCAGTAGGAGTCGCAATTTTAGTTACGTCCACAGGACGTTTACCTGGGCTGACGTCTGTTCATGTGGGTTGTTAGTGGCGCGAAAGTCACGCATCTGACGTTGGGTCACGTGGGACGTGATTAGCGCGCTACAGTCGCACACTCACTTTGTGGATGAGAGAGATGCGGAGCGGAGACAGGTGGTTATCGCCGAGTTTGAGGAAAGACGCCGAATTGACCACGTTGTGGAGAATAGGATTAATTTATTGGCGTAAGTAATTTTAAGGTTGTTTTATCAGTTTTGGCATTATATGAAAGACTTGTTTGGGGATGTTGCTGACTGATTTCGTTTATGCAGAGGGGAGAGCACACCGCTTGACGTGTTTTTCGGGTGTTCGTCACTATTTCTAGAAGTGAAACCCCGTGTAGGATATTAAGGTGTGTATGTGTAATAACTACAATGTACTGTGTATCCAAGATGTTTCTGTGATGTTGTATTGCACATGTATTTTTAGAATGATAATCAGTAGTGTGTATTTTATTTTATAGAAATGGCCACTACTGTTGTCTTGTCCTGTCTGGTGTTGTCTTGTGAAGGTTAATTTTTAGTTTTAATCAAGAAGTTTTCATTTGTTATCTTTTTTTTTTTTTGTATCCTCCAAGTCGTTTAAAGGAGGTAAATTCTGGTAATTCTATTGTTTATGTTTTAATAAACTGCCAGTTCAACCAAATTTAATGCTGTCCTCTACCTGAGTTGGGGGGGAGAACAGTCGGGAAATAGAGCCCACATTTGGGGAGCCATCAGACTGTGTGTGTGTCTCGGTGTTGTCCGGCTGGCCACACATAGCCTGGTCACACAACCGCCCCCTCTTTTTGGTGTCAGAAGTGGGATTTCCAGGTTGATTTGGCCTATAGATTATTTTTTTTTGTGGTTTGATAAGATTTTGGTAGTTCTAGCGCCTAGTAACAAGACAACAGTAGTGGTGAAGAGGAGTTCTGTTCAGCCTGGTGAGAGTACCACTGCTACGTGAGGACGAGACGTCAGCGGCACGGTGCTAGGGGACCAGAGGAACAAGAATTCCCAGAGACTGTGAGGTTCAAAAAGAGACATTACATGATGTCGGAAGGGGAGGAAACCCCAGGGGTGTCCATGCCAGTCCAAGTCGGGGGAGAGTCGGCTGCATCATCTGCAGCGAGTGGAGATCACCTGTCAAGTCTGCAGTCACAATTAACTGAGCTGAGTAAAAAACATGACGCTATGATGTCCAGTATTGCCTCTTTGGGTGATACACAACCAAGGTCTATTGTATATGTGCCAAGAGAAAGGCAGATTGTACCTTTTAATGGTGACTCAGGAAAAGATGCTCAGTCTGTTGATGAGTTTATTGAAGAGATAGAAAGGGCAATAAGTCTGAGGGGTCTAAGGGAAGCTGACCAAGTAGACTTTATTCTGTCACATTTAAGAGGATCTGCATTAGATGAAATTAAGTTACGCACATATAGACAGGATAAGAAACCCAGTGACCTGTTTTCATACCTACGCGAGGCGTTTAGAGAGAAACGCACCACACCACAGTTGCTACATGCATTCTACGCGCGCAAACAGTTAGAGGGGGAAGACCTGAGAGACTACTTGCACGCCCTCTCTCAGTTATTCAATACTGCGTTACTCACTTCTGACGTTGTTTGTGACCTACCGCTTGCGGTACGCGACCAGTTCATTGAAGGTTTGCGTGACTCCACCCTTCGTCGCGAGCTTAGGAGGCTCACCAGAGAAAAACCACAATCCAGCCTGATTGAGGTTAGAGAAGAGGCTATTATGTGGACCATGGAGGATCGACCCAGAGGTAGCAGTGTGGCGAGGAGTAGAAACATGGTAGGAGATAGACTTGATGGACATCCAGTGAACAGTGTGTCCGCTCATGACTCTGGAAGTGATTTAACCTTAACTCTCCAGAAAGTTGTTAAAATGATGGCTGAACAAGGCAAGGCAATTGGAGAGCTGACCAGTGCCGTACGTGAGCTCACCACTCAGAAAACCAGGCCTAATGCAATAAGCTTACCTAATAAGCCGAAGGTAACTCCCAGATACACGGAAGATGGCCAGCCTATATGCCTAAGTTGTGAAGGAGTAGGCCATATGGCTAGGCAGTGTATTACACGCAGAGCTCAAACTAGTCCAATGCCTACGGTGCAGGGAAACGAGGGTCCTCAGTTGCATTGAGTCGTGCAGTGCGAGGCAGGTCGGAAGGCTCACCACAGACTTTGACTAAAGAAAGTTTTTTGCAGAATGCAGTAGGAAAATGTCCGGTTGTAGACATTCAGATAGGCGGCATCCCCCTGAAGTGTCTCCTGGACACAGGAAGTAATGTAAGCACTTTGACAGAGCTTTTTCAGAAATCACCTACATGGAGATGATAAAGACATGCATTATACATCAAAATGGCTGAAAATCACCCCAGCTAACAAACTACCCTTACCGTATCTTGGCTATGTTGAGCTGGATATACAAGTCATGGGAATCTCTATTCCTGAATGTGGGTTTTTGATAATCAGAGATGATAATACGACCGACACAAAGGGTCTTGACTCTTGCCCGCCAGGAATAATTGGAATGAACATAGCTAAACAATGCAAGCAGTTGATACTGACTGAGTGTGATGAAGCGCTTGGAGGTGAACTAGACTCGGATTGGCGAGGGGTCTTTCAACGTGTACAGGAGGCAGAAGTAGGTGGAAAGACAGTCATGGCTCGTATAGCACAAAAGGACAAGTGTCACTTGCCTGCACTATCAGTAGCCACGGTGAATGTGAGAAACCCTAAAAGAGACTTTGGTGATGCTTCCACTCTGATATTTGAGTCAAGCAATACCCCACTGCCTGGTGGAGTTATTGTAGTACCCACGGTTGTGTCTGCCCGCAGCCACATTTTCCCAGTACAAGTAGTTAACTTGTCACCAGTTGATGTTTGGCTCCCACCGAAAGTCAGATTGGGTATTATGACCCCATGCCATAGCATTGGAAATGATCTGTGTGAAGTTAAGTTTCAGCGCATATCAGCTACTCATGAAGAAGTAACTGTCAGTCAGAGAGATGTTGAAAAATCAGACACAGAAGTACGGACACTCTTTGATCGGCTGCACATAGGTGGTACACCAGAACAACAAGTAAAGTTAAAAGCCTTGTTGCTGAAATATGCAGATGTTTTTGCAGCACACGATGAGGACTTAGGCTATACAGATCAAGTCACACATGAGATCCCTGTCATGGATGAAACCCCCATTTCCCAGCCTTACAGACGTATCCCACCAAACCAATATCAGGAGGTGAGGGATCACATCTCAGAACTGTTGCGTAAGGGAGTTATTCAACAGAGTTCCAGTTCATATGCATCTCCCATAGTCTTGGTCAGGAAGCCTGACAGTAGTCTAAGGCTATGTGTAGACTACAGGAAGCTGAACCTAAAAACCAGACGTGACGCATTTCCATTGCCCCGTATTGATGAAAGTTTGGATGCCCTGAACGGTGCAGAGTTTTTCTCCAGCATTGATCTTGCAAGCGGTTACCATCAAGTTGCTGTCCATGAAAAAGATAGACACAAAACAGCTTTCACAACTCCGTTTGGCCTTTATGAATATCTGCGCATGCCGTTTGGGTTATGCAATGCGCCTGCAACCTTTCAACGATTAATGCAAGCGACAATGACTGATCTTGTTTTCCAAATGGTCCTGGTTTATTTGGATGACCTGCTAGTGTTTTCGCACACTTTTGAAGAACACCTGGTGAGACTGGAAATAGTCCTAAAGAGGTTAAAGGAGACAGGGTTAAAAGTAAAAGTGGGAAAATGTCACTTTCTTCAGTCTGAGGTCAAGTTTTTGGGCCATCAGGTTTCAGCTCGGGGTGTAGGTACTGATCCAGATAAGATCAGTGCAGTGAAGGCGTGGCCCCTTCCGAATAATGTAAAAGAACTCAGATCCTTTTTGGGGTTCTGCAGTTATTACAGAAGGTTCATTAAAGGGTTTTCACAGGTGGCAGGACCTCTCCATGAGGTTGTAAATGCATGTGGTAAAGAGAAGTGCCCAGCTAAGGTCAGCAAATTGTTTGAGGCCGCGTGGACACCTACCTGTGCCGATGCTTTTGAACTACTCAAGGAAGAATTAACCAAGGCTCCTATGCTTGGTTATGCAGACTTCAACTTACCGTTTGTCCTGGAGACGGATGCTAGTAATCTTGGCTTAGGTGCAGTGTTGTATCAGGTTCAGAGCGGAAAGAAAAAGGTCATTGCTTATGCTAGTCGCAGACTTAGAGGAGCAGAAAAGAATGACAGAAACTACAGCAGTATGAAATTGGAACTTCTTGCGTTAAAATGGGCTGTAACTGAGAAGTTCAGGAGTTATCTGCTTGGATCCAAGTTCACAGTCCTAACTGATAACAACTCGCTATGCCACCTTTCTACTGCTAAGTTAGGTGCTATCCAACAGCACTGGGTTGCGCAGTTGGCCGTGTTCGATTTTGAAGTCAAGTATCGGCCTGGTCGTTGTAACTCAGCAGCCGATGCTCTTTCCAGACAGCCAGCGTTGAATGAGTCTGATCCTGAGTCGGAGGATGCAGAATTTGATGGTTGTGTTGCAATTTGTGACAGTCTTAGAACAGGCACTGCTGTAGGGCTAGAGTTAGGGACCGCAGGGGTTGAACACCACCAGGTGGGACAATTAAAGGTCTCAGAGCCCAATAATGGAGAGAATGGTCTGTTACATAGTAACACCCCCACTCTCCCTGGTTATACCAAAACTGAACTCCAGACATTGCAAGCCTCAGACCCAACACTTAAGATTTTGAAAGCGTTCTGGGATAAGAAACAGAAACCCTCTTTTCAGGAAAGACAAGCTCTACCTGCTCCATTGCGATGCCTATTGAAACAGTGGCCCAGATTGACAGAAAAAGAAGGACTCTTGTATAGAGAAATTGAGGATGTGAGCCTTGGAAAATGTTATCAGCTGTTGTTACCTGCTTGTCTCAGAGAAAAGGTGCTTACCAGTGTGCATAATCAGATGGGCCACCAAGGGATAGAACGCACACTTGGACTTCTAAAGCAGAGATGTTTTTGGGGAGGTATGCATGAAGAGGTTGAACAGTGGGTTAAAAATTGTCAGAGGTGTGTCCTAACTAAACTGCCACAACCCAAGATCCGTGCACCCCAGACTCCATTTTTAGCGACCCGTCCTCTTGAAGTTGTAGCTGTAGACTACACTACACTTGAACGTGCAAGTGATGGATGTGAAAATGTTCTGGTACTCACCGATGTGTTTACCAAGTTCAGTCAGGCATTCCCGACAAGAAATCAAAGAGCTGACACCACTGCTAAAGTTATCTTAAGGGAGTGGTTCATGAAATATGGGGTCCCCGAGCGCTTGCATTCAGATCAGGGCCGAAATTTTGAGAGTGCTGTTATTGCTGAACTCTGCAGATTATATGGGGTGAAAAAGACGCACACTACACCTCATCATCCACAAGGAAACCCCCAGTGTGAGAGGTTCAACCGAACCTTGCATGACCTCTTGAAAACACTTCCTCCCGAGAAAAAGCGCCGCTGGCCCGAACATCTAGCTGAATTGGTATACACCTACAATGCTACCCCACACTCCTCAACTGGTTACTCACCCTACCACATGTTGTTTGGGGTACGACCCCATCTCCCAGTGGATGCTCTGTTGGGGCAACAAGAAGACAAAGATGAAACTGCAGACTGGCTCGCTGCTCACAGAGAGCGATTGCAGAATGCACATGAGAGAGCACGAGCAGTAGCTGAAAGAAAAGCTGCAGAAAGAATGGTCCGTCAAAATGCAAAAGTTCACTGTCCACCTGTTGAGATAGGACAGTATGTGTATCTTCGCCATCGTCCTCTAGGCAGAAATAAGATTCAAGATGCATGGTCCTCAAAAGTATATGAAGTTATTGAGGTACAAGGAACAACATACTCAGTAGTCCCTGTGAATGGAGGCCCCTTGAAAAGAGTTCATAGGTCTAACCTCCGACTTTGCGTTGAGCCCATTCCATCTCCAAGGCAGGACCACCAAACAAATCTTTCTCCTCATCAGCATGAAGATGAGTCAGACTGCGAATCCACAGATTCAGACCCTGAATTCCTATTGGTAGAACAAGTTGAAAATCCTGGTGATCAAGGGTTGGATAACCTAGGAAGCCACCTAGAAGACGAGACCATAAATGAAACTGGAAGTGAGCGACTGTCAGACGTTGCAAACACGAGCCACAGCCCGGGTGAAGACTACTTCCCTCACCTGGAGCAGGTGGTGGAAAGCCCGGGTTTGCCTAGAGAACTGTCAGAGAGACCAGTACCTATGCCGCGGCAGAGGGTGGAGCCAACCAGTGCAACCCCACCTACACCCGCCCCGCGTAGAAGTCTTAGAACAACCGCGGGTAAAAATCGAAATCCGTTCAACTTGCCTACATCAGCATGTAACACTGTGTCTTTCATGCCAGATGTACTGTCTCGAGTGCTAGCGGGTATGGTGCTTTATACTTCAAAAGTTAATGCAGGAGATGATGTGTAGGAAGTCACCGGGACGTTGACTTCAGGCAGGGGAGAATGTAGCCAGGTCAAATAGAAAACGCATTTATAATAAAGCAGTTACACATTTCTTTATACTGCCTGGTGTTACGCCGTTGGTTGGCCAGTAGGAGTCGCAATTTTAGTTACGTCCACAGGACGTTTACCTGGGCTGACGTCTGTTCATGTGGGATGTTAGTGGCGCGAAAGTCACGCATCTGACGTTGGGTCACGTGGGACGTGATTGGCGCGCTACAGTCGCACACTCACTTTGTGGATGAGAGAGATGCGGAGCGGAGACAGGTGGTTATCGCCGAGTTTGAGGAAAGACGCCGAATTGACCACGTTGTGGAGAATAGGATTAATTTATTGGCGTAAGTAATTTTAAGGTTGTTTTATCAGTTTTGGCATTATATGAAAGACTTGCTTGGGGATGTTGCTGACTGATTTCGTTTATGCAGAGGGGAGAGCACACCGCTTGACGTGTTTTTCGGGTGTTCGTCACTATTTCTAGAAGTGAAACCCCGTGTAGGATATTAAGGTGTGTATGTGTAATAACTACAATGTACTGTGTATCCAAGATGTTTCTGTGATGTTGTATTGCACATGTATTTTTAGAATGATAATCAGTAGTGTGTATTTTATTTTATAGAAATGGCCACTACTGTTGTCTTGTCCTGTCTGGTGTTGTCTTGTGAAGGTTAATTTTTAGTTTTAATCAAGACGTTTTCATTTGTTATCTTTTATTTTTTTTGTATCCTCCAAGTCGTTTAAAGGAGGTAAATTCTGGTAATTCTATTGTTTATGTTTTAATAAACTGCCAGTTCAACCAAATTTAATGCTGTCCTCTACCTGAGTTGGGGGGGAGAACAGTCGGGAAATAGAGCCCACATTTGGGGAGCCATCAGACTGTGTGTGTGTCTCGGTGTTGTCCGGCTGGCCACACATAGCCTGGTCACATAGGAGGATGTCACGTTGGGTGAAATGTCAAAGCAGGACAGACTAAAAGGGTCATGGGGAAGTTAAGGTAAGGGAGATGATTGAGGAAAAGAAATAGGTTTCAACAACGACACAGTCGAGGGGTATAATGTCCAACCAGACAGAGAGGGAAGGGGGGGGGGGGGGATGGTAGAAGATCATGAAACAGTGCATAAAATATTGAAGAGATGGTTTGGACATGTCCAGAGGAGAGACAGTGAATATATTGGTAGAAGGATGCTGAGTTTTGAACTGCCAGGCAGGAGGCCTAGAGGAAGACCAAAGAGGAGGTTTATGGATGTAGTGAAAGAGGACATGAAGGTAGTTGGTGTGAGAGAAGAAGATGCAGAAGACAGGGTTAGATGGAGGCAATTGATTTGCTGTGGCGACCCCTGAAGGGAAAAGCCGAAAGTAAAAGAAGAAGAAGAAAGATCATTTTCTTAATCCACCCAGCGAGGTGCAACAACTTCATTAAGGAGCGAGCTGCTCTGCCACTAGCCTTTTATCTCTATTTTAATTTTTTCTTGAAGATGAGACAACCCTAATCGTCTTGTCTTCAGTTGCTTTTCTGCTGTGTGGGTCAAGGGTTAAGGTGGAAACTATTCCAGCAGGCGACAGGCGGAGTACACCCCGGACGTCACCAGCACGTCTCTGCAGCTCATCAGAGTTTTTCAGTGAGTACATGTCACGAGTCTCTTGGCTTTAGGCCTGGTTTTGTACCTTCTGACCCTTGCTTTTGGATTACCCCTTAGGATACCGTTGCTCAAGTTTTTGGACCGACTGTCTCCGCAGTGAATCTTGGCCTGAAATAAAGACTGTATTTTTGCAGTCCTGCTTCTGACTCCTACTATGTTGCCTCAGTCTGTTGATCACCTGAAAAATCCCATTTATCTGCGTCATCAGGATTGTATAGTTACCATGACACCCTGATTAAAATGTTGATAAACTCTGATTGGTGCACTGAAGTATGACATGATATTTTCCAAAATAAGTGGGAGAAATATGAACAGACTCTGAAACAAAAATGGATGAGGTCGTTTTTTGAAATCTTTATATTGTTATGACTCAAAAATTAAACAATAATCAATTTAAAATACACTTTTTATATACTGTGAATGCCTCCTCAATAACCAATATCAATATTTCTGACTATAAATTATGCTGTATTACAGAAATTATTTTTAAGTTCATTTTAAAGACAAGGCCCCCTCCTTGAGTCGTCACCTTATCGTGGTGGAGGGGATTGTGTGTCCCAATGATTCTAGGAGCTAAGTTGTCTGGGGCTTTCTGCCCCTGGCAGGGACACCCATGGCAACCAGGTCCTAGGTGAGGGACCAGACAAAGGACGGCTCAGAGACTCTTAATGATGAATACAAAACAATGGACTACGTTTGCCCTTGCCCGGACGTGGGTCACCGGGGCCCCCTTCTGGAGCCAGGCCTGGAGGTGGGGCTCAAAGGCGAGCACCTGGTGGCCGGGCCTGCACTTATGGGCCCCAGGACAATGTGGGCCCCCCTTCCCATGGGCTCACCACCTGTGGGAGGGGCCATGGGGGTCGGGTGCATTGTGAGCTGGGTGGTGGCTAAAGGCGGAGACCTTGGCGATCCGATCCCCGGCTACAGAAGTTGGCTCTTAGGACGTGGAATGTCACCTCTCTGGCAGGGAAGGAGCCCAAGCTGGTGTGTGAGGTCAAGAAGTTCCGACTAGATATAGTCGAGCTCACCTCCACACACAGCTTGGGCTCTGGTACCAGTCCTCTCGAGAGGGGTTGGACTCTCTTCCACTCTGGAGCTGCCCATGGTGAGAGACGCCGAGCAGGTGTGGGTATACTTATAGCCCCCTGGCTTGGTGCCTGTACATTGGGGTTCACCCCGGTGGACGAGAGGGTAGCCTCCCTCCGCCTTCAGGTGGGGGGACGGGTCCTGACTGTTGTTTGTGCTTATGCACCAAACAGCAGTTCAGAGTACCCACCTTTTTTGGGGTCCTTGGAGGGGGTGCTGGAGAGCGCTCCCACTGGGGACTCCATCGTTCTGCTGGGGAACTTCAATGCTCAGGTGGGCAATGACAGTGAGACCTGGAATGGTGTGATTGGGAGGAACGGCCCCCCCGATCAGAACCCGAGTGGTGTTCTGTTATTAGACTTCTGTGCTCGTCACGGACTGTCCATAATGAACACCATGTTCAGACATAAGGGTGTCCATACGTGCACTTGGTACCAGGACACCCTAGGCCACAGTTCGATGATCGACTTTGCGGTCGTGTCATCGGACTTGCGGCCGCATGTGTTGGACACTCGGGTGAAGAGAGGGGCGGAGCTGTCAACCGATCACCACCTGGTGGTGTGTTGGCTCCGATGGTGGGGGAAGATGCCGATCCGACCTGGCAGACCCAAACGTATTGTGATGGTCTGCTGGGAATGCCTGGTGGAATCCCCTGTCAGAAGGAGTTTCAACTCCCACCTCTGGCAGAACTTCACCCACGTCCCGGGGGAGGCGGGGGACATTGAGTCTGAGTGGACCATGTTCCGTGCCTCCATTGTCGAGGAGGCCGACCGCAGCTGTGGCCGTAAGGTGGTCGGTGCCTGTCGTGGCGGCAACCCCCGAATACAGTGGTGGACACCAGCGGTAAGGGATGCCATCAAGCTGAAGAAGGAGTCCTATCGGGCCTTTTTGGCCTGTGGGACTCCTGAGGCAGCTGAGGGTACTGGCTGGCCAAGCGAAATGCAGCTTTGGTGGTTGCTGAGGCAAAAACTCAGGCATGGGAGGAATTCGATGAGGCCTTGGAGGACGACTTCCAGACGGCTTCTAGGAAATTCTGGTCAACCATCAGACGTCTCAGGAGAGGGAAGCAGTGCAGCATCAACACTGTGTATAGTGGGGATGGGGCGCTGTTGACCTCAACTCGGGACGTTGTGACTCGGTGGGGAGAATACTTCGAAGACCTCCACAATTCCACCGACACGCCTTCCCATGAGGAAGCAGAGTCTGGGTTCTCTGAGATGGGCTCTCCTATCTCTGGGGTTGAGGTCACCGAGGTGATTAAAAAGCAGGGTGCCGGGGGTGGATGAGATCCGCCCGGAGTTCTTAAAGGCTCTGGATGTTGTGGGTCTGTCCTGGTTGACACACCTCTGCAACATCGCGTGGACATCGGGGACAGTGCCTCTGGATTGGCAGACTGGGGTGATGGTCCCCCTTTTTAAGAAAGGGGACCAGAGGGTGTGTTCCAACTACAGGGGGATCAGGTTTTCGTCCTGGCCGTGGAACAGTGGACCAGCTTTACACCCTCCGCAGGGTCTTTGAGGGGGCATGGGAGTTCGCCCAACCAATCTACATGTGTTTTGTGTACTTGGAGAAGGCGTTCGACCGTGTTCCTCGGGGGATTCTGTGGGGGGTGCTTCGGGAGTATGGGGTACCGAACCCCTTGATAAGGGCTGTTTGGTCCCTCTACGACCGATGTCAGAGTTTGGTCTGCATTGCCGGCAGTAAGTCGGATTCGTTTCCAGTGAGGGTTGGACTCCGCCAAGGCTGCCCTTTGTCACCAATTCTGTTCATAACGTTTATGGACAGAATTTCTAGGCGCAGCCAAGGCGTTGAGGGTGTCCAGTTTGGTGGCCTCAGTATTGCATCTCTGCTTTTTGAGGATGACGTGGCACTGTTGGCTTCATCAAGCCGTGATTTCCAACTCTCACTGGAGCAATTCGCAGCCGAGTGTGAAGCGGTTGGGATGAGAATCAGCACCTCCAAATCTGATACCATGGTCCTCAGTCAGAAAAGGGTGGAGTGCCCTCTCCGGGTTAGGGATGAGATCCTGCCCCTAGTAGAGGAGTTCAAGTATCTCGGAGTCTCGTTCACAAGTGAGGGTACGATGGAATGGGAGATCGACAGGCGGATCGGTGCAGCGTCTGCAGTGATGCGGACTCTGTATTGGTCCGTCGTGGTGAAGAAGGAGATGAGCCGAAAGGCAAAGCTCTCAATTTACCGGTCGATCTACGTTCCTGCCCTCACCTATGGTCATGAGCTGTGGGTCGTGACCGAAAGAACGAGATACCGGATACAAGCGGCCGAAATGAGTTTCCTCCGCGGGGTGTCCGGGCTCTCCCTTAGAGATAGGGTGAGAAGTTTGGTCATCGAGCAGTGGCTCGAGTTGAGCCACTGCTCCTCCGCATCAAGAGGAGCCAGATGAGGTGGCTCGGGAATCTGGTTAGGATGTCTCCTGGACGCCTCCCTGGTGAGGTGTTCCGGGCACTTCCTACCGGGAGGAGGCCCCGAGGACGACCCAGGACACGCTGGAGAGACTATGTCTCTCGGCTGGCCTGGGAACGCCTTGGGATTCTCCCAGAGGAGCTGGAGGAAGTGGCTAGGGAGAGGGAAGTCCGGGCTTCCCTGCTTAAGCTGCTGCCCCCGCTACCCAACCCCAGATAAGCGGAAGAAGATAGATGGATGGATGGATTTTAAAGACAAGGCTCATTTTGTTATTTATCTGTGCCAGATTTAAATAACAATTTGACAACATTTATAGCTGGCTGCCATCGGAAACTGCAGTGAACTTACGAAGTAATGTTGTAGCTGTAGGATGTCACAATTTCTGGTATTTAATTTGATGTTTTTTTTGAAAGAGTTAAATGAACTTTAAAACACTCGTGGATTTAATATTTAAACTTCACAATTTTTTCTTACATTGATCTGGCAACACCTTTTGTCAGGCAGATCTTTTTCTCCATACAGTTCAAATAAATCTTAATTGCATTTTAATCCATCAGTTCTACATTCTTAAATCACCAACATGGATATATGTACCGATTATTTCATGTCAAAATGCTCCTCCACAGCACAGCGGCCTTGTCTTCCTCACTTTTACCAATGTGATGACATTCACTTAAACTTCTTTGTCATTTTTCACATTTTCTTATCTTTTTTTGTTTCTTAGAATCACTATTCAGCTTTAAGTCACACCCACCATTTTCTTTGCAAGCTCATCAGCCAGTAGTTTGTTCTGATTGCTCTTTTCCTCCAACTCCATGCTCTTCTGGTCATAGTTGACTGCCAGCTCCTCCAGGGCCTGAAGGACTTCCTTCACCTCAGACTTAGCAGATTCATTCTCTGTCTGCAGCCTGCCAAGCTCTGACTGCACCCTTTCACTATCGCCCTTGGATGATGCCAGAAGCTGAGACAGAGGGAACAAATAATTGTGATCTGCATACATATACTTAAAATATTTGGTTTAAAAATGAACATAGACAGTCAACTGTTGAGCAGAAGCCTCTTATTTCTTCATAAGGCAAATTTTTCTATCTTTTGTTGTTGATTAGAGATGAGCAAGTATGCAGACATTGTTACACCATCAGGAACAGATGAAACACAGTCTAAATATTGACACAGTCAGAGGTGATAATGTTCTGTCACAATGCTGCTTGCATTTGTTCAGCTTCATCACAACGTGGGTCAGCTTGCTGAATGGAAGTCATTATGCGTTGATATTTCTCTTCCCAGGTTGCCCGTATGTCTGAACTGCTGGACGCACATAGTGTTGGGATAAATTGATGTAAAATTATATTATCATACACAAACTAAGCTTGGATAGTTACCATTATGTCAGTTCAAACCACAGTAGGCTCATTTTGGGATATGAATGAACTAATTTATTTGGCAGCGTACTGCATGGAAAACCTTGCTTCAGGCTGCATTGCTCACTGCTGTAGCTCCTCCTGTAAATACTGTTCATGGAGTAATACTGTTAGTATATTTGTAAATTTTTGTGAGAAAGGGCCTGAGAACATTTCTCAGCAACATGTAGCAATCCTAAGATAACAGCATCAATAGTATCACATTTTTCAGCTATAATGTTACAGCGCTACTTCAGGAGTTCATCAATCTTTTTATTGATCAGTCAAGCAGTAATTTGTGTCTGAACCACCAGTAAAACCTCTATTATAAGTGCTGTGAATGCACAAATACCTAAACAAACAATAAAATTTTATGTGCCTCAAAGTGCTCTCTGCCACCTTAAAACTGTTTTCTTTTTCTCAACCATCTCAAAGACGAGTTCATAAACCTCTCACAGATGAGTTCTGTGGGAACGTGCTTCTGATTGCACCATTTTCAGGTGTTGCCAACAATGGGCCATTTAACCAAACTAATGAAAGGATGTAAAAACTCCTACCTCCTCCTGGTCGAGCATCTGCTTCTTCAGTTTCTCCACCATCTGGCTCTGGTGGTTGATCTCATCATCCTTCAGAGGGAAAGAGACATATGGAATAGAAATGGTTCGTTTACAGTCTTATGGATGACATCCAGTGGTTACAGTACGCACACAACCTCTTCTTTAGGCTCTACATCCACTCACAGCTGAATTTTTCAGGTTGGGTGGAACTTTATCTATTAAGTTATATAAATATGTCATATAAAAAAAGAAAGCTGTAATCTATGGATAGATCCTTTTAGTGTTTAAACATGTCATGCAGTACATGATATTGAACATACAACACATATTATCAAAAAGCAAACACATTAGTCAATTAACTTTTTCAATCAATCAACTTTTATTTATATAGCGCTTAATCACATCTGGAGATATTTCAAAGCGCTTAACAGACAGAAAGCCAACAGTGTATTTTTAATGCAAAACTAAAACTATTTCAGTACATAAAGACACAGCAGATTCTTTGAAAGAAGCAAAAAAAAATGCCACAGCCCAGTTAAGGTATTATCTCCTCAGATGACTGTTAGTAAATGAAACCTTCAATCCTTCCAATTCAAAACATTAATATTCCCTAAATGACATCTATTCCTAATTGTCAGATTAGTCTCTACCATGTGCCTGATCCGGAATTCATGACAAGAATAATTCATGTATGGCATGCACTCTGCATTAAGGCGTGCATACCATTTGAGAAATCTCACGTGTATATGTATACATGACTGTACATTCATACACACAGTCATCAAGTGTCATCTGTTCATCACCTTATCATCCATCTGTTTGTAAAGCTTGCGGATCTCCTCCTCGTATTTCTGCCGCTCTTCCTCAGAGATATGAACCACAATGGAGGAAGCAAGGGAGCAGGGGCTGCAGATATCAGGAACTGGCTCCTTGGATTCAGGAAGCACCAGGGCTATATCCTCTGATCCTGAACTCAAATTCTCTAATACAACATGCTCACCTAAAGGTGAGAAACGAAACATAACATTTTTGATGTTGTTCTTATCTCTGTACCTATAGATTAAAGTGAAAATAACAGGTTGTCTGATCTTCACCATGTGTACTGCCCTTGCATCTAAAACACATTTTAGAAATCAGGTTTGATAAATGTGTATGCACTGAGATCCAAAGATTTGCTAGCAAAAAATATCAAACTCATACATGCCAGACATGTTGTTTCTGGACCCTCCAGATACAGGCCACTGATGCAGAAGAATAAGGAAGCAGGATGCTAACAGCACATAATTACTGGCATAAGCAATGGAGAGCACAGAAAAAACCCTGCTCTGAAAAGTAACATCTATGGTTGGATTATTTTGCTAGAAAAGCATTGACAGATTTATACTGACATAGTAAATCCCTACTCCTGTAGAATGAAACAAAATAAATATAGCAGAAAAATGCACATACAGTGCAGCCTAAGCTTACTGATAAAGACAAAGATCCTGTCACATAACTGAAATATTTAACATATCAAGAAGTTATATTATTCATGAGTACAGGCACATCCACACTTTCATAAAAAGGATGTTTCAATTTTACTAAATTGTTTTGTTTTATTTTTTTCATTTTTTTCATATTGTAGAGCTCCATATTAAGAATAAATGGAGCTCTACAATAGAAATACAGTTTACATCTTGTTTAGGCAACACTTGTTCGTTCAGTAGGATGTGCCAATCAATGAAACGGATTGCTTAACTAAACAAGACAAGGATCTTATAAACCTTAATTCCATTCTCAATAAGATCCACTGTCTGCTGAGCAAGTGAAGGATGGGATGGAATTTACTGTATGAGACAGCTGTTCCTGCCCTCAAGCCATGTCTGACTAAAGACTCATGTAATGTGGTGCAGGATAGAGGTCAGCCTCTTTCATCCCATGGAGCTCTTGGCCTGAGGTGAGCCAAAATATAGGAAGCAGTGAGGGGGTGAGTGGAGGCAAAGATGTTGTCAAAATGATCCATTAGGAAATTAAAAGCACTAAATTGCGAGATACTCCGAGGAAGAGAGTGGAAGGAGAGACTGAGTTTTTGTGTCTGAAGGAGATTGAGAGTAACTAAGGGGGATGAAGCAATAAATGAAAATCATTTTCAGTGGTGGGTGTTCAATAAAGAGATGTGGGAGCTTTTCAAAAAAATCAGAGGAGTGATTTTTTTAAAAAAAACAACAAAAAGCTTCAGAAAGGATTTATTACACAGCTTGAATGTCAGCCGATCACTACTGATGAGAGGACTGACATTTGAATGGACACACAGTCTAGTAGGGAGGGTGCTTGGAAAGGTGAACACCCATATTAAGAATAAATGGGTTCATTCAATCCTTTAAGTGTGTGTTTATGTGTGTGTAGAAACAAATGTGTATGTATGGTGACAAATTAAAGGGATTGGCACAGGTTATGACTAGTTCTCATTGCTGTGAAGATTATTTAAACATAAGAAGCCATAAATTAGGCATCCACAGTTGCTTTCAGCATGATGTAGGGGGAATGAAATTATACAAAGTGTCAAATTTGAATAGTAAGAAGAAGAACCATCCAAAAGGGGATTTTTAAGTGTTTTGGGCACAACTCCAGCACGTTTGTTTGGCTGCTGTCCCAAATCACCACTGGCATGCATGCAGATGATATCAAATGAGGTTAAATTAGCACATACACCAACCTGAAACTAATGCCAACCAGCCATGATGCAGGTAAAATATTCAATGTTGCAGACTTGGGCCCAAGCTCCAAACTACCCAATATCAGAATATCCTTCCCTTTTTACTTTATAGTTGGAAAAAAACTTAAATCACAGAATATTGGACTAATTTAATAAGACAAAATATGCAATTTCATAGCAGCTCTGTGAGGCACTGTTGTATTTTGAGCTAAATGTAACAAAATAGCATGAACACAAGAAAATGCTAAAATGCTGGTGTTTACTTGCTATTATATTTATTTACTGTACGTATACCATTTAGTTTAGCATGTTTGCATGCCAACATTTCCTAATTAGCAAAGAATGAAAATCATTCTTTGCTAATTAGGAGGATGATGGGAATACATACTGTATATTAAATGATATGCAAAATAATCCATCCATGGTCTGGGCCCGCTTCTTCCACCGTGGTGGACCACAGGGGGCTGGAGCCTATTCCAGCTTACTGGGGGTGTGAGGCAGTGTACACTCCAGGCTCGATGCCAGTGCACCACGGAGCTACACATATACACAGACAAGCACGCACGCAGACACTCACACCTACGGGCAATTTGGAATCATCAATTAACCTGAAGCGAATGTTTTTGGAGGTGGGAGGAAGCCGGAGAACGCGGAGAGAACCCATGCAGACATGGAGAGAACATGAAAACTCTATACAGAGCGGGACTCGAACCCGGAGCCACCTTGCTGTGCAGCAACAGCGCTACCCACTACGCCACAGTGCTGTCCATGCAATTACATGTATATGTCATTTATAAATTGACAGACTTTCACTAATAAGTTAAACTATATAGTCAGACACTCCCCGAAGCCATCAGGGTTCATCCTCTGGGGACAAACTGCATAAATGTCATGGTTATGCGAGTAAAAGTAGATATATTTCAGTGTGAACAGCAGCAGTAGGCTGATTACGCATCCCACTTATAGAGGTAATATCCATCTATTTTTCTTCCGCTGTATCCGCCGCAGCGGGTGACGGGGACCTGGAGCCTATCCCAGCTGGCATAGGGCGTGAGGTGGGGGACACTCCAGACCCAACGCCAGTGCGCTGCGGAGCCACATACAAAGACAGGCAACCACGCACACACACACTCACTCCTACGGCCAGTTTCGGAGCAGCCAATCAACCTGAAGCACATGCTTTTGGAGGTGGGAGGAAGCAGGGGAACCCGGGGAAGCAGGAGAACCCACACAGACATGGAGAGAGCATGCAAACTCCACACAGAGAGGGATTCAAAACCGAAGACAGGGTTAGATGGAGGCAATTGATTTGCTGTGGCGACCCCTGATGGGAAAAGCCGAAAGTAAAAGAAGAAGAAGAAGATGACACAGCAATGATGTCATTTTCCTGACCTGAAGACCCACTTATTCTGAGTTGTTGTGATCGGCCATCATGATAACAGTATTACCGTTCCTCCAGCGGTTCAGTTCAGCTTCCAGTCTTTGAACCGTCTCCTTCAACGACCTGTTCTTCTCCTTCTCCTTCTCATATTTCTTCTTCCACTGCTCTGCTGTGAGCTCCAGGTTCACTGATACAGTGTTTCTAATGGTCTTCGCTCTGATTGATATGGGGAGAAACAGAGGAACAGCAGAAAAGAGAAGGGAAGAAAATGGTGTGAGGTGAGATGAAAAGTTCAAGGAAAAAAGAAAGATGCGAGAAAACAAAAGAGCAGAGAAACTACCAACATAGATTTTCACCGCTTGCTGCTCGAAGGAAAATATTTTCATGTTATACATTTATATGCAAAGTATCTTTCTGTGATGCATGTTGGGGAAGAGAGGTACTAAGAGGCAAAAACATTAAATGTGAAAATGCATCAGACCTCATAACACATATTAACATCAAATTGAAATCACAAAGTTCATCAGAGGCTTGGGAACAGTATGTGCTTATAAATTATTACTCAGTCATGGCGTTATAGACTTCAAACATTCATGATGCTGCTGCTGTACCATTCTGCTCCAAATATGAACATTAAATTGCTTAATATTACTCCATGGAGAAGGAAGAGTTGTGGTCATTTATTTCTTCTGCTATCAAATTCAAACAGCCTTAATTAAGTTGTCTCATCACATCACATCACATCACTTTAGCAAATCTTTATTGGTGTAGTCATCAACTGTAATTTGATGTTAAAGTTCAAGCGTAAATTAATCTAGTGCGCTATAAACTGTGTTCTCTAACTATCTAACTGTAAACCAGGAAATCAATCAAGGAAAGTAAAAAGAGAATCAACTGGACTTGTTTAAAATTGTTGAAGATGTATCATGTCTCATTCTGTTCTAACGGACTGGTAGAGAGTCCAGATAGTTATCATCCTGTTGGAGCAGAAAACAAGTAAAGGATCATTGTGATGGTGGTTTTGGTCCTTAGTTTTCTGCTCCAACAGGAGGATCAGAATCCGGACTCCCTTAGATGAGAGGTAAAAAAACGTCAACCGACTTAAAGCATATCCAGTTGATTCTTTTTTGCTCTCCTTGATTTACCTCCATCTGGATGACTGACAACCTGCAAAGACACAGGAAATACATCTGAAACTACATATTGAAGTTTAATGACTTGCTTTCATTGTTGCAGCAAGTTTAATTTCACAAGGTTTCACAAAAAACATTATGTCATAATATTTTGGTGGTATTTTTACTTAAAGACAGATTGTGTTTCAGCTATTCCAGCTGACGAACGAAGAACAAGTTTCATGCTCAGTAAAATTCAAATGTCTGCTGTGGCTTCTGTCACTTTCTTTTCTTCATCATACATTATTTATTTCAGCCAACTCTCATGTCAGTCTCTATTGAAGAAACTCATTGGTCAGGAGAAAAAAAACTTCAGATGCATAAGCATATTTATTTTTTTAGCAGGATGTCTTTCTTCTTGGATGTGCGTTTCTGTCATTTGACTGCAAAATGGTCGGAATGCAAAGTTGTCAAACGCACAAATATCTGCCTGTATGACTGCAGCAACTCCTGAGGATAGAAAACTTTAAGCAATCTCAGCACAATCTGAAACCCAATTACAAGGCAGCCCTTGCCTCCAAAGAAGGCTGAAGGTTATCAAAGCAAAGTGTGAAGGAGTAATGCATGAACAACATATCTGAGTTGAACACAAAAACATTCTGAAAGCTGAAGCTGAGTGAGCAAACAGAATTGGGAGCATGGAGGTAAGTTACCGTTGGCCAAACATCAAGGTAGATTTGGTCTCCACATCATTGTAGCTGGAGGGGGAGCAGCATATGAACATGGTGGTGCGACAGTTCCCTCCAAGCGAGTCCTGCAAGATGCGAGTCATTTTGCTGTCACGGTAAGGTACGTGGGATTTCTGTAAAGGGATCAAGGAAAGAAGAGAGAGTGAAACAAAGATGGCTTGAAAAAGACAGCTAGAGGATTAAACGATTGAGGGTGACATTTGATTTCTGCATCAATATGTGCACAGATTCTTTGTATGGGTGAGAAATGCACCATAAAGACCATCTGCATTGAGAAAAAGAAAGACAAAAAGAAATATTTCTCACTCTTTGGTGCAATAATCACTGTATTACCTTCAAAAACGCTATGCTCTTGCTTAATGAGTAGAGATTGAAAACCAACAGGGCTCTGAATGTTTATGGGGGTTCAGTCTATAGCCCCTTCATTTTACATGGAGTTCCTGGGGGGTTAGCTAGCATGCTAATGTAACATTATTCAAAATTAAGCGACAAGACCTATAATAAATATCAGTGGATTTTGCAAAGCCCTGCGTTATATTCAGAGGCTAACACTGTTCCTGTCTCTCTGCCACTTTCAAGATTATAGCTTTCCATGTGTGACAAAGATGTAAAGTAAAATATTATCTTCATAGCTTAACAGAAGCTATGCTACATTAACCAAAAGTATCCCAAAAGCTCATTGAACATAAAAAAAGCAATAAAACAACTAAATTTTTCAGAGGAGCAGCTGACTTCCAGGAGTCAAACCTTCCTGGATGCTCCAGACAGGAGCCAGTCTTCTCTTCTAATACAGTCATGAGTGTTGATAGCATCTCATATCTGTTGATAGCATCAGTGATAGCATCTCAGTAACAAAGTAAGTAATCATAGTTCCCAAAACAAGAAAAGCATGTCTTTCAAATAGATTTAAAGTTATTTTCATAAATAGACCGAGGAAATTTAAGAAATTTGACTTTGAGCGGTCACTGAATCTATTAACACTAAACAAAGGAAAGACACTGTCGTCTAATTTGTTCAGTAACATCCCTACAGCATCGTGTCCCTTTTGTAAAACATACTGCTTTGGCAGCAAGAATCACACATCTGTTAAAATAAAGTAATTACAGTACAAGGAAAAGCATTAGGCAGCGATGGAACATCAGCGTTCTAGTTAAGACAGATTGCAAGGATTTTTCCAACACACCGTTCCCTCAGCCAAGGCTGAGATGACGTTCCCCAGAGCTGACAGAGACTTGTTGATGTTCTTGGCCTCATCTAGCACTGCTCCCTCTGCACCTGTCTTACTGACCTAACACAGATTTACAAACATAGGAAGAATGAATTCATGATGTGCATTATCAGCATAAAAGCATTGATCATCCTATTGTACTTTATTTTAGAGGTAACAAACTTCCTTAATGTTCATCTGACTATTACCATTAGTACCACTATTACCGCTACAATACTATTACTATCTATACCTTCCACACAAACATGTAAAATCTCTGACTCAGAAATCGCTACTTCTTGTGTAATGGTTGTCAAAAAAGCTTGCTTATTTCTGGAATATTTTACAGAAATAATAGGCCTGTCAGGGAAAGCACTTACAGTCTGCCTTGCATTTTAAAAGTCAAAAACAAATGGGGAGGCAGAGGAATCCATCCACATTCTGAGAAGGTTGATGCAAGACTTTAAGAAGGAAGACGTATCACACCATGACATAATTATCATTAGATGCAATTATCTATAATGAAACAATTAGGAGGTTTATTATACATGACATGATCTTTGTGTGGAGCATCCATCACCTTCCTTTTAAATAATATCTAAACCGTTGGACAAAACCATTTCCTCCTAAACCTCAGTGATCACCAAGACAACTGAGCTGCAGCATACGCATTTATGCTAGAACTGACTAGTAAAATAGGAACAAACTGATTAGCTTTTTAGCCATCTTCTGCTCCATAGGTCCATATATGTACATTATACACCCATGGGTCAAGGGTACTGGGAAGCCATGTCTTACATGTGTTTTCTGCTGCATTACAGACTGAGTTTTTTTTTTTTTTTTGCTTTTTTTTAACATCTGTCAGATTTCATCTAAAAGGCAATGAAACACGGGTACAGCTAGTTGCTTGTTGTTCCCCTCAGTTTGACCACTGTCTTGGCTGGAACCCCTTCAAGGGTTGAACTGAACAGGGAATAAAAATCAGTTTGAGAGTACATATGATTTCTCTGAAAATATTTTTTGCCTCACATTAGTGAAAATTATTGGAAAACTCTGAATGGTCAACATCAATCTTGATATTGCATGAGGAAGAGATTAACCGAAGCCTTCCCTGGAAATGAGAATTGGTTCTTTGTTTTTGTAACAGATCCCTATAAACCCTAACCCTAACCCTCAAGCAGAATTCAATAAACATTTCGAACATTAACTGAGAGCATTATTGCCATTACCTGACTACTTTCAAATAATTTATGGGTGACATGCACTGTTTTTCTGGTTCATGGATGCCTGAAAATGCATTTCTGAGAGATGAAACTTGATTGTTAAAAGATCTGGTGGCAGTGAATGTTAACAGCTAACAGCATTATCGATGTCTTGAGAAGAAAATAATGCAGCCATCCTACCTTCTCGCTACCAGCCAGATCGACCAGGTATAACTTTCCACTCAGCTTCTGCTCTGTCTCCACATTTTCTTGTTTGATGTTAATCAGGAAGATGCTGTGACTGCGAGAGCTGTGCTCATTCATGTCTTAAAAACAAAGTAAATAAGTAGAGGAGAATGATTCAGGCTTTACACGTAAAATATCCCTCCTTATTTATGTTTAGCAAAGCTGTTATTGGGCGTGTTGATTGGTGTTTTTTACATTTGAACCTTAATAATGTCTATCATGAAAAATCCAACATGATGCATTTGACATCATGAGCATCAGAACATTGCAAAGATCAAGAGTGTGACTCACTGGTGACAGCAACATGCCTGTTGGCCTTCCCTTCATCTATGACATCCATCACTTCCTCAGAGCTGGTGACAAATCGCTCGGTGCAACCCTTAGTGAAAGACAGACACACAAGTATTCATTAGTGCTTTAAAGAAAAACAAATCAACATGCACATGTCCCTCTTATCCCTCATAGGGTCGTATCTCTATCATCCTCAAGCTCGCATCCTCTACCAGATTTTGTGGGTATTTGATATCCACCCCGAGTGCTCCTACCAAAGAGACCACATCAGCTTTGACCTTTCACATCTGTTCCAGCTGTTCTCCCATCTTTCACAATCTTTTTGTCTTGGAGCTTGTGTTGCCACATTTATCATCACTGCTCTGTTTTGCTCCTCGCCTACCATGACTGTGTATCAAAACATGAGAACAGAAATAAATTGTAAAATCCTTGGAGATAAATTTGTGAATGATTTTAGCATTTCAGCTTTTCAAGGATGCAGGGTGTATGAACAAGCACCACCAATAATTCTGCACATTTGGACACTTATTTAGTACATTATTTATTTCTCTGGAAAAACAGACACAATGGACAATCTTTTTGCATTTTGCTTATGCTTGGAAATAGAAAAAAGGTTTAGAAATGAGCTCAATTATAGGATTGACATAATAAACAGTCAGCTAGCTTAGTACAAAAACTCTTAGTTTTGGTTAGTTAATGGCTTTAAAATGGGCTGATAGATTTGGACAGAGCAAGGCTGACTGTTTCCTCCTGTTCCATGTACAGTGGAGCAAAAACATATTTAGTCAGCACCTCTCCCACTTAGAAGAATGAGAGAGATCTGAATAGGTACACTTCAACTATGTGAGACAAAATGAGAGTGGGGGGTGTCCAGAAAATCTAATTGTAAGATTGTTAAATCATTTATTTGTACATTAATGGTGAAAAAGAAGTATTTGGTCAATAACAGAAGTTCAATTCAATACTTTGCAACAAAGCCTACCCCACTCCAGGACCTTGAAAGGCTTTTTATGGAGCCAGTCTTTAATTGCCTGAGTGGTGTGTTTGGGATTTATTGTCATGCTGGACGATCCAGCTAGGTTCCATCTTAAATGCTCTAACTGATGGGAGAGGTTTGGGCATAAAATCTCACAATACATGGCCTTGGTCATTGTTCCCGTAACACATATCAGGGATTTTTGAACGTTCTCCTTATCATTTTGACTTAATGGGATGAAATCTTGTGTGGGTCCCCAGATTGAGGAAGATTATCAATGGTGTTGTATGTCTTTCATTTTCTTACAATTGCTCCCACAATTGATTCTTCACATCAACATGCTTTTTTATTGTAGATATACTCTTCCCAGCCTGATGCAGATCTACAATTTTCTTCCTAGTGTCCTTTGACAGCTCGTTGGTCTTGGCCATGGTTGAATTTGGAGTCTGACCGTTTGAGGCTGTTGACATGTGCCTTTTATACAGATACCAAGTTTAAACAGGCGCCATTAATACAGGTAACAAATGGAGGACAGAAGAGCTTTTTAAAGGAGAAAAAACACGTCTATGAGACGTGAAACATGTAAGTATTTAAAAAACTTACAATGTGAATTCCTGGATATTTTTTTCTCATTTTGTCTCTCATAGTTGAATTGAACCTATGATGAAAATTACAGATCTCTCTCTCGTCTTTCTAAGAGGCAAAACATGCACAATCAGTGGTTGACTAAATACGTTTTGCTTCAATGTATCTGTGCTGATTGCCTACTAGCTTGTGCCAGCTTGTTTTCTACTATATCCCTACATACATGAACATTGTACAGTATATACTAGAGTGACAAAAACAACAGTAACAGCTAACACAAAATGTGATGGGGATGCACCAGAGCAACCTTAAGCAAGCTGTGTCCAAGGATTTCCTGCAGCAGATGTTGCTGCATTGTATAATTTTTTTTTTTTACTCTGAGCTGTTCTCTGGATTATCCAACATCTGCTTGTATCTTGTGCTTACCCCTCCTTTCACTGCTTTCTCCTGTTGCTGCATTCAGGCCTCGAATAGTAAGTCATGTTTGTTGACTATAAAAGTGGTGTTGTTCAATTTTTCTCTGATGTCAGACAGTGAAGCAATTTCTTCTTTTCTGAGTTTAAAAGCTTCATAAACCATTTTTTCATTTCTGATGCCTCACTTCAGATGCCCACTGATCCTTAAATGAAACAGACCGCCACACAAGATGATAGGAAATCATATTTCAGTCTTAAAGTGTATTATGTATACTTTACATATACATTATATATATTTTTACATATTTAATGGTTGGGTACCTGAATTTGGAATTTTCCTCAGGTTCAAACTGTGCCTTTTAACAGAGATTCCATCCATCCATCATCTACTGCTTTTCCGGGGCCAGGTCACGGGGCCAACAGTCTCAGCAAGGATGCCCATACTTCCCTCTCCCCAGACACCTCCTCCAGCTCCTCCGGGGGGAGCCCAAGGCATTCCCAGGCAAGCCGAGAGACATAGCCCCTCCAGCGTGTCCTAGGTCTCTGGTGCCTGTCGCGGCAGTAACCCCCGAACCCGGTGGTGGACATGGGAAGTAAGGGATGCCGTCAAGCACAAGAAGGAGTCCTATCAAATCTTGTTGAATTGTAGGACTCCGGAGGCAGCTGACAGGTACAGGCAGGCCAGGCATACTGCAGCTCGAGTAGTCGCTGAGGCAAAAACTCGGGTCTGGTAAGAGTTTGGGGAGGCCACGGAGGAAGAGTATCGGTCAGCCTCGAAGAAATTCTGACAAACCATTCGGCGCCTCAGGAGGGGAAAACGGTACACAGTCAACACTGTTTACAGTCGAGGCGGAGAGCTGCTGACCTCGACTGAGGATATTGTCAGGCAGTGGAAAGAATACTTCGAGGATCTCCTCAATCCCGCTGCCATGTCTTACACAGAGGAAGCAGAGGCTGAGGTCTCAGAGGTGGACTCATCCATCACCCAAGCTGAAGTCACCGAGTTGGTTGCCAAACTCCTTGGTGGCAAAGCACCGGGGCTGGATGAGATTCGCCCTGAGTACCTCAAGTCTCTGGAAGTGCAGGGACTGTCGTGGTTGACACGTCTCTGTAACATCACATGGCAGTCAGGGACAGTACCTCTGGATTGGCAGACCGGGGCGGTAGTCCCTCTTTTCAAAAAGGGGGACCAGAGGGTGTGTTCCAACTATAGGGGGATCACACTCCTCAGCCTCCTGGGGAAAGTCTAGTCCAGGGTACTGGAGAGGAGTATTAGACCTATAGTCGTCTTTCTTCTGTTTCCTGTTGTTGATATCTCTCTAACTCATACCCAGACTGACTCTCACTTATTTGCTGCAAAATGCCGAAAGGAAAAGGAAAATCGGAGGATACCAAAAATCAGATGGTCTATGAAAGAATTAAAGAGTGAGTTAAAGAGCTACTTTGATAAGTTAAGGAGTGACTTTGATAAAAAGTTGGAAGAAAAGCTAAAACCGGTGCTAGACGCCTTGGAAGAAATGAAGGTCAAAATGAAGAAAATGCAGAAAACCATGGAGGAAAAAGACCAAAGAATTGTTGTCTTGGAACAGGGACAACAAAGAATGGATGATTTGGAACAACGCATTCGTATAAATGATGTGATCATCAATGGAATCAAAATTAAGCCGAGGAATTACAGAAATGTTGTGGATAGCACTAACATTGAATCTCTGGAGCAACAGGTGAGTTCTCAACTGAGGGATCTGGAGATAACTATGGATCTGGACCAGATTGAGACATGTTACCCATTACCATCTGGAGGTAGGAGACCACCTGCAGTGCTGATAAAATTCAACAATCATATACACAAAATTGCTCTTCTGAAACAAGGCTTCAAACTGAAAGGAAAAAATGTCTACATTAATGAGAATCTCACTAAAAAGAATGCTGATATCGCCAAAAAAGCTTGACAACTGAAGAAGAATGGGATGATCGACAACACCTGGACAAACAACTGCAGGATCTTCATCAAAACAAAGGGGCTTTCTCCGGACCAGATGAAAACAATGGCGATCAGGAGTGCATAGGAGTTGGTGAAATATGAGCAATAAAGGCGGGCAAGAATTCTTACTTCACCAAAGATCAGGACAACAGAGTCACTTCAATATTGGGAGCTCTACAATTTTGGACTAGTCAAGTATTTCATGGAACAGTTGAAAAAATCAACATCATTGATGTCAGAAACATGGACTAATGAACAAAACAAAACAAAAAAAAACAACAACAACAACAAAAAAAACAAATCATGTATTTGTGATGACATGGGATAACATTAACTGAGACTTTAAAGAGCATATTGATATCTCTTGACAATATAATACCATGTAAAACTGTTGAAGTGTCTGCAACAAACTGGTTAATTCTTGTATAAACATTGTTTGCTGAAAGAGGTTAATATAATCATTATGTTCCTGTGGAGAACATTGGCAAGGCCAACTTCTTGTTTTGACTATCCATGATGTTAACAAACCTTGTGTTCCTAGGAAGACTGTAAACATGGTTATACTCTAGGATAAAAGGCTAATATCTGGAAGTGGATAAGGGTATGAAAGTCTGTCAAAATTCAGTGTATGAGCTGGTTGAAAACTTTTAATGTCTGAGTTTGTTGATTACATATTCTAATGAGAGAGATGTTGATTCTGGGGGATGGGGATTTCACAAGCCTATTGGCTTCTATCCGTCTGCCCTTTTTTTCGGATGTTGTTGTTGATGTTGTAAACATGATGAAGGTGTGAAGTCTGCTATATTAACATGTCCGAAAAAAATAAACTAAATAAATAAATAATTGAACCACGGATTCAGGAGAAACAATGCAGTTTTTGTCCCAGTCCCAACACCGGACCAGCTCTACACTCTCCATTGAGTGCTCGAGGGTTCATGGGAGTTTGCACAACCAGTTCACATGTGTTTCGTGGATCTGGAGAAGGCATTCGATCGTGTCCCTCATGGTATCTTGTGGGGAGTGCTTCGGGAGTATGGAGTATGGGGCCCTTTGCTGAGGGCTGTCCGGTCCCTGTATGACCGAAGCCAGAGCTTGGTTGGCATTGCTGGCAGTAAGTCAGACCTGTTCCAGGTGCATGTTGGACTCCGGCAGGGCTGCCCTCTATCACCTGTTCTGTTCATAATCTTTATGGACAGAATTTCTAGGCCCAGCCAGGGTCCGCAGGGAGTCCGGTTTGGGGACCAAAAGATTTCATCTCTGCTTTATGCAGACGATGTTGTCCTGTTGGCCTCATCAAACCTGGACGTCTTCTATAGATATTACCGTAACTTATATTAAAATTCTGTAAAACCGAACAAAGAAGATATCCACAATTTCCTCGCCAACCTAAACCTACCCAAACTAAAATCTGAAGACAGAGACATCATAGACGCTCCACTGACTATCAATGAATTACAGAGTGCGGTAGACAGTATGCCAGCAGGCAAGGCACCTGGTCCAGATGGTTTCCCTGCTGAATTTCTCAAACATTTCTGGTCAATGTTAGCCCCTCTCTAACAGAAATAAAAAATAGTAACAGAAATAAAAAATAATGGTTATATAAGTGGTCACATAAATACAGCCGCAATAAAATTGTTATTAAAACCAGATAAAGATCCCACTTATCCTTCTAGCTATCGACCCCTTTCATTAATCAACACCGACATTAAAATAATATCTAAAGCATTTGCCTCCAGATTGGAGAAAATTATTCCATCAATAATTCACAGTGATCAAACAGGATTTATTAAGGGTCGACACGCAACCAACAATGTTAGAAGACTACTCAATCTGATTAGCTTGACACAGCGCAACAACAGGAAAGCAATTGTTATATCGCTTGACGCAGAAAAAGCCTTTGACAAAGTTAACTGGACTTTTCTTTTCACATTGCTTCATAAATTTGGCTTTGGTGAATTGTTTATCCGGTGGGTATCAACCTTATATAACTCACCTAAGGCTACAGTTACCACTAATGGGATGATTTCACCAAATTTCACTTTAGAAAGAGGAACCAGACTGGGATGCCCTCTGTCTCCCCTATTGTTTTCAATATTCATTGAACCGCTGGCAGTAGCAATACGTCAAAACCTGAATATTAAAGGTATCTCCGCTCTCAGGTGTCGGAACACAAAATTATCTTATATGCGGATGACATTTTACTTTATCTAGAAAATCCAAATACATCAGTGAAGGAAGTATGTACACTAATTACAACCTTCTCTGGTCTTTCAGATTATTCCATTAACTGGTCAAAGTCAACCATACTTCCATTAACAGAGAACTCGTGGAATCAAGCAGTCCACAACTCATTTTATTCTTTTTCCATGGGTAATATTCAATATCTGGGTTTAAATATTTCTAATAAACTCTCTGATCTAGTCCACTTGAACTTCACCCCACTTTTAGGAAAGGTTTCTGGTGATCTAAGACGTTGGAACAACCTCCCCATCTCTCTTATGGGAAGAATAGCTACTGTTAAAATGAAAATATTACCTCAAATTAACTACCTTTTTTCGATCATCCCATTTAAACCGACATCAAAGTGGTTCCAATCATTAGATTCTGCCATTGGTAAATTCTAATCAAAAAACAAGACAGCTGAAATTAGCCTGACAACACTCCAGAAAAAGAAATCAGAAGGTGGTTTGGATGCGCCCAACTTATGCATTACTACTTAGCAAACTAACTACAGTATCTGATCAAGTAGATCCATCCACATGAGGACTACAACTCCTAGCGCAGCTAGAGCAGAGAGACTGTAATCACATCAATCTCTCCAATCTTCCTTTTATAACCACAACCCTTAAACAACATCCTTCCTTCAAGAATCCTTTGATTGCCTCCACCATGTTTGCTTGGTGGAAAGCTCTAGATTTTACAGGATCTCAGTTACACCCTGGCATACTCTCCCCAATTTGGCATAACCCAGACTTTATTAACTATAAAAAAACCTCTTTATTTTAGTACATGGGCAAAGAAAGGGATCACCCACCTCCATCACCTTCTTCAAGATAATAGACTAACGACATGTACAAAACCATTCAAAACATTTGAAATAAAAAAATGGAAATTTTCTCCAATATCTGCAAATAAAGAAGACAATCATAAAAAGTATTCCAAAGCTTCAACCACCCTCATCACCACCTGATTTACAGCTACCTGAATTTACCAAATATATTACAAAGTTGTCCCCAAAACTTAAGAAAAATCTTTCAAAGATATATAGTTCACTCTCAAAAACTGGTTCGATACATCTACCAACTGCAAAATGGGAAATGGATTTAAACATATCATTAGACTATGACTCTTGGACCGAGATTTGCGGAAATACATTTAAGATGACAAAGAACTCTAACTTACAACTAATTCAATTTGAAGTACTTCATAGAGCACATATAACACACATAGATTATTTAAAATGGGTTTCTGTAAAACAGCTATATGCACCCAATGTACACAAAACACAATCGACAGTTACTTTCATGCCCTTTGGCTATGTTCACCCGTCAATCAATTTGGGGTATCAGTTACTCAGAAACTGTCCTCTATGTTAGACTGTGGGATTCCACAATCTCCAAATATCTGCCTAATTGGCGATCTAACAGAAACGGCCTTACCTCACGCTCAGTTACAACCCACACTTGTAGCTCTTGCCATTGCCAATAAAACCATTTTGGTCAATTGGAAAGATAAAAAACTCTAAACATCATCCATTGGTTGAATCTCCTCATTGATCACATTTCTCTCGAGAAAATATCCGCTGCTCGAAAAAAACAATTGGCATCATTTACAGAAAAATGGTCTCCATTTATTAGCTCTTTAAATATAAATTTTTAGCTTTCTCTTGTCTGTCAGCGTATGCTTCCATTCTCATACAACTGATATGTTTCTGAACATACTGTCTGCGCTCATGATCTGATGACTAACCTATGTCTCTTCTGTCACCTTATAGTGCAATGATGGATCTGGGACAACATGGATGTGTGCACGCAATAGGGGACCCCTCTCCATCTTACGTCTGGGTTTGCTCTTTGGACCTCCGGGGCCTGCCTGGCCCTGGCTCCTCGCCCTGGCGGCTGTTGTATCGGTTGTCTCGACCTTTGGGCCCTGGGGGTGCTGAATTCCTGGGGTCTCTGGGGATTTGGGGGTGGCTGGGCCTGTCTCCTCTGGGGCGCTCTGGGTTGGCCTGTGGGGTGTGTGGTGGGTGGCCCATCCTGTTGCTCCCTTCTCCCGTCTCTGCTCCGCTTCATCCTCGTCTCTCCTTTCCTTTCTGCCCGCCCCTTCCCGTCCCTCTCCTGCCTCGTGGGGGTTGGGGGCCCTCCGCGTCCTTGGGGTTGGATGGGGGGCTGGGTGTTCCCTCTCGGGGTGGTGGGCGGGGTTGGGGTGGGGTTGGGCGGAGGGATGACAAACCATATCACACATTATCCGGGTGCGGCGTGGATTCCGGGTGGGCCATGGGTTCAGTCTCCGTGTCGCTGTTTGCAGTGGGGGGTCTGTTGGGTGCTGCTGGGGCTGTCGCGCTGCTGGCTGGTGTGGCTGGCTGGAGATCGGGCTTTGTTGGTGGCGCGCCGTCTGCTGTCCGCTCATGGGGCTGTTTCGTTGGGCCTACGCTTGACCTTTGGTCTGGCTGGTGGACTGGTGGTGGCGCTGGAAAATGCCTCAGTGCGTCGGGGGTGGGCTGGCTGCTGGCAGTTGGCCGGTGGTGTCCAGCTGGCGGTGGTTGGTGGGCATGTGTTGCGATGCCGGGGTGCCTGGCCTGGTATGTGTGGCTGGCTCATGGGCGGTGTGGCCCCATTGGTTTGTTCAGTGGTTAGTCGTGGGGGGGGGTTGGTGGGGGGAGGCTGGCTGTTCGGCGGCTGCCTCCCCTGGACGGTGTGGTGGCTTTGGGCTACTCGCTGGCCTCGGTCCTGCAGGACTGGCCCTCTGTGGCCTGGCAGCCGTGCCTGGTGGGGCGGTGCATGCATCGCCGTCATTCCCCTCTGTGGTGCCATGGTGGTGCATCTCTGGGTTGTTGTTGTTGCGGGGCAGGTTGGTGGCCTGGGCCGGTAGCTTTGGGGGACGCCAGGCGCCTGTGGCCTTGCCGGCGCCCTGGTGGTCATGGCCAGGCCGTGTTGCAGGCTCGGGGTGGTTGACCGGCTGTGATCCTGGTCCTCCTCATGGCCCTGTTCATGTGGGCCGGGCTCACACCAGATTGCCTCCTAATGTTCACTACACATATCTCACACTGCACTATACATGATAACTTTTAGGCACATGCAGGGCACAGTTAGGGCTTTGGGAATGGATGGGGGTGAGGGCAGTGGGCATGGTTGTGGGGCGGATTGCAGTGCTCTAGGGCGCTGTATCCTCCCCATATACGCCTCACTTGTCTCCCCCCATCCTCCAATTTTAATGCAACATACACACTTTGGAGGGGGCTCTGCGATGATTGGAGTAGTCTGGACAGCGCTTGGCTTCCCCTTCAGATTTTTATGCACCACATCCCCCATTAGGTAGCACAGGAGCACAGGGTTGGGTGATGGCTTCCTCGTCAGGGAACGAAGAAGCATAATAACAGGGAGGGTAGCGTAGACTCCACACAACATGGCGCTTCTGGTGGGGCGCGGCCCTCTGGGGCCTATGGCTGGGGAGGGGCTGTTTGACCTGGGCCTGCGGCTTGGCTTGGGCTGCTGGGGAGTTGGGCTTGGTTGCGGGCGTTTTATGGTGGCCGAATGGTTGTTGATGGCTGCCGGTTGTCGGTCGTGGCCGTTGGCCTGTGGCTCTGATGTGGAGGTTGGGTGGTGTCTGGGCTGTCTGGCCTGGCCTGGGGGTCGGGCTGCGGGGAGATGGCCCGTGGATGCGGGGGTGGTTGGGTGGTACGAAGTCGTCGCTGCGTTTGGGGACGGGATGGTTGCTGGGCGGCTTGACTTCTCCCCCACGGACCCTGTCTCCCATCTACCTGTGGGTGCTGCACGGCTCACCTGCTGGCCTGTCGGGCGTGGCACGTTAGGTCGGCTTCGTGGCATGTGCCTTGCCACCGCTGTTGGCCAAGGATCTGCGGTTTGTGGCCGGCAATTGGTTTACATTGCTGGATACTGGGGCGTGGGATGGACCTGGGCTATGGGCGGGGCTCGGCGTGGGGGCGCCTGTGGGCGGGTTGGCTGCGGTGGGCCTCTGACAGGGCCTTGCATGGGCTGCCTGGGACAACCGGCGGTGTGCGGGGGCTGGCTGCCTCTGGTCGGATTTCCTCTGTGGGCGGCGGCACGGGGGGGCTTGCGGCCCCTGGGCCGCAAGTATCTGGAGGGTTGGTGTGGGCCCTATCGCTGGTCTGCCTGCGCTTGCGGGAGGCATGACGGGCATGTGGGGTTGCAATACCCCATGTCCGGTCTAGGGGGGCTATGTAGGGGGGTGAGTCACATGTCGCCCGGTCACTGAGGCTGACCCCTGGGGCTGCAGGGGGCATTCCTGACTCCTGGGGTTGGGGGGTTGGGCGGGATGCGGGCGTGGCGGATGGGGATGGGGGGTTGGAGGGTGTGCTGGGGCGGGATGGGGGGGGTAATGGGGCGGCCTCCTTGCTCCGTGCCCCTTGGGCCTGTCCCGTGCGCTCTGGCGGTGGCGGCCGCTGCCTCCTCTGGGTCCCGGGGTCTGCATGGTTCTCGGTGTCCCCGGTGGCTCTTTGGGTGATGACTTCTTGATGCTCCTGGCTGCCGGGGTTGGGAGTGCTCGGTTGGCGTCACCCTGTTGAGTTCTGGTAGCCTATCTGGGTGTTGGTTTCATCACACATGCATGTTGGGTCAGGGCTTACCAGCTCCTGTCGAGTCCAATTATTGAGAACCACTGGATCCCGTCAGAACGTGATGAGTCTCACTTCAGTCATCACAATCTTATGCCCTCTATCTTCCTCCTACACTGGTTTCCTCTGGTGGCCTATTCTATAATGTCAGGACCTCCACTAATCTGATGTTTTGTAACATTGGTGTTGAGATATCAGTTGGTGTTAAGATAGAATAAAACAGCCTAAACCTTTTTCACTCCAACAGTACTGCCTGTCTATCCACTACCTTGTTTATGTTCTCGCTACCTGTCTCCTTTTTCCTTCCCCCTTAACTCACAGGGGTGCAGCACTTCCCTCTCTGGCTCACAATAGGAAATTCTTATAAAGACTGACAATTTAGTTCCCAGAGAGGACTGGTGACGGTCACATGGACGCATTAAAATATATAAAAGATTTTGCTGCAAGACTAAAATAAGCATTGATCTCATAAAAGGTTAACCCCCTTTCATGGGGTTAAACTATGACAATACATGCAGACAAAAAAAACAAAAGAGAAAAAAAAAAAAAAAAAAAACCTGGACCTTCAGCGTGCAATGGGACAGTTTGCAACTGAGTGTGACGCGAGTGAGATGAGGATTAGCACCTCTAAATCCGAGGCCATGGTTCTCGACCGGAAAAGGGTGGTGTGCCCTCTTCAGGTCGGTGGAGAGTCCTTACCCCAAGTGGAGGAGTTCAAGTATCTTGGGGTCTTGTTCACAAGTGAGGGAAGGATGGAACGTGAGATTGACAGACGGATTGGTGCAGCGTCTGCAGTGATGCAGTCGTTGTATAGGTCTGTCGTGGTGAAGAAGGAGCTGAGTTGCAAGGCGAAGCTCTTGATTTACCGGTCAATCTACGTTCCTACTCTCACCTATGGTCATGAGCTTTGGGTCATGACCGAAAGAACAAGATCTCGGATACAAGCGGCTGATATTAGTTTCCTCCGTAGAGTGGCTGGGCGCACCCTTAGAGATGGGGTAAGGAGCTCAGTCACCAGGGAGGAGCCCGCATCTGTTCCGGATGCCTCCTGGACACCTCCCTGGGGAGGTGTTCCGGGCATGTCCTACCGGGAGGAAACAGAGATTCCACCAAACCTAATCTGTCAAAGACACTGTGCTATCTTTGGAATGCTGTCCATATTTTTTTACAAAGAAAAAAAACACGTCCTTGGACACTAATGTACTTCACTTGATTTTTTTAAAAGTGTAAACTACATGAAAATCTTAAACTAATCTTGTGGTTAGGTTAGGGGAGTACTTAATCGTTGTGCATCAGGAGTTGTCAGCACTGTCATAACGTCTGTAAATACAGGCCAACTCAGATTAAAAAAAAACTTCATCAATAAAGCTCAAACTGAGGGATGACTTTTTAAACGAATGACACCTCTTACCAACTCTGACTAGACATCAAAAGAATACATTTCTCCTTCTTTTCTACATCATAAAATACATCTACATGATAACTACAGTCGACCCAAACCCTGTCAAACTGCTCTGGACTCACCTTCACATACGGGACTCTGTATTTGTCTTCATGCACTGACAGGTTGGTTTTCGTCACTAGAATATAAGGGCAGATGAGGAGAGAGGTCATTGTCTTACTCGAAGCATTATCTGATTAAATGTGTGAGTGAGTGTGCATGTTTGTGCTCTTGGGAGGGTACTATAATCAGACCTGACTATACCCCCACTGTGCAGAGGAGTCAAACTCAGACTGAGGCTCTTGCTTTGCATGTTTTCAGTGAAACTAAATTATTTTGAGTCACTTAGAGGTTATGCAGATTGCCCCGAAGCTAATGCACCAAACGGAAAAGTAAATACTCCTCCTAAATCCTGCATTAGTCTGCGCCAAGACTAAATCATGTATTTTAATTAAATCTAACAGCATTGTGGAGGCTTCTTCTTTTCCTATAGCAAATGTCTGCCTGAGATTCTTTTATCACCATATAATCACATTGTATCAGTGGAAGAACTTCCATATGGTGTTGTTCTCTGCGATGCCTCAATCCATCATGTTTGTTGTTGACTATTTTTGTGTTGATAGCTTAAATGTTCCTCAGCTCCTACAAGCTCCCCTGCATACAAATGGAGGCTTTACCACATTCTCTGACTCACTTGAAGATGTAATCATAAAGATGCTGCCTACATCTCCCTGTCCAAGCCTGTCTGTCATTTTACGCCTCTATAAACTCTCAGTGAGAACTAGCTGAGATTTTGTGGTGTTTTTGTGTGTACGCCGATAAATATGTGTTGTGTAAAACAGATATATAAGGATGATTGTTTGCCATTTAATTTTTATTTTGAGTTTTCATACTGTTATTATTCACACTTATACTCTGGCATTAGATGACAATGTCACTGCACAAAAGTGTAGCTATAGGAGCTCGAATTGTTAACTGGTTGATAGAAGACACGTGTAGAAATGGGTTGTGTACAAACGCACCATCCAACAAGTCCCGAATTTTATCCATGTAGATCTCGAAGTAGGAAACCTGCAAGAAAACAAAACAACAAATAAATGGGGATGCTGATTGCATATAGAGACAAAATGTGCAGGTTGTACGCAATTTTGAAAAATGATATTGCAGTAATCTGCAATATCATTTTATCTTATCTTGAATAGGTGCTATCAATTGTTATACCACAATAGCTAAGGCCAAACGAATATTACTGGATTATTTCAGTTTGTATTTCAGTCATTGTCCACCAACTTGTCTGATTCATTGATTAATGAATAAGGAATAATTGATTAAAATGGTTAATTCAGAGTCACAAACTGCATTGAATTCCAACTCAATATATTGTAGTGTGCCAGACATAAACTGAAAAATGCTCATTCATGTACATTATGACCTGAACCACATGGAAAGTGAGGCCAACCTTTATGTGGAACTCCAGGTTCTCATCCATGGCAAATATATGTTCAAAAATGTCCTCTGAGATCCGAGGAATGATTCCCATTTCATCAGAGTCATGAAGGTTCCCCTGTGAGGAGAAAGGGACAGCATAAGAAAAGAATGAAGTTTTAGATGGAACGCTGAATCTGTGATGAATTAAGTGGAGTGAATTGTAAATGAAAAGAAGAAATTATGTTTTTGACTGGAAAAAGGGAAAGAGGTTATTTCCCAAACAGAGTTGTAAAGGAGGTAAGTATGATAAAATGAGAGAGGAAGAGATGACAATGATGGATCGAGATATGTATCCGGGTCAGCAATGGAGCAGTTATACTACTATATAAAATATTTGTGTTTATGTTTGTGGCACAACATGAAGTCAACTATTTAAAATATTTCGATATACCGTACCTCCATGGTGTGGGTTTTTCCTGAGCAGGTCTGCCCGTAGGCAAAAATTGTCCCATTGTATCCTCTCAGTATATCTGTATTTACAAAAGATGACAAAGGCATGTTAAGGAAGAGAAAAAAATTAGGAATGGCAATAACATGCCCAGAAGAACATGGAAAGAATCATAGAGTGTAGCTGGACAGGTGTGTAAACTGTCAGGAAGGTAAAAAAAACAACAAAAAAACAAAACACCAAGACAAGATCTTTATGCCAAAGCCAGATCAATTATACTCCACAAAACCTTTGCATACCTAGATTCCCATTATTTAAACTTTATCATGTGTGCAGCATCTATCTGTAATGTTGAAGTCAACAGCAGTGCAGCACCAGGGAGCAACTATAGATATATTATTCTCTCAATTGATCTAATTGGAGACACAGTGAAAACAACACATCCACACTAAAAGCTGCATTCCTGAATGTCATAATGCTGACAATTATCTAATTAAACCTCTGAAAATTGTAAACAAAGAGAAAGCTATCATCCAGAATGTCCACTTATTTCAAGTCAAGCAACCACAGGCTAATAATAATCACACAGAAAAATATGAAGCATTCTCACACTTAGTCCTAGTGAGACCAAATAAAGCATCTCGCAAAAAAAGGAGATCAAAATGGGATCACTAGACAACAGCAACCCAGAGGAAAAACACAGCAAGGAAAGACACAATGAGTTGGAAATAAATACAGAGAAAAGGACAAAAGAGCAAAACAGAGTAACAGACAGCCAGAGAAGAAGACTGTAAAAAAGGATACGTGTCCAAACCTTCCTCTGTCCTTGCTTACTTCCATTTTCCTCTGACAGTTTCCAGATCTCATTCTTAACCTAAGTCCCTCATTTTTCTATAGGCCCAACCTTGAAATTTTTCAATACTGCCAGCCAATTTATCTTGCATTTTGATTTCCTTCTCCCTCAAGGTACTAAGAAATCCATCCATCTATCCATCATCTACCGCTCATCCGGGGCTGGGTCGCAGGGACAACAGTCTCAGCAGGGATGCCCGTACTTCCATCCGCCCAGACACCTCCTCCAGCTCCTCCGGGGGGAGCCCGAGGCGTCCCCAGGTCAGCCGAGAGACATAGTCCCTCCAGCGTGTCCTAGGTCTTCCTCGAGGTCTCCTCCCGGTAGGACATGCCTGGAACACCTCCCCAGGGAGGCATCCAGTAGGCATCCAGAACAGATACCCGACCCACCTCAGCTGGCTCCGCTCAAGGCGGAGGAGCTCTACTCCGAGCTCCTCCCCGGTGACTGAGCTCCTCACCCTATCTCTAAGGGTGCGCCCAGCCACTCTACGGAGGAAACTAATTTCAGCTGCTTGTATCCGGGGTCTTGTTCTTTTGGTCATGACCCAAAGCTCATGACCATAGGTGAGAGTAGGAACGTAGATTGACCGGTAAATCAAGCACTTCGCCTTGCGACTCAGCTCCTTCTTCACCACGACAGACCTATATAACGACTGCATCACTGCAGATGCTGCACCGATCCGTCTGTCAATCTCACGTTCCATCCTTCCCTCACTCGAGAACAAGACCCCAAGATACTTGAACTCCTCCACTTGGGGCAAGGACTCTCCACCGACCTGAAGAGGGCACACCACCCTTTTCCGGTCGAGAACCATGGCCTCGGATTTAGAGGTGCAGATCCTCATCCCACCTGCATCACACTCAGCTGCAAACCGTCCCAGTGCACGCTGAAAGTCCAGGTTTGATGAGGCCAACAGGACAACATCATCTGCAAAAAGCAGAGATGAAATCCTTTGGTCCCCAAACTGGACTCCCTCTGGACCCTGGCTGAGCCTAGAAATTCTGTCCATAAAGATTATGAACAGAACAGGTGATAGAGGGCAGCCCTGCCGGGGTCCAACATGCACCTGGAACAGGTCTGACTTACTGCCAGCAATGCTAACCAAGCTCTGGCTTCGGCCATACAGGGACTGGACAGCCCTTAGCAAAGGGCTACGGACCCCATACTCCCGAAGCACTCCCCACAAGATACAATGAGGGACACAATCGAATGCCTTCTCCAGATCCACGAAACACATGTGAACTGGTGAACTCCCATGAACCCTCGAGCACTCGATGGAGAGTGTAGAGCTGGTCCAATGTTCCACAACCGAGACGAAAACCACATTGTTCCTCCTGAATCCACGGATCGACTATAGGTCTCATCCTTCTCTCCAGTACCCTGGAATAGACTTTCCCCAGGAGGCTGAGGAGTGTGATCCCCTATAGTTGGAACACACCCTCTGGTCCCCCTTTTTGAAAAGAGGGACTACCACCCCAGTCTGCCAATCCAGAGGTAATGTCCCCGATTGTCATGCGATGTTACAGAGATGTTCAACCACGACAGTCCCTGCACATCCAGAGACTTGAGGTACTCAGGATGAATCTCATCCACCCCCGGTGCTTTGCTACCGAGGAGTTTGGCAACCAGCTCGTTGACTTCAGCTTGGGTGATGGATGAGTCCACCTCTGAGACCTCAGCCTCTGCTTCCTCTGGGTAAGACATGGCAGCGGGATTGAGGAGAGCCTCGAAGCATTCTTTCCACTGCCAACAATATCCTCAGTCGAGGTCAGCAGCTCTCTGCCTCAACTGTGAACAGTGTTGGCTGTGTACCGCTTTCCCCTCCTGAGGCGCCGAATGGTTTGCCAGAATTTCACCACCTGGTAGGTGGTGGTTGGTTGACAGCTCTGCCCCTCTCTTCACCCAAGTGTCCAACACACGAGTTCAGAGCTTTGATGTTACGAAAACTAGGTCGATCATCGACCTCCAGCCTAGGGTGTCCTGGTGCCATGTGCACTTATGGACATACCTGTGGTTGAACAAGGTGTCCAATAACAGAACACCACTCGTGTTCAGATCAGGGGGGGCGTTCATCCCAATCACCCCTTTCCAGGTCTCACTGTCATTGCCCACATGAGTGTTGAAGTCTCCAAGGAGAACAATGGAGTCCCCAGTCAGAGTACTATTCAGTACTCCTCCCAGGGACTCCAGGACCGCCGGGTATTCCGCACTGCCATTTGGCCCATAGGCCGAAACAACAGTGAGACACCTATCCCCAACCCGAAGGCTCATGGAACGCGACCCTCTCGTTCACCGGGGTGAACTCCAGTATATGACAGCTCAGCTGTGAGGCCACAAGCAAGCCCACACCATCCCGTCGCCTCTCATCTTGGACAACACCAGAAAGGTGGAGAGTCCAACCCCTCTCAAGGGTTTGGGTTCCAGAGCCCAAGCTATGGGTGGAGGTGAGCCCGACTATATCTAGTCGATACCTTTCAACCTCCCTCACAAGCTCCGGCTCCTCCTTCCCCCCTGTGAGGTGACATTCCATGTCCCTCGAGCTAGACTCTTTGTCTGGGGATTGGGTCGTCGAGCCCCATGCTGATGACTGCCTCCCAATCCACACTGCACCTGTCCCCTACGGTTTCCTCCGTGGGTGGTGAGTCCACCGGAGGTTGGGCCCATGTCGTCCTTTCAGGTTGAGCCCGGCCGGGCCCTGTGGATAGAGGCCTGGCCACCAGGCGCTCGCATACAAGCCCCAACCCCGGGCCTGGCTCCAGGGTGGGGCCCTGGTTGCGCCATACTGGGCAACGTCATGGTCCTTGATTTTTTACTAATCCTCGGGGTTTTTGTGCTGCTCTTCGTCTGGCCCATCACCCAAGACCTGTTTGCCAAGGGAGACAATAGCAGGAGCATAAAGCCCCTGACAACATAGCTCCTGGGATCATTCGGGTACTCAAACTCCCCCACCACGATAAGGTTCTTTGTCATGCATCCATCTGAATAGTTCAGTGGAGTTCCACACTTGAAAAAAGGCTCTTAACAGAAGGACAAATATGGAAGTGTGCTGAGACTGGTTTCTCTGTGAAAATTGTGTTTTTTTAATCAGTGTATTTTGTAGGGATGAGCGAGTACACCACTATCTGTATCTGTATCTGTATCTGTTCAACCAACTAGATTATCTGTATCTGTATCTGTATTCGGAATGGGCGGGGCTTAAACCAGACGTGGGTGTGGTTTGACCGGAAATGGGTGGGGCTTAAATCACTACATTGTTTCAAGTCTAAAATTGATATAGATTGATCACAAGTTGCTGTATTTTTGCTTATTTTAAAACTATTTACAAAACAGCCTCAAAATTGAAATTCAAATAAATGTTTTTGATCACAAAAGTAAGAGAACTATTTACGGAAGTTTTTTATGGAACTGAGTCAGAACATGAACATTCTTAAGTCTAAGAATGAATATTTACTGAAGAGCCTCAGAATTGAGATTCAACGCTTTTGATCACAATAGTAAAGGAACTATATACAGAACGAGTAAACACAAAGTGCATTAATGAAGTGCATGCAATAAAAAAAGTAATTAACTACAAAGTATGCATGAACAAGAATTGTCATACTCAACAAAACTTTTTAATTTTTTTTCTTCCTTTTCATTTAAATTTTTTTCTAGTACTTTTTTTTTCAGTTAATTATTTTTAGTACCTAATGCTATTGCCATTTTTTTTCACATAAAGTTAAACAATATTGATTATGGTGTGTGTGTGTGCGCGCGCGCGTGCGCACACGCTATGTCTCAGTTAAAATATTAAGTATACAGTAGACTTTGTTAATTTGAACAGAGTTTAAAACAGGTAAAAAAAAAGACTTTGCCACCGAGGCAGTGGTTAAATGTACACGTACGTGCAACAAAAAAAAAAAAAAAAAAACCCAAGAAAGTTCACCACATAACCAAACACCATAATAGAGGCAAGCTGAAGAAAATCTAATAAGGACGTGAGCAACAGTGAAGCCACTAACAGAGCGATCAGTAACTGCGTGTACCGAAGACAGAGTGGGACAGGGAAACTCTGCTCTAACTGCAGTGAGTAGGGAGGGGCGGGAAGTATGTGTGACTGGCCAATCACAGAGCGTGACAACAGTCCGGCTGATTTTCCTTCAGTCCGATCACGAGTATTAACGAACTTTATTCGTATTCGTACTTGTACTCGTCAAAATGCATTATCCGTACCGTATACTCATATGAAACGAGTATCCGGCTCAACCCTAGTATTTTGATCCATGATATGATCACCTATGAAGATTACTTTTCAATGTGCTAGCACAGAACTCCTGATGAATGCACTCAGCTGGTACGAACAACAAAGCAAAAAGAACCCAAGAATGCTGGGATTTCAGCATGTATTACTTTATTTGTGTTCTAAACTTTAGTTTCACACAAAAACGAATGAATGCTTGAGACTCACCTTTGACAATCTCCTTGGCACAGACATTGTAGATCTGCTCTTGACTGGCGTTGGTGGGGAACACTTTGTCAAACACATATGACCTTCCCTGTGAACACCAACACAAACACACTTTGTTATATGACAGTGAAAGAATTGCTTATTCTCAACATTCATCCACCCCTGTGGTTTGCTGTAGAATCCCGGGGAGCTTGTGAAGTGAAGCTAGTGTGTGTGAAATGGTCACTAAATCACGGTCACTAAATGTTATTTAAAACCATATTATCAAAATAAAAAGTGCCAGATCCTTATCTGCTCAATCAACAGCAAATGTGCATTATGCACCTTGTGTCAGTATAAGTATATCAGCCATTAATGGCAGAAGATGCTGACTGTAAAACCCACATTCTACTATACAGAGGCATGGATACCGACTGAAATATCTGTTTTTCTATGCACGTCTTCTCTGTGACATGACTCTGTGGGGAAATATCGACAGAGAGAGTGAGAGAGAGTACTATCATGTCTAAGGTGAGGCCATTAGAGGTGGCACTGTAAGAAAAGAGCAAAGAGCAGAACTGAAGTGATGGAGTAGAGCAGAGGAGTGGAAATGTAGAACAGAAGAAATGGAATGACCCAAACTAGTGGCCTGAGATGTAAGACATACAGTAAGGTACAGGGTTTGTTTTCAAGCTGAAGCAAGTGTGCAAGGTAAGAGTTAGCTAAAACTGCTAAAACTGAAAAAAGATTGTGACGGAAAATTGTCACACATCAAGTCATGGATACGATAATCCAACACTTCTTCTTTTCCTTTTTGGCTTTTCCCTTCAGGGGTCGCCACAGCGAATCAACCGCCTCCATCTAACCCTGTCCTTTGCATCCTCTTCTCTCACACCAACTACCTTCATGTCCTCTTTCACTACATCCATAAACCTCCTCTTTGGTCTTCCTCTAGGCCTCCTGCCTGGCAGTTCAAAACTCAGCATCCTTCTACCAATATATTCACTATCTCTCCTCTGGACATGTCCAAACCATCTCAGTCTGGCCTCTCTGACTTTATCTCCAAAACCTCTAACATGTGCTGTCCCTCTGATGTACTCATTCCTGATCCTATCCTTCCTGGTCACTCCCAGAGAGAACCTCAGCATCTTCATCTCTGCTACCTCCAGCTCTGTCTCCTGTCTTTTCCTCAGTGACACTGTCTCTAGACCAAACAACATCGCTGGTCTCACCACAGTTTTGTACACCTTTCCTTTCATTTTAGCTGAAACTCTTCGATCACACATCACACCTGACACTTTTCTCCACCCATTCCATCCTGCCTGGACACGCTTCTTCACCTCTTTTCCCCACTCTCCATTGCTCTGGACTGTTGACCCCAAGTACTTAAAATCCTCCACCTTCTTGATCTCTTCTCCCTGTAACCTCACTCTTCCACTTGGGTCCCTCTCATTCACACACATGTACTCTGTCTTACTGCGGCTAACCTTCATCCCTCTCCTTTCCAGGGCAAACCTCCACCTCTCTAGCTTAATCCAACACACAATCCTTAATGTCCCTAAAGTGGTCACACGTGAGCTAGAATCATTGTGTGTGTGTGTGTGTGTGTGTGTGTGTGTGTGTGTGTGTGTGTGTGTGTGTGTGTGTGTGTGTGTGTGTGTGTGTGTGTGCGCGTGTGTGTGTGTGTGTTGCTGGCTAGCCCTCACGGTGAACAGGGAAGCAGCCTGCCCAGTCAGTGAAGTCTTCTGCCAGTACATGGACTCTCCATCACCAATCTGCTAGGCCTTCTTCCAGCCTCACTTGGTAATTGATAGTTTGTTGATCCACTGACTGATCAACTGAATGACTGGCCAACCAACCGACAAATCTACCAAACAATTGACCAACCAACCTCTTTTTTGGGGCCTCTCCTTTCACTGGAGGGGAGTAAAGAAACACTTTGCCACTCTCTCAGTGCCTGTGCACCAACTATACCATCAAAGAATGAGTGGTTGTTTTTGTCATCATTGGATGGAGCTCAGCGTCAGATCCTGGCTTTGACCTGTGCCACAGGAAGAGCAGACAGATTGGACTAGTTAATCATCAAACACCATATTTCCATGTGACCCCATTTCTGTGCAGCTAAAAAGAAAAAGTACTGAAACTCCACTTGGCTAGGTAAAGCTGAAGTAAGAAATGAGTTCTGTGTTTCCCTTGCTAAGAACATATTGGAGGTATGACCACGTCTATGCTCAGAGGATTCCATTGTTCAAGGAGGACCTTGATCTGCTCCTCACTATATAGGACAACAACCCAATTCATTGGCTAAAAAGGTAAAAAAAAAAAAAAAACCATCAAGACGGTTTGGTGAACACTCTAACACTATCAAGAAAATGCTTGAAAATATGTCCACAGGTCAACGTTTGACAATGCCACATCAAGCTCAAGGGAAGGGAAAACCTTGCGGACCCTGTAAAACAATGGTGCACAACTAAGGCTTACGAAATACATATCTAAGGCTTATGAAATACAATCCTGCACAGACAATATTGGCATGCACAATTTCTACAACTCCATAAAACCACTGATGGTTCCTGAAATCAGCATATGGCCACACTTTTGAAGGACCAGAATCAGACCCTGTTATGGTGGGCTGAACATTATGAAGCCTTTCTCGACCAACAATCTTCAGCAGACCTCACTATACTGGAAGAGTTGTGTGGTTATACTCCCATCCACCTCCTCAATCAGCTTCCAACTTTCATGGAGGTAAAAGGAGATATTTGTGGTCCCCTGGCACGTATGGCTTCACTGTTGACATACAAAAGCAGGGAGGCTACAGCTGGACAAGAACCATCTATCGCTACATCACCAAGGCCTGGGCAGACAAGATCATCCTCCAACAATGGAGGGTTGCCACTGTTGTTGCCACTGTTGTTAGAGGGTTATCACTCCTTACTGATCCCAAAAAGGTCCTCTCCAAGGTCAGGCTGAAAACACTTAGCACATCATGAAATAAATGCTGCATGAATCACAGTGCAGGTTTAAGAAGCATAGTCGACAAGATTTTGAACTTCTGGAAAATGTCAGAAACAACACTGCAACCTCTATCAAAACTATTTGACACTATCAACCTGGGGCAGTAGCTCAGTCCACCAGGTCTTCACTCGTGGAGCAGAGTGGACCAAAAATACACAAGACCAGTGTGGACCAAAAATATGGAGTCTGAACTGCTAGCTAGAGAGACGCCACTTCACCTCCTGAGTACTGCTGAGGTGCACCGAACTCCACAAGCTGCTAGTTGTGACTGCTCACTGTTCTACCATATTTATCTTCCAGTTTGCATGCTTACGGGCTCTGTGTTTGTGTGTGTGTGTGTGTGTGTGTGTGTGTGTGTGTGTGTGTGTGTGTGTGTGTGTGTGTGTGTGTGTGTGTGTGTGTGTGTGTGTGTGTGTGTGCGTGCGTTGATGTGTGTGTGTGAGTCTGCGTGCTACGGCCTTTATATGTGTAGAATATATACTGTATAAGAGCAGGAAAAATAATTTCCCCACAGGGATCATTACAGTGTAAAAAATAACAAACAAACCTGGAGCTCCTGTGGATGTTGCTTTCTCAGTTTGGCTGCCCAGCTAAATTTGTCAACATCCTGTCATGACCTGATGATAGCACAGGTTACCATTGGAGACCAAGAATCTCCACCTTTCATGTATTTATGTAAAGAGTTGAGACAAAGCTGTATGCTGGCACCTTTGCCCTTTAACGTCTTCCCCCTACCAGTCGCTCCACTTCTCCTGAAGAAGCTTGAGGACAGGAATGACATTCAAGATATTTAGCTTGGACCGAAACTTCTTCAACCTCAGGAGGAGCTCCCACTATGCTGTCTCAAGTGGGGGTACTTGAGCTCCAGTACTTAGATGACTGTACTCTAGTGGTTCACTCCCCACAGGATCTTCAGTCTTGTCTTGATTGGTCAGGCTGTCTATGTAAACTTTTGGTTGTGAAGTCAGAGTCACTTACAACTGTAACAAAAAAGTTCCTCATCTGCTTCCACATGAGCTTGTCTGGAATGACAGTGTCCCTCATCCAGAGGCTCTAGCAAAATCCAGCAGATGTATGGATCCACACTCACTCAACATCAACTGCACTGACTAGACTCTGATGCTCCAACACAGCTCTCTCACAGAGTGATGTATGGACATGAATGGTGGTCAGCAGTACAGGAAATGAGATAAAAGATCAGCTGAACTTCATGAGAAAGCGTAACATCAGGCCTGGAGGCTGCTGCGCGAGTCGTGGCACCTGATAGAGGTGCTGCCTGGCAGAATCTAACAGGCTGGAGGTGAAGTGGACCGCCAGAGACAAAGGAACAACAGCCCTGTAATAAATTTAAATAGCAGAGAATACACACAAGCATACGCACACGCCCACACACACACACACACACACACACACACACACACACACACACACGCACACACATCTTGATCTATAATTAACTGCAGATAATTGATTGCATTGTTTGTTCTAAACCTAAAGAGTTGATATTTCATTGTAGAACAATAATGGATTATAAATGCTTTTTATGTAATCTGTATGTTTAATGGACAGGACATTTATATTGGCCACAACAGTTTTACAGTAGCCCTGAGGGTTGCATAATGAGTGGGAACAACATTTTGCATAAGTAAGGCATTAAATGCAAGCAAGCTCATGAGCCTTGTTCTACTAATATCATTGTTCTAGTAGAGAGTAGATTACTTTCTGCTGTAAAAAATGATGATGATTTTTATTATTATCAATATAAGATAAATGTTCATGATCCGACAGCAAGAAAGAATACTAAAAAATAAGGATTTAAAGCATTAGGACATAAAAAATACAAGAGAGGCTGAGAGTTTCAACGAGATACCACTGATGGTGCACCATTCTGCATAATATTTAGATTAGTCGAAATACACTGGCTGATTGTGATTATTGTTACATAATCTACTGTCAAGAAAATCACATTTTAGTCAGCACATGTGAATCCATAAAACACGAACACTCTAAACCACGCTTACGTCTGCAACAGTGATCTCAGATTACATCCTGAATCCCCTTCATCATATACAGTAGGCCCTGTTCCTCCCACACCCTTTTGAACAGCACAGTCAACAAAGACGACCACAGCCCCATTACACACATATTTATCATGGTCTTGATTAATACGTTCTGCTCTGGGCTTTCATGGATGGCTGCTTTCATGGCTTGACACACAATCATCAATCTCCTTTTCAGTTTTAAAACACATTCATTATAAGCAACTTTTTTAAAAGTGGTATTTAATTTTAACAATTTTTTGTCAAGACACCTTTGCTGAGATAACAAATTCACAAACTGACATATTGGAAGTGATGGTTAATGATAAAAACCAAATTACACAACTGCCAGTATTTTGATGATAAGTAACTAGACTTACATGAGCATGAATAAGCAGTGTGGGGCAGTGTGATTGTCTGCCCCACCCTGACTGTTTTCACCCATCCCCCCCCCCCACCTTGTGTGTATATAGTTTGCGTCTCACTTTGACCTGAGCCAGTTTGTCTTGTCCCGTCTGTCAAACTACCAAACCAATTTAGATTTTGTGTCATGGTTACCAAGTTCCATGTCCAGTCAGGTTTGTGTCTTTGTTTTATACTTTGATTGGAGTCTATAACAGTTATGTTTTATCTTAATTTGCTCCTTTGCTTTTGCTTTTAGATTTTTCTTTGTACGTTGTTAATAAAGATTTAGTTTGACTCAAGGCCAGTGACGTGCGGTGAGGTTCATCGATGGTGAGGCACTGATTTCATCAAAATTAGATTTATAAACATATGAACCTACAGTTTAGCTTATTCACCATTTAATTAGCAACAGTGTGTGGTAATTTTTAAAGTCTCAGAGCAGAATAATTTACACATATAAACTGTAACACACAAATAAGCACATTTGATTAAAAAAAACGCTATGTTGTTACCTACATTTTTGTTTATGTTACGCTGGTGATCCTAGGGATCACCAGCGTAACATCAGGCCCCCTACCATGACGCTGGAGAACTACGTACCTTACTTCGTGCCTTTTACCAGCGGTTTCAGGACCACTCAACTCAAGAAAGACATTACACACATACAGTTGTTGACAAAAAAACGCTGTACATTATATCTTCTTTTCCTTTCACCTCTTCCCTTCAGGGGTCGCCACAGCGAATCAATTGCCTCGTCTTCTACTTCCTCTTCTCTCACACCAACTACCTTCATGTCTTCTTTCACTACATCCATAAACCTCCTCTTTGGTCTTCCTCTAGACCTCCTGCCTGGCAGTTCAAAGCTCAGCATCCTTCTACCAACATATTCACTATCTCTCCTCTGGACATGTCCAAACTGTACATTATATTCATTAGCTAAATTATAGAAATTTAGTTCATAGAGCAAATGTGTTTGAACATTTAAATAGCGACATATAGACAGACAGCATTACGGTCTCACTGTATAGCTGGGCCAGCACAGTTACTCGAGTCATTGTGCAATCCATGGTGAGGCTCGGCTGGCTGGTGCCTCACCGCAGGTCTCTTCTCAGTATTTCAGTGGTAAATGTGAAAATTCAGCGATCTTAATTAATGATAACCTAAAATTGGTGACGTTAAATGGAAAATAACTTTATAATACACATCACTGGATAAATATAACCAGAGGAAGGGAAAGAAGAGGAAGGGGGGGAGGGCTGGCAGTGTTTGTGAATGATCAGTGGTGTAACCCTGGGCACATCACTGTGAAGGAGCGGCACTGCTACCAGGACGTTGAACTGTTGGCGGTCGGCGTGCGGCCGTATTATCTGCCGCGGGAGTTCTCACACGCCTTTGTGGTAGCTGCGTATGTCCCCCCCTCCGCCGACGCGGATGCAGCCTGCGACGTCCTCCACTCTCTAACGAGCAGGCTGCAGACACAGCACCCACAGGCCCTCATCCTCATCTCTGGAGACTTTAATCACGCCCCCCCTCGTCCTCCACTCTGCCCACCTTCACCCAGTACGTTACTTGTCTCACCAGAGACAGTAAAATACTGGACCTGTGCTATGCCAACACCAAGGAGGCATACATATCATCACCCCTCCCCCCCTGCGAAGATCAGCCCACAACCTGGTTCATCTCCTGTCCACCTACAAGCCTCTTGTGGAAAGGCAACCAGCTGTGTCCCACACTGTGAGGGGGTGGTCCGACGAGGCTGAAGACGCTTTGAAGGACTGTTTCCACAGAACAGAGTGGGATGTTTTCTGTGATTCTCACGGGGAGGACATTGACGGTCTCACAAACACCGTCACAGATTACATTAACTTCTGTGTGGATAACACCGTACCCACCAGGACTGTACGGTGTTATCCCAACAACAAACCCTGGATCACCCCGGACATTAAGGCCCTTCTTAAGGAGAAGAAAAGGGCCTTTAAGTCTGGAAACAAGGACGACCTGAAGGCTGTACAGAGGGAACTGAGGAGGAAGATCAGAGAGGGGAAAAACATGTACAGGAGGAAGATGGAGGACCAGCTGCAGCAGAACAATGTCAGCGAGGTGTGGAGGGGCCTGAAGACCATCTCAGGCCATAAAGGATCCGACCGCCAGGTCACTAGGGACCAGAAATGGGCAGATAACCTGAACAAATTTTTCAATAGATTCGATCAGGCATCCACCCCCTCCCCCAGCCCAGCCCTCCACGCTGTAGCCCCCTCCTCCCCCTCCCCCCTGCCCCTCTCCAACACCACCACATCCCCTCCCCCTTCCCCTCTACAACAATCAGCTCACGGCTACCTCCCACTGCTCAGGTCATGTTACAGCCACCCCCTACAGTTCACCTCTTCAATCCACCCCCCTCACCCACACACCCCAGCACACAGTCCCCCTGCTCCACCTTGTCCCTCACTGAGTCCCAGGTGAGAAACCAGCTCCGGAGGATTAAGGCGAGGAAGGCTGCGGGTCCAGACGGCATCAGCTCCAGGCTCCTGAAATCCTGCGCAGACCAGGTGTGTGGAATTGTTGGACACATGTTCAACATGAGTCTGAAGCTGCTTGGTTCCCGTCCCCAAGACTCCGCACCCCAAGGACCTAAACAGCTACAGGCCGGTGGCGCTAAAATCCCACCTTATGAAGACCCTGGAGCATCTGGTCCTCTGTCATCTACGCCCCCTGGTGAGCTCATCACTGGATCCACTCCAGTTAGCTTACCAGCCTGCCATCGGGGTGGATGACGCCGTCATTTTCCTCCAAGATCGAGCACTGTCTCACCTGGAGAAGCCGGGGAGCACTGTGAGGATCATGTTTTTTGATTTCTCCAGTGCTTTCAATACTATACAACCAGCACTTTTGAGGGACAAACTGGAGATCACCGAGTTGGACCACCACGTCATGGACTGGATATTGGACTATTTGACCAATCGCCTGCAGTTCATGAGGACCCAGGACTGTGTGTCGAACATGGTTTTCTGCAGCACGGGAGCACCACAGGGAACGGTTCTGGCTTCGTTCCTGTTCAGTCTCTACACTGCAGACTTCTCCTACAACTCCTCCACATGTCACCTGCAGAAGTTCTCTGATGACTCTGCAATCATCGGCCTCATCACCGATGGGGACGACAGAGAGTACAGAGACCTGACCTAGGACTTTGTGGACTGGTGCCAGCGGAACCACCTCCAGATCAACGCGGGTAAAACAAAGGAGCTGGTGGTGGATTTCCGCAGGCGATCACTCTGCCCGGTTACACCGGTGAATATCCAGGGTACGGACACCGAGGTGGTGTTCTCGTACAAATACCTGGGTGTTCACCTGAACAATAAACTGGACTGGAGTACAAACACTCACTCCCTCTACAAAAAAGGTCAGAGCAGACTCTATCTGCTCAGGAGGCTGAGGTCTTTTGGAGTGCGGGGGCCACTCCTAAAGACTTTCTATGACACCGTAGTAGCCTCAGCTATTTTTCATGGGGTGGTCTGCTGGGGCAGCAGCGTCACTGCGGCCGACAGGAAGAGACTGGATAGGCTGATTAGGAGGGCAGGTTCTGTCCATGGATGCTGTCTGGACTCAGTGGAGGTGGTGGTGGTGGAGAGGAGGATGACAGCCAAACTGTCATCGATGATGAAGAACAACTCCCACCCTCTACAGGGCACACTAAGATCACTAGAGAGCTCTTTCAGCGATAGGTTGCTTCACCCAAGATGCGTGCAGGAACACTATCGCAGGTCCTTCCTGCCCACGGCCGTCAGAGTCCACAACCAGCAAACCTCCCAGCAGACCACTCAGAGAACTCAAAGAACTCAAAGAACTCACAGAACTCAAAGTACAAAACATTGTAATTCTGGATGAACAATGTAATCTTCAGTCTGTAGTGTATATTTTGATGTGTAAATATAACTGTAAATTTCTGATAATATGATATATGTTAATATGTCTACAATATGTGAATATGTAAATTTCATATGTTGCAAATGTTAATATGTATGTATATTATTTAAGTATTTATGTATGACCCCCCCCCGCTGCCACAACACAATCACACAAATTTCCCCACTGTGGGACAATAAAGGTTTATTATTATTAATATAATTATTGTTATTATTATTATTATTATTATTATTATAAAATTTATTTCTTCCATTATTTTCTTTCATGATCCGCTGACCACATGTCACTGCTCAAGGGTTGTGTGTTTGGGTTCAAGTCCTTGTTTTACTCATCTCCATCAAGAAACAAGTGTTTTTTTAAATCCTGCCACTCAGTTTGCTGTTGCTGTATTTTCAAAGAAAGAAACCACTACAGCAGGAAAAACCCTAATTGTCACTCCCCAGAGCTGTAACTGAAAGCCCGGCATCGTTGGAATATTTCCAGAACATCCTCTCACTTTAGTTCTAGATGTGCACAAAATAATTTGATAATGAATTGGAGTGGAGAAAATTTGTCAGAATCCAAGCTGTTTCTCCTCCTTTTCTTGATAAGATGAACTGTTAAATGTTGTGCTGAAGTGTTTTTAAATACAGCTGCAGGTACGTGGAAGCTTCCCATCCAAACTAATTAGCGTTGACTCTCTTAGCAATGAGCTATTTGTAATGCTACACACATCAAGGATGGGGGGCTGGGGTGAGTTGATGATTCAGTCTGCAGTAGGATGAAAAAAATTAGATGCTTATATAAAGTGGATGGAAAAACAACCACTTACCTCTATCTTTTATCTGCTAAACCACCGTTAGTGTGCTAATCTCATTTCGTGCTGTATAAATATGTTAGAATACTTGGCTGTCAGCTCTGTGTACATGTCCATCAAGCTGTCAATCAGGGGAAGCATGTTTGACTGTCAGTATATTTTGACATTAATTGAATCATGGGCTTTCACACTGATGCAAAATACTGGGATGAGGAGCGAAGGATCTGTCCAACCAGCAGAATGTGTGTGATTGCATGAGAAGATAATACATCCACATGCCCTTTCCAGCCTTTAATCTGCCACTGTGTGCCAATGAATTAAAATGAAATTACAATGAAGCAACTGAAGGCAAGTAACCCCCCCCCCCAAAAAAGGGGGGGGGGCAACAGAGAGACAGAACGAAACCGCAATATGCCAAATGTACCAAAACTATGAACATCATTGTCAATGTGTAAAGAAGAGTTTGAATAGAATCGAGACACTGAGTGAGTAAACAGTGAGGGGAAATGATAGGAGTGGAAAAATAAAAATATGCGTGCAGAACAAAACAGACATGCAGAGGAGGTGGGGAACACACACCAAGACTCTGTCGCCTGAAGCTGAGAAAATGATTTCACAAGACCCAGAAAAAAAAATGGGATAAAGGGTGTTATGGCCACCGGAGCTGTTGAATTTCAATGGGGGTATTTTAGTGCACAGCATTTAAGGCTGGCTGTTGCTTCTTCAATCAGAACATTTGGCATTGGCCTCAAAGAAGCACAGAGACACTTTCAGAGTACAGACAGACTTAAATTGTGTTCTGTCTGTATGTGAACAATAACTTAGCCTTAAACAGCTTGTAAAACCATGAAACACAGAGCTCAATCCTGAGTAAACCAAGCTTGCTGATTAGGATTAGCTTGTGCTAATTTTCTTGCAAATGTCTCACTACTTTTACCCTTAAAAAAGGTATCGCATTGCCTCTCACCTCCATTTTATTTGTTTCCATTTAGATATTTATAAATGTCACACAGGCTGTAGTGGGCAGTGATCTATTAACTCATAATGGCTTAGCATGTGGGTACCATTACTTAGTAATTAGTGCTAGACATGAACTTTGCCAGAGATCAACAGGACAGCATCACTTTTGTAGGTATTTATTTATTAATTTATTTATCTAGAAATTAAGGGATTGTAGAGGTTATAGACTTTTTTCATGAAGCACTTATGTACCTCTTATGGACATCCAGTCCACACAATCACAAAAATCAACCTTGTGATGCTGGGCTTGCGCTAGCCATTCGCCACGTCGCCATAGGTGAAGTAAATCCCAGATTGGCTGCAAAGTTTTTAACCTGTGTAGCCACAGTGGCGTTCGTATTTTTAGTAAAAAAATCTAAAATTTACAACTTTTTTGGACTCGCGAAAATCCCCAAGTGATAACAAACTTTCTCTCTCGCTAACGCCGCTGTGTCCGTCGGCGCAGGCCGATGGAAATAGCCGACGGAAACAGCCGACACAAATAGCCGAAGCATCTTCTTTTCCTTTTTGGCTTTTCCCTTCAGGGGTCGCCACAGCGAATCAACCGCCTCCATCTAACCCTGTCCTTTGCATCCTCTTCTCTCACACCAACTACCTTCATGTCCTCTTTCACTACATCCATAAACCTCCTCTTTGGTCTTCCTCTAGGCCTCCTGCCTGGCAGTTCAAAACTCAGCATCCTTCTACCAATATATTCACTATCTCTCCTCTGGACATGTCCAAACCATCTCAGTCTGGCCTCTCTGACTTTATCTCCAAAACCTCTAACATGTGCTGTCCCTCTGATGTACTCATTCCTGATCCTATCCTTCCTGGTCACTCCCAGAGAGAACCTCAGCATCTTCATCTCTGCTACCTCCAGCTCTGCCTCCTGTCTTTTCCTCAGTGACACTGTCTCTAGACCAAACAACATCGCTGGTCTCACCACAGTTTTGTACACCTTTCCTTTCATTTTAGCTGAAACTCTTCGATCACACATCACACCTGACACTTTTCTCCACCCATTCCATCCTGCCTGGACACGCTTCTTCACCTCTTTTCCCCACTCTCCATTGCTCTGGACTGTTGACCCCAAGTACTTAAAATCCTCCACCTTCTTGATCTCTTCTCCCTGTAACCTCACTCTTCCACTTGGGTCCCTCTCATTCACACACATGTACTCTGTCTTACTGCGGCTAACCTTCATCCCTCTCCTTTCCAGGACAAACCTCCACCTCTCTAGCTTCTCCTCCACCTCGTCCCTACTCTCACTGCAGATCACAATGTCATCTGCAAACATCATAGTCCATGGAGATTCCTGTCTAACCTCGTCTGTCAGCCTGTCCATCACCATAGCGAACAAGAAGGGGCTCAGAGCTGATCCCTGATGCAGTCCCACCTCCACCTTGAACTCCTCTGTCACACCTACAGCACACCTCACCACTGTCTTACAGTCCTCATACATGTCCTGCACCGCTCTAACATACTTCTCTGCCACTCCAGACTTCCTCATACAATACCACAGTTCCTCTCTGGGCACCCTGTCATAAGCTTTCTCCAGATCTACAAAAACACAATGCAGCTCCCTCTGGCCTTCTCTGTACTTCTCTATCAACATCCTCAAAGCAAATACTGCATCTGTAGTACTCTTTTTTGGCATGAAACCATACTGCTGCTCACAAATGCTCACTTCTGCCCTTAGTCTAGCTTCCACTACTCTTTCCCATAACTTCATTGTATGGCTCATCAGCTTTATTCCTCTGTAGTTGCCACAACTCTGCACATCTCCCTTGTTCTTAAAAATGGGCACCAGCACACTTCTCCTCCACTCCTCAGGCATCTTCTCACTATCTAAGATCCCGTTGAACAACCCAGTCAGAAACTCTACTGCCACCTCTCCTAGACACTTCCAAACCTCTACAGGTATATCATCAGGACCGACTGCCTTTCCACTCTTCATCCTCTTCAGTGCTCTCCTCACTTCATCCTGGCTAATCTTTGCTACATCCTGGTCCACAACAGTCACCTCTTCTAGTCTTTTTTCTCTCTCATTTTCCACATTCATCAACTCTTCAAAGTACTCTTTCCATCTTCCCATCACACTGCTGGCACCTGTCAATAGACTTCCATCCCTATCCTTAATCACCCTAACCTGCTGCACGTCCTTCCCATCTCTATCTCTCTGTCTTGCCAGCCTGTATAGATCAGTCTCTCCCTCCTTACTGTCCAACCTAGCATACAAGTCATCATAAGCTTCTTGTTTGGCCTTTGCTACCTCTACCTTCACCTTACGCTGCATCTCCCTGTACTCCTGTCTACTCTCCTCAGTCCTCTCAGTGTCCCACTTCTTCTTAGCTAACCTCTTTCTTTGTATACACTCCTGTACCTCCTCATTCCACCACCAAGTCTCCTTGTCTACTTTCCTTCCAGATGACACACCAAATACTCTCCTACCTGTCTCCCTGATCACATTAGCTGTAGTTGTCCAGTCATCTGGAAGCACCTCCTGACCACCCAGAGCCTGTCTTAACTCCTTCCTAAAGGTCATGCAACACTCTTCTTTTTTTAGCTTCCACCATTTCGTCTTCTGCTCTGTCTTTGTCCTCTTCATCTTCCTCCCCACCAGAGTCATCCTACACACCACCATCCTATGCTGTTTGGCTACACTCTCGCCTACCACTACTTTGCAGTCACTGATCTCCTTCCGGTTACATCGTCTACACAAGATGTAGTCTACCTGTGTGCTCCTACCACCACTCTTATAGGTCACCCTATGTTCCTGCCTCTTCTGGAAGAAAGTATTCACTACAGCCATTTCCATCCTTTTTGCAAAGTCAACTACCATCTGTCCTTCTGCATTCCTCTCCTGGATACCAAACCTGCCCATCACTTCCTCATCACCTCTGTTACCTGCACCAACATGTCCATTGAAGTCTGCACCGATGACAACTCTCTCACTTCTAGGTATGCTCTGCATCACTTCATCAAAGTCCAACCAGAATTTCTCTTTCTCCTCCAGCTCACATCCTACCTGTGGAGCATACCCACTAACAACATTGAACATCACACCTTCTATTTCTAGCTTCAGACTCATCACTCTATCCGACACTCTTTTTACCTCCAGGACATTCCTAACAAACTCCTCCTTCAAGATAACTCCTACTCCATTTCTCTTTCTATCTACACCATGATAGAACAACTTGAACCCTGCTCCTAAACTTCTAGCCTTGCTACCTTTCCACCTGGTCTCCTGGACACACAGTATGTCTACCTTCCTCCTCTGCATCATGTCGACCAACTCTCTACCTTTTCCTGTCATAGTTCCAACATTCAACGTCCCTACTCTTAGTCCTATACTCTTGGCGCTCCTCTTCTCTTTCTTCGTGCGAACGCACTTTCCTCCTCTCCTTCTTCGACCAACAGTAATCCAATTTCCACCGGCGCCCTGTAGGTCAACAGCGCCGATGGCGGTCGTTGTTAACCCGGGCCTCGACCGATCCGGTATGGAAGTCATAGGTTTGATTCGCATCTTTGATTTGGCAAAAGTTTTACGCCGGATGCCCTTCCTGACGCAACCCTCTGTATTTATCCGGGCTTGGGACCGGCACAATAAGACACTGGCTTGTGCCCTCTTGCGGCTACATTAAAATAGCCGAAGCATGCTGACGGAAATAGTCGAAGTGACCCGAACGCTCCCGATCATTAAATATGCACTCCTCTCATGACCTCCTCTCATCTAATAAAAAACAAAGATTCTATTTCTACAAGTTAAACCCGCAAATTGGTGAACAACAAATGGTGAATGCTGAGAGGGGGTAGGAGGTGTTATGTGGTAGCAGTAGACTTCAACCATGTAAGACTAACGGACACACTGCCCAGCTTTTACCAGCACGTCACCATCCCCACACGTGGGGACAACACACTGGACTATGTATACTCCAACCTACACGGCGCATACAGGTCCCTCCCCCGACCACACCTTGGCCTATCAGACCACATCTCCATCCTGATGGCCCCAGCATATCGTCCCCGGGTGAAATCCCTCAAACCCACAAGGAAAGCTGTCACTGTGTGGCCCCAGGACGCAGCCCCGGTGCTCCGGGACTGTTTCCCAGCACACAGACTGGCAGATATTCAGGGAGGCAGTCACACAGGGGGAGAGGTGAACCTGGAGGAATACACTCCCTCTGTTCTCGGGTTCATCTCCAAGTGTGCGGACGATGTCACTAACACCAGAACGATCACCGTCTACCCGAACCAGAATCCATGGCTGAATGCAGAGGTGAGAGCTCTGCTGAAGGCCAGGGATGCTGCGTTCAGGGCAGGGGAGGCAGGGGCACTAAGGGCAGCGAGGAGGGCTCTGGATAAGGAAATAAAGGAGGCCAAATCCACTTATGCTCAAAAGATCCAGGGTCACCTGACGTCAGGGGACCCACGGAGCATGTGGAAGGGCATCAAGTGCATCACTAACTTTAACCCCAGGAATGCCCGACAGCCCGACAGACCCCTCCCTAGCAGATGCCCTCAATAAATTTTATGCCCGCTTTGAGGACCCCAACACCCCCCCAGCACCAAACTAACCCCCCCCCCCAACGACACGCCCCTCAGTGTGACCACAGAGAATGTGAGGAGGACCTTGCAAAAGATCAACCCTCGCAAGGCTGCAGGCCCCGACGGCGTCCCAGGGAGAGTGCTGAAGGACTGTTCCCACCAGCTAGCAGAGGTGCTAACAGACATCTTCAACACCTCACTGCAGCTAGCAACAGTCCCCAGCTGCCTGAAGTCCGCCATGATCGTCCCGGTCCCCAAAGGCCACTCGGTGAAGGAGCTGAATGACTATCGGCCAGTGGCCCTCACCCCGATAGTCATGAAGTGCTTTGAGAAGCTGGTCATGGCACACATAAAGGACTCCATAGACATAACGGTGGACCCCCACCAATATGCCTACAGGAGGAACCGCTCCAGCGACGATGCCATCTCCTCTGTGGTCCACACTACCCTCACCCATCTGGAGAGCAAGGACTCTTACATCCACCTGGTCTTCCTGGACTTCACCTCCTCATTCAATACCATCATCCCCCAGACCCTGGTGCAGAAACTGTCAGAGCTGGGACTGTCTGCCACCACAGGGAACTGGGTCCTGGACTTCCTGGCAGACAGATCACATACTGTCAGGATCAACAACACGGTCTCCTCCCCCATCACCCTCAGCACCGGCTCCCCACAGGGCTGCGTGCTCAGCCCCCTCCTGTTCACCCTACTGACATATGACTGCTCAACAAAACACCCGAGCTGTCATATAGTAAAGTAAAGTTTGCAGACGACACAGTAGTGGTGGGATGCATCCAGAACAACGATGAGTCCGAATACAGAAAAGAGGTAGAACACCTGGTGCACTGGTGCAGACGCAACAACCTCTGCATCAACGTGGGGAAGACCAAGGAGATGGTGGTGGACTTCAGGAGGAAAAGACACTCCCCTCCCCCCCTGCACATCGGAGGAGCAGCTGTGGAAGTGGTCCCCAGCTACAGGTACTTGGGAGTTCATCTCACTGAGGACCTCACCTGGAGCTGTAACACCTCCTACCTGCTCAGGAAGGCCCACTCGCGGCTCTACTTCCTCAGGAAGTTGAGGCATGCTGGACTAGGGAGCACCGTCCTGAAGTGCTTCTACAGGAGTGCGGTGGAGAACATCCTCACCACCAGCATCATGGTGTGGCATGGTAGATGCTCTGCAGCAGACAGGAAAGCTCTGCAGAGGGTTGTGAAGGTTGCACAGAGGACTGTAGGGGGTGGCCCACCTACCACCACAGAAATCTACACAAGTAGGTGTAGAAGGAGGGCCACCCACATCATGACAGACCCCACCCACCATGCACACAGTCTGTTCCAACCCCTCCCCTCAGGCAGGAGACTACGGAGCATCCGGAGGAGGACCACCAGGCTGAGAAACAGTTTCTTCCCAGAGGCTGTTAGACAGCTGAACTCCCGTGGTGCTCTGTAGTCACCCTCACAACGCCCCGCGTGTCACCACAGACACATGGGGATCTGCTGCAATAAGGTGCTTCATCAGGTGCAATAGATGGAGCACCTACACACTTAAGCTGCTAAACTGTAAATATATTTTGCTGTTCAGACACTTTTCAATTTACACTTTACACATTATATATCTAGCATTCTTAACTTTTCTCTGTTCTCTTATTTATCTTACATTTTTAACCCCTTTTTTTCTTAACTTATCTTATTTATCTTATTTATTGACCGGGCTTACTGGGACCTTCAGAGACGTATTTCGTACTGTCATATGGAAAACGGGTGTCAGCATGACAAATAAAGACTTTGATTCTCTGATTCTGATTCTGAGTGGTGACAGACCGATCAGAAGGTAAATGAAAGATATTATCAATACTTTTTTGTCGTCCTAGACTTTTGATCCCTATGACCTGCAAGAATGACCAGCGATGCATGTAAATGTGTATTCACCTCGCTTGCTATTTTTCATGCCTTTTTAAATTTAAATGAAAACTCATGTTATCGAATTAAAAACAAAAACAAAACTAAACTATGGCATACCAATGGTGTTGGTGGTGATGGTCAAAGTTAAAATGTCTTCTAGTCCAAGTAAAACTTAGAAGTAAACATTGAGTAATATTTTGTATGACTGTATCTTCACATAGTGAATGCAAGTTTTTAATTGTTGAATCTCACATTTATACCTGCATAAAGTAGGATAGAAATAAAGATAGTGAAGCTTAAACTGTTGACTTTAGTGTATTTTTGTAGGTAAACTGAACAGAAAATTTTGCCTTCAGAATGCACCAGAATGCAGGAAAACAACCCCATTTTCTAAAATTCTTTTACAATGAGCCACAGTGGCTTCGTCATACTAGCTCCTAGTGTAAGCCCAGTGATGGCAGTGGACAAAAAAATACAGCCTTCAATATTAATTTGATACATTGAGTGGGAACTAAAGTGAAAGATTTTATCTCATTTTTCCAATAGTTTCAATATTTCAGTGGGGAATAAACACGATCATCCTCTATGCCACTTCATAACTAAACATTATTTAAATGGGTTATCTAACAGCTCAATGGCCTAAATTTACTTTTTTGGTTGATTTAAGGCAATAATTTTGTAGCATTTTAATTTTCTTTGCCAAATAGAACTAGGAGGAAGTTTTTTCATTTACTTTTTTGCTGGGCTTAATAGATGCACTAGGTGTGTTTGGAGGGAGACAGTGAATATCAACATAAGTTTGAACAAAATTCTGTAGAACCAGAAGAATTCCTAACACCAATTCAGATATTTTAAAGGTATGTGTACAAAACGAAAAACACTCAAGGACATTAAACTACCCAGAATGCTAAATAAGTAAGTTTATTTGGTAGAATAAAAGATTTTGCACCAAAATTCCCTCTTACATCTTCTTCATCTGTCATTGTCTTTATCAGACATCTGGCATTCGGCTACATAGAAATTATTTTTCAGGGACACATTTTATTTTAAAAATGGAGAGCCGACCAATATGAATGTCCATTTTTCCTCTGGCATACTGCAACAGCATCCCGAAGATTATGTGCAAGCAGAAAACAACTTCCTCTGCCTGTGAATACAAGGTGACTGCACTTAAGAGAGAACAATACTTTCCAATATGAGCAACCACATGCAGATTTAGTTCCCATTCAGAAGGATTTCATTCTTGTCACATCCCTCCTCTCTGTCTAGTGTCCTACCAGCATGAGATGTACGGCTGAACTGGATGAGTTGATAAGAAGATTAAGCATTACATTCCTACCCCTACACGTTGGTGATCTGTCAGGCGGACAGCTGTTTATTGTTTGCTCCGTGGTTTCTATGCAGCAGTTTGGTGTACAATCTCATAAGAGAGGGGTAGAGAGGGGGAGAAGGAAACGGAAGCATTTGCCCATCAGATTCTGAATCTGAGTGTGTGTGTGTGTGTGTGTGTGTGTGTGTGTGTGTGTGTGTGTGTGTGTGTGTGTGTGTGTGTGTGTGTGTGTGTGTGTGTGTGTTTGTGTGTCTGCAAGTCTCTGCATCAGCCTGCCCCAACAAACTCATTAACTCTCCTCCTTCTTCACGCACAAACAAACACACAAGCACTGAGACTGTCAAGACGATGAGCTCAGGCTGCCAGTCTGCACCATTCGTCAAGTTAATCAGGCTTCAAGCCTCAGATAACAGCATCATTAGTGATAACAGAAATCCCAGAAAGACTGAAAAATCTCCAGTCATGCTGTATTACCAAGCATTACTGTATTTTGTTAATTTACCCCGCTGACAAGCCTGAGCAGAGTGGACTAATAATAATGCCCCGAGGGCAAAGCAGCTTTGTCTCAGATGTACAAGTCAGTGCTCAGATACAAGGATGGTGGAGTTACTTATGGTTATCTCCAATTTATCTCATAATTCCTGATTGTTGTTTTATCTAATCATCAAACAAAGTTTATCAGTGAACATTGTATTTTAATCTCTCAAATAATAATCTAACTTATTTTCATGAGTCAAGTTGTTTAATAAGGAACACACTGAACTGGAGCAATTAGTCTCCGATCAAAGTGGAATATTCTGCATAATTTATTAGGATGAATGAAGGAAGCAGGAGAGCAGCTGAGAAAAGCGGGTAAAAGGAAAAAGGACAAGGCTTCATCCCCTGAGTTTCAGACAAGAAAATAGGAGAAGCATAAAAGTCTCAACAGACAAAAAAGGGACAAAAAAGAAAAAGGAGATTTGGAGCCCCATCACTTTGAGAAGACAGAGAAGAAGTGATCATGATTATCATGACAGGGGAACATAAGTGGAGTGTAGGCGGCAATTAAATGTCTATCCATTTTAATCTTTTTTTTCTTTTCTTCTTTAATATTTAAGCCATTTTCTTCAATTCATCCACTTTTGTTCATTTGAAGTTGAGTTTCTCGCCACAAAACCAACGGAAGCCAAAACTCAATCTGTTTCTGTTTTTCATCTCCACCAACTCCTGAGGGAAATATCTGGCTCTTCAGCTGCTTAATACTCCTCCTCTATATAGTCCACCTAGATACAGAGCTTGAAAAAATGCTTTCTACTGCTGAGGACAACATTATGAGAAAACTGAAGAGAAAACAAAACAGTTAGTTGGTCAAACAGCTCAAAAATTCAATTTGAGAGGAGCTACAGATTCAGAAGATAATCTCTGCAGGTTCACCCCTTGTAGCCGATTGTACAATTATACATAAAGGGTTAGCAGTGAAGCTGCTTTAAAGGAACCTCAAAATGAGAAATTTGCTTTTTCTTTCTGTTGCTAAGAATAAAAGATGAGACTCATCCCACCAACCAGCAGCTACTTAGCAACAATGACTAAGAATGCTAAAACTGTCTAAATACATCATATCTTCTGTGATTAATCGTGCAGTATTATAGAAAGTGTAAAAAACAACAAAAAGACAGCTTGTTTGTGTGGCACTACCATAAAATGTAACTTCATGAATCTTAGTCACCTTGAGGTTTCCAGGCAGCCTATGAGAAACAAAATGCCAATGATCAAGTTTTAGAGGTGCTAATGAACAGATTGTGTTAGCACCCATTTCCAGTCTTTATGGCAAGCTAATCTAAGGGGCTGTAAGTATTCCATTACATCAATAATAATGTGCTGCACGGTAGTGCAGTGGGTAGAGCGGTCGCCGCACAGCAAGGTGGTTCCGGGTTCGCGTCCTGCTCTGTGTGGAGTTTACGTGTTCTCCCTGTGTCTGCATGGGTTCTCTCCGGGTTCACCGGCTTCCTACCACCTCCAAAAACATGCGCCTCAGTTAATTGATGAAACAAAATTTCCTGTAGGTGTGAGTGTGCGTATGCATGGATGGTTGATTGTTTATGTGTGGCTCTGCAGCGCACTGGCATCGTGCCCAGAGTGTACCCTGCCTCACACACCCAGTCAGCTTGGATAGACTCCAGCACCCTGCAACCTGCAACAGTGGAAGAAGCCATCATTTTACAATGAATGAATGAATTAATAATAGAAATATGGGCATTTAATGTTAAAGATCAAGTGGTGGGTTCAAGAGCATCTACCAAGCCATGTAAAGGCAAAATATTTTTCTCAAAAAAATTCTGATAATTTTCCAATTAATTATTTTGGCAAAGCTCTTGCACATTTGATTTCAATTTTTTAAAAAACAGTAAAATTTCAGAACTGCTTGCTGTTTGCTTACACCGCTAAACTACTTTGGCCTTAAGACTGAAACTTCTCTGCTTGAAGAGAGCTCAAAATGACATAAACAGCCAAGAGAGTCCATAACATTGTCTAACAGTGAAGGGCAAAGAAAATAACACCCAGTTCAAACAAAATAGCCGTGAAGATACTGCAGATGTTGTGAGAATAAGAGATACAGACAAAGGGAGAATGACAAAAGCCTGGCTGTCTCATCATCTAAATGATGCGTGGTCCATCTCACCCATAATATAATGACTGAATGAGGTTTGTGCCTTAAAGCTATGACATACATCAGGGAGTTCATGTCATTTGAAAGCTTTCACTTGTCTGTCTGTTGTGGCAAGGCTGCTCAATAACGTCTGAGGGTTAGGATGTTTTTGTTTTGTGTGGAGAGGGAGGGTACAGCTTGAGGAATAAAACAATCAGTGTTGTCGGTGATCACGATCATTGCAAGACTACAGGCAGTGTTCATTTTTATCCACCCTCTCAAGGTGTTCAAGTGGGTCTGAGAGGACTGTAATTTCATCTGTGCTGTATGTCGTGCATATATGGTACATCTGACAATAAATTTGACTCTGACTATGACTATGAAGAGGATAAAGAGAAGAGAAGAGAAGAGAAGAGAAGAGAAGAGAAGAGAAGAGAAGAGAAGAGAACAGAACAGAACAGAACAGAACAGAACAGAACAGAACAGAACAGAACAGAACAGAACAGAAGAGAAGCTGTGAGAGTGCACTATGGTCCCATGAAGGGAAGCTCCGTTACACATTTGTTTAGAAATGAAGGTGTGTCACAGGGAGATTGAAGTGGAGCCAGATTAAGACTTGGGCCTCACAGGGGAACTATGGGCCAAATGAGCCTCCTTAGCAGAGGTTTGAGCGCTGAGTATAGTCTAGTTTGAAAATAATTTTTAAAATATATTAATACAACCTTATAAATAAATGAAATGTCTAACAAGAACTTAGATCAGCAGCCTCAGCCTGGAGCAAAGAGCTTTGCAACGGAGCCAGATCCAGAAGACAATAGAGCATCGTCATGACCTGGAAGCTAAAAAAAAATATTTTTCATGAAAATATTTTTAAATATTTTCATGAAAGGCATTTTGAACAGCCACAACATGACAGGCTCAGTTAGCCATTTGGGTTTCATAGCTTCTGTGTGAGTACTGATGCTAGGTTGGTACAATACACTGTAACATTGGCTGCTTTTTGCGTACATCAAATAACAACATGCATGAAAAATGACATGAGGACGTTAGTCTGCTGAGATGACTGGACAGAAAATGATGCATTAACGCTCATTTTAACTTTCCACAATATTACATGGAGTATGTCATTGTTGGAAAAAGCAGAAATATTAGACATAATTATAGAGCTAAAGATGGACTCTTATCCACAAGGTGGATAAGAGAACTGTAAGATTTTCAGTCTTAGCAGAGGATGCTCCATGCTGATATTCAGACAGCACCTTGCATTGTTTTAGCAGCCGCCAAATCAATTGATATTACTGGCAGTGCTTGCTTTTGAAGATAAAGGAATATTTCACTGAGGACAATCTTGGACTAACAGCACTTCCAGCACACACCAGAGGGAAGATGTATTTGGTCAAAAATGCTATCACAGAGAGAAATCAACCTGATCAATGTTACGCCATAAGGATGCTGCTCCCACCAAAACAGGAAAGAAAAAGGAGCAGCAACTCTTAAAGACAACAGTCTGGATCTCGTATCAAAACTTCCAGTGATATGAGTCCTACAGAAGACTAGGCAGAGGCTATAAAGTGCTCAGGGCATGTTCATGCCATCAGCATCAGTACCAAGAAAAGCTGACATGATAACATCATTGTTATTTATGATTTTTTAAATTTATTTTTTAAAAATTTTAAATTCTGTGCTTCCATTGTCAAGTTATTGTCAAGCTCAGTCCAATCTTTATTCAATTGTGAAGAGCTCATGATTTTATTTACTGACGAAAATTTCTTTATTGCATTATTATTTCAATTAATTGCTTTCAGTCTGATAACAAGAATTAACCTGTATTTAAAGGTATAATCTTAGCAGTGAAGAAGGGTTGCAATTTTTAATGAAGAGACTTTTTTTGACTTTTTCAAAAACACTTTAATCACATTCAAAACATTTTACAATTTTACATTAGATGAAAACACTAAAGAGCTTCAGAAACACTAAAAACCAATAAGTAAGAGGAAATACAATTTAAAATCAGTGCATTATATCAGGAAGTTTGCAAAATTGAGTTGAGTTATTTAGGTCTTTTGTCATTTTATAGAAACCAAATTCTAGTTTTAAGCGACATCTGATGTTACAGCAAAAAACAGTAGCTGCGTCTTGAACAGTATTGTTTTCAATTCTTCTCGTCCTGGTCACGTAAATTGCGAGTTTTGCTTCTCCAGAGATAAAAATTTAAAAGCTGCCACTTTCTCTGATTCGATTTATTGTACCCAGCACCGTAGACCAATTTCCTCACACTAAAATTTTCACTGAACAGATTAAAAACATTCGTTAGAAGAGTGAAGAGCACTGCAAGTCTCTCACACTCACTAAAAGCATGAAAGACTGTCTCACGAAGGGGACAGAAGGGACACTGGCTGGACACAGCAGGGTTAAAAACAGAGATAAAAGCATTGGAACTGATGGCACCGTGTAAAATTCTCCACTGGAGGTCGGCTGTTTTTTTCTTGAGGGGAGGTTTGTATAGAAGTCTCCACTGTGGGTCAGGTCCATTTCCCGTCATTCTGCTGGCCCAGGCAGTGGGCGCTCTGTTACATAGGTTTCGCTTGTTTATTACTTTGACACAGTATTTGTACAGTACTTTTTTGTTGGCCGTGTGCAGGCTGATTTGTCGTTCATCTCTGAGGAGGGGACCCTCCAGCTCCCCAAACAGGGGACTGATGTGGACCTCAGGGAAAGGATCTTTGCTGTCCGGCACAGTCCCTGTACTATAGTCCAGGAGGAGGCTTCTCTCCTTCCCGGAGAGTCTTTGCCTCCACAGTTGTAGCACCCTCTGAGCCACCCTGGTGGACTGGATGTTCAGCAGGGAGCTCACAGCCTGGGCATCCGCCAACGCTGGCCCGGTGTTGTCCACCAGCTGCTGGAGGGTCAGGGTCCTGGTTCTGCAAAGCGCTGCAGACAGCCCAGGTGTGGCTCCACTGCAGACATCCAGCCTGGCTCCATGTACTAGTGGTTCCTTCAGTAACCAGAACAGAGAGTCAGAGCGTTTCCCTGGGCTTCTTTTAAAAAGGGCCTATGACTTAAAAACACCATGATAGAAAGGAGGCAAACCATTTAACTTTAGAAGCTTAGAATCCATTAAAAACAGTGCAGCATCCAGTCCCAAGTTACTCACACGTTTGAATATGCAGCTGGCGTGCATATTCAAACGTGAATATGCACTCCACAACGTTCCCGGTACCTCACGTCCTTTTCTGGTCCAAAGCTCTCTTGTCTTTGTAGCCACAAGAGGACAAATGTGTCCACGAGAGGGCACAAGCCAGTGTCTTATTGTCCCCGTTCCAAGCCCGGATAAATACAGAGGGTTGCATCAGGAAGGGCACCCGGCGTAAAAACTTTTGCCAAATCAAAGATGCAAATCAAACCTATGACTTCCATACCGGATCGGTCGAGGCTCGGGTTAACAACGACCGCCATCGGCGCTGTTGACCTACAGGGCGCCGGTGGAAATTGGACTACTGTTGGTCAAAGAAGAAGAGAAGAAAAGTGTGTTCGCACGAAGAGAGAGAAGAGAAGCGTCAAGAGTATAGTACTGAGAGTAGGGACGTTGAATGTTGGAACTATGACAGGAAAAGGTGGAGAGTTGGTTGACATGATGCAGAGGAGGAAGGTAGACATACTGTGTGTCCAGGAGACCAGGTGGAAAGGTAGCAAGGCTAGAAGTTTGGGAGCAGGGTTCAAGTTGTTCTATCATGGTGTAGATGGGAAGAGAAATAGAGTAGGAGTTATCTTGAAGGAGGAGTTTGTTAGGAATGTCCTGGAGGTAAAAAGAGTGTCGGATAGAGTGATGAGTCTGAAGCTAGAAATAGAAGGTGTGATGTTCAATGTTGTTAGTGGGTATGCTCCACAGGTAGGATGTGAGCTGGAGGAGAAGGAGAAATTCTGGTTGGACTTTGATGAAGTGATGCAGAGCATACCTAGAAGTGAGAGAGTTGTCATTGGTGCAGACTTCAATGGACATGTTGGTGCAGGTAACAGAGGTGATGGGCAGGTTTGGTATCCAGGAGAGGAACGCAGAAGGACAGATGGTAGTTGACTTTGCAAAAAAGATGGAAATGGCTATAGTGAATACTTTCTTCAAGAAGAGGCAGGAACATAGGGTGACCTACAAGAGTGGTGGTAGGAGCACACAGGTAGACTACATCTTGTGTAGACGGTGTAACCTGAAGGAGATCAGTGACTGCAAAGTAGTGGTAAGCGAGAGTGTAGCCAAACAGCATAGGATGGTGGTGTGCAGGATGACTCTGGTGGTGAGGAAGATGAAGAGGGCAAAGACAGAGCAGAAGATGAAATGGTGGAAGCTAAAAAAGGAAGTGTTACATGACTTTTAGGAATGAGTTAAGACAGGCTCTGGGAGGCCAGGAGGTGCTTCCAGATGACTGGACAACTACAGCTAATGTGATCAGGGAGACAGGTAGGAGAGTACTTGGTGTGTCATCTGGAGGGAAAGTAGATAAGTAGGCTTGGTGGTGGAATGAGGAGGTACAGGAGTGTATACAGAGAAAGAGGTTAGCTAAGAAGAAGTGGGACACTGAGAGGACTGAGGAGAGTAGACAGGAGTACAGGGAGATGCCAAACAAGAAGCTTATGATGACTTGTATGCTAGGTTGGACAGTAAGGAGGGAGAGACTGATCTATACCGGTTGGAAAGACAGAGAGACAGAGATGGGAAGGACATGCAGCAGGTTAGGGTGATTAAGGATAGGGATGGAAGTCTATTGACAGGTGCCAGTAGTGTGATGGGAAGATGGAAAGAGTACTTTGAAGAGTTGATGAACGTGGAAAATGAGAGAGAACAAAGACTAGAAGAGGTGACTGCTGTGGACCAGGATGTAGCAAAGATTAGTCAGGATGAAGTGATGAGGGCATTGAAGAGGATGAAGAGTGGAAAGGCAGTCGGTCCTGATGATATACCCGTAGAGGTTTGGAAGTGTCTAGGAGAGGTGGCAGTAGTTTTTGACTGGGTTGTTCAACAGGATCTTAGATAGTGAGAAGATGCCTGAGGAATGGAGGAGAAGTGTGCTGGTGCCCATTTTTAAAAACTAGGGAGATGTGCAGAGTTGTGGCAACTACAGAGGAATAAAGCTGATGAGCCATAGAATGAAGTTATGGGAAAGAGTAGTGGAAGCTAGACTAAGGGCAGAAGTGAGCATTTTTTGAGCAGCAGTATGGTTTCATGCCAAAAAAGAGTACTACAGATGCAGTATTTGCTCTGAGGATGTTGATAGAGAAGTACAGAGAAGGCCAGACGGAGCTGCATTGTGTTTTTGTAGATCTGGAGAAAGCTTACGACAGGGTGCCCAGAGAGGAACTGTGGTATTGTATGAGGAAGTCTGGAGTGGCAGAGAAGTATGTGAGAGCGGTGCAGGACATGTATGAGGACTGTAAGACAGTGGTGAGGTGTGCTGTAGGTGTGACAGAGGAGTTCAAGGTGGAGGTGGGACTGCATCAGGGATCAGCTCTGAGCCCCTTCTTGTTCGCTATGGTGATGGACAGGCTGACAGATGAGGTTAGACAGGAATCTCCATGGACTATGATGTTTGCAGATGACATTGTGATCTGCAGTGAGAGTAGGGAATAGGTGGAGGAGAAGCTAGAGAGGTGGAGGTTTGCCCTGGAAAGGAGAGGGATGAAGGTTAGCCGCAGTAAGACAGAGTACATGTGTGTGAATGAGAGGGACCCAAGTGGAAGAGTGAGGTTACAGGGAGAAGAGATCAAGAAGGTGGAGGATTTTAAGTACTTAGGGTCAACAGTCCAGAGCAATGGAGAGTGGGGAAAAGATGTGAAGAAACGTGTGCAGGCAGGATGGAATGGGTGGAGAAAAGTGTCAGGTGTGATGTGTGATAGAAGAGTTTCGGCTACAATGAAAGGAAAGGTGTACAAAACTGTGGTGAGACCAGCGATGTTGTTTGGTCTAGAGACAGTGTCACTGAGGAAAAGACAGGAGGCAGAGCTGGAGGTAGCAGAGATGAAGATGCTGAGGTTCTCTCTGGGAGTGACCAGGAAGGATAGGATCAGGAATGAGTACATCAGAGGGACAGCACATGTTAGAGGTTTTGGAGATAAAGTCAGAGAGGCCAGACTGAGATGGTTTGGACATGTCCAGAGGAGAGATAGTGAATATATTGGTAGAAGGATGCTGAGTTTTGAACTGCCAGGCAGGAGGCCTAGAGGAAGACCAAAGGGGAGGTTTATGGATGTAGTGAAAGAGGACATGAAGGTGTGAGAGAAGAGGATGCAAAGGACAAGGTTAGATGGAGGCAATTGATTCGCTGTGGCGACCCCTGAAGGGAAAAGCCGAAAGGAAAAGAAGAAGATTATCCTGTTTGTTTTCCGGTCACTAAAATGTCATATCATTCTAGATCCTGTCTCATCTGCAATCAATTAATTCCCTGCACCTGCCGTCTCTCCACACACCTGCAGCCACTCCCCAATATGTCGCCACACTTCAAAAGCCAGCTCAGCCTTCTGCTCTCTGCCAGATTGTTTAGTGTTCGCCCTGATTCTCCAGCCTTTGATTCCTGCCGATTCCTGTTACTGAACTGCCTGATTTTGGACTCTGCCTGTTTGCTTGCCGCCTGCCTGACTCGTCTTTTGTTTGGATTGATTACCTGGTACCTGACCCCTACTTGTCCTATTAAACCTGTTTTTGGACCTGCTTCACTGTCGTGCTTTTGGGTTCTCACCACCAGTCTTGTTTAAGCCTTGACAGTAGGGATAAAATGTCCACCAAATCAGAAGAAATGGTATGCTGATTTAAATTGCATATGAAGTCATTCAGAAATAGTCTACAAATGCACCTCTCTAGATGGTGGTGAAGTCATCTTAACAAACAAAGTGTTTAACTCGGCCATCAATCCACTTCCATTAATTCAATCTATATATCAACCTGAGTCAACTACATTGATTGAATTTAGGTAAGAGCTCAGATGTCATGCAGTTTAATAGAGGCAGCCATTCATGCAACAATCACGGATGTTTGGCTCTGTTAAACTGAAACAGAGATTTTGTGTGTCCATCTCCACAATTGTCATTAAACGTAAATGAAAGTTGACCCTCAATCTTCTGATCCTCTGAGCGACACATGCAGCAGCCCACTGAGAAACTGCAACAAGCTGTTAATGACTGTATGTTCAAAGAGTAAACCATACTGAATAAAATAGAATTAGACCATAAATGAATACGTTATAGAACAATGGCTCATTTCTATCAACTTCTGCAGCAGGCAGCTTTAAAGTCTCTGAATAGAGGGGAATAGCTGGTAGAAAATGTATCATCAAATAACTCATATTAAGAAGTGTTACAAAATATGCCAAAAATCAACAACATAAGGATATGGGGATTCTCTATTTAATTAGCCATAACTTATTACAGAGCTGTGCTGAGTTTTGTAATTTGTATAATAAAGGACCTACAGAAAAACAAGTAAACGATATCAGGAGTCTGCACAAATGTAATTAATTTTAAACCTTGGGAGATAAAAGAGGTGAATTGAGAGTGAAAAAAAAATCTTTGCGCTGTGATTGTAGGTGTGCCCACTGGTAGCAACTAAGCAACAGTTTTCTACTACTTGGAGAAATGTTTTCATTGCCTGAACTTGGAAACCATGCAGAACAAGCTTGAAACAAGTGTTTACCATGTTGATGTGTTATATGTTTACAATCCTTAGAAGTCCCTGCATCAGTCTCTCTAGAATGGAACATTTATTTTTCTTCACATGACCATATTACCATATATAAACTGCCTCTTTTTGTTTGCTCAGTCACAACAAATTTCACTCACATAGACCAAATATGTACAGTACATCATTTCTCAATCTCACTGTTTTTGGTGAAAGTGATATTAAAGTTTTTTGCCCTTGATTTTTGGCACAAACAATAGAATTACCTCAATTTAAATTATTGGATAAACATACAAGATCATACAAGAACCTCAATAGTAAGGACAGTGTGCTTAAAATAATGGAAATCTGTGAAATTTAGAGAATTCAGTGACCTAGTGGTGTTGTAACTGCGCCTCAAATCAATAATCTCTTTTGTGACTACTTCAATGAAACCGGAGTCCTAGACATATACAAGGAAGTGATGCTCCTTTTGTCTGGTTGGAATTGTACTCATGCTTATGCAGGTCTGAGGATTTGTATAAATCACTGTTACATAAGATACAAATAACGATAACTGGCTTCTATTAAAGATACAGAAAAATTAAAGCAGTAATAAGATTCCTGATACATTACTGAAAAGGGAACTATTGATAGGAATACAACTTTTACTACCAGCCTTGATGATTATATTAGCATTCCTGAGTCCAGAGAAAAGATATTGGATGGGCATTGGGTTTTAATATTTGCACACTGCACCCTCACCTCCACAAACTCCCATCACCCTCACCAACCCAGTGACACGCATGACTCATTTGAATGCAAGAGTCTACCAGAAACAGTCACGCTGGATTATATTTCAATCATGCTGGATTATGTTATATTACTGTGGAATACATGTTAATAATTAGAAACAGCTAACTATTCTGCAGTAAACTAGCTAAAAGTCTTCATTTTGCAGCCATTAGTCAGGACAAATGTGCTTTTGTTTCCTTTGGGTTATTTTGTCTTCGCCAAAAGTATTAAATATCTCATTCCTTGTGGAAGGCCCGTAGTGAATATCAGAGCAGCTGCTTCTATAAAATCCTGAATTCAGGATGGCTTTATTGGTGAAAATTAGGTTGCAGATTATTATATAATCTATGCAGAATAAAAGAGGCATTGTTTGAGATAATGGGTTATTGATCCAGAAACGTAAAATATGTGTAATAATAATTTCACTGAAGCTCTTTTGCTTCAAGCCCCATAATATGTTGTGGCCCCAGTAAAAGGGAGCTCCGGTGTCTGAAGATAAAGAATAGGCTTTCACTTTGAAATCGTATTTTGTTCTCTGTTTTTAATATTTTTGCTTTGTAAACCTCAGCTAGTTGGCATACAAACTTAGTTGAGACTATGAACGAAAACAGATTTGCAGCAGATTTCTCCAAGCACTTTCAATGTAGGGCTACACGTTTTCCCTACAAAATATTGACAAAAGAAATAATTTTTGATTCCACTAATCTCTCTTTTCCCCTTTTATTTTGCTAACATTCCACTGTTCTGTTGTCTTACGAATATGTTAAAGTAAAAAACATGAAAATTCTCTTGCATCTTGTGTATTTATTTGTATATTTGGAATGGAGGTTATCCCAAAGCAATGAAAAGCATTCATGCTGCATTACTAAAACACTGATAGATGGATGACTTTTAATTGGCCAACTGTAATTAAATTGTCAGACATTTATAGCTACAACTGCTTGAGGGGTGCATTTGAATACACGTGTGTGAACATGTGCACTTGGTTACAATGCACTGCACACAGAGGGCAGACATGAGGAAAGGACAGCATCATGGGCAGGACCGTGGCTAATGAGCAGAGTATGGCCCATTAACGCTCCCCAGAGCAGAAAGCCTTGTATTCACAGCCTACTTCTGTCATAAAGGGAAAAAGTGTTAGCAAACTGGCACATGCTTATCATGGCACATGTGTGTGCAGAGAAAAATAAAGATAAGCAGAACTGAGAGCAAATGACAATGGAGTATGGCTGCTGATGAAAGTGGTGTCGATATACAGTGCGCCCTTATTCTTTGCAGTAAATGCGTTCCAGGAACCACACGCGATTAATTATCATATTATATACGGTAATATGGTAAACGTTTCTGACCCTCCCCATACTGATATAAAACCACTTTCTATCTGTATTACCTTTTCCCACACTCTTATCGACTGTTCTGCCTACCACAAATCCACGATGAGGTGGAGTCGTGAGCTTTGATTCACAAACACGCGGGGGCACACTGTAATGTCAGTTGTTGTCGTATAGAAGAGGAAGAACTAGCAGCCCTCACTTATACGGACTGCATATAGATAAATTGGGTCCTTTTGGTCCCTGAAGTAATGTTAATTGATTTTTCCCCCTTTCAAAATATACCAAGATCCATCTTAGGATGTTGATTTTCAATTTGTACCTTCTCTTAGTTCTCAGCAAACAGCTATGAAAGTAACGTTGCCAAACATATCATCTGATCTACTGACATTTATCCTCCTAAATGATAGGAGCTTCACTGATCTCGACACCATTAAAACTAGCATGAATCCTCTGCTGGTCTTAGTGAGACGACAAAAGGAGTTGGGCTTAACTGCTCATGTCCTCCCCAAATTGTTGCTGAATCATGGGGAAATAAGCAGAAGGATCATTGCACCGTAAAATATAGCTATATAGAAATAAAAGCATGCACTGAGGAAGAGGGAGCGACAAAGAGAGAAAATGGAATCGAGGAGATGAGGTCTGATCCAAAGGGAAAACTGGTTTGATGGGAGAAATGTGCACCTAACAGACAGAATTAGATAAATGTGCATACATGAAGAGAAGAGGGGAGACCTTTGAGTCCTTTGGTTAGCATGCAGTAAAAGCCCTTGCAAAAACATATGCATCAGGAGACACAGCTCCAATGAAACATAAATAAAAGAATGCAGGTAGATAACTTTATGCTGCACCCAACAGGCACTGTTGGCAGTTTATTCCAACAGCAGCTGTTTCTCCTCCTGTTCTTTATCATGGCGCTCTGTCTAGAGACATAGGAGAGAGAACCAGCTCTAAGGAAAATAGCCAAAGATCCATCAGAATCTAGAAATCCAAAAAATAACAATAGCTTTTGATGAATAAACAGCACATTCTATAGTTACAGGCTGATTTTTTAAAACTGTAGCAGATGAAAACAATCTAAATTAATTTTCATAAAGCATAGAAAATGCTTTTAGGAGACCATAAGAGATGCTAGTGGAAAGAGAAAAACCTAAATAAAAATGGTATCATATTAATTGAAAATACTGTGGAAACTGTTTGACAAGATTTGTCTAATCCTCCAGTGTTTCTAAAGATGTACCCAAGGCCAATTTTGCAGCTGTAAATGAAACAGCCTTTTCAACAACCTGGAGTTTCTGTGGTTAACAAATAATCAACCACGAGAACAGCAACCTGGGAAAGGTAATTGAATTACAAATGGTGTGCTGAAAATAGCAAATCAATAGTTTAATGTTTAATGTGCACATTTCAGGTAGACTCAGAGGAGTGATTCCTCATATCACAACATACAGTAATTTACCCCCATTGTACTATACCAGGGGAGAGAGATTCCATTTGATAGTGTCAATAAGGTCAATGTAATAGTTAAAGGATTGATAGAATTGGGTCTCAAGTAGCCAACAAAACTACTCAGCACATGTACAGCCATACACTCAGTGTTTCAGGGTGACGACAGACAACCTGGGAAACAAACTGAAGCAAGAGCAATTTTTTTTGTATATGATATGTACACATCATTTCTTGTGCGCTTTTATGGTAGCCATGGTCTTTCATTTATTCATAGAACTGGATCAAAAGCAGGACTCAACATGGTGATCTTTTCATGAGCCAGCAGATTAGAAGAGACAATCTGGCCTCTGTGACAGTGCACTGTTCCAGACAGCAACGTACAAGAGACAGCTGTGTCATTCCACGGCAAACAAGAAGGCTACACCTTGGGCCCAAACAGACTGACAGAGTGTTGTTATTCAAGTCAGACAGTCACTCAACCTTGAAAGGTTATCAGGTTTACCAGGTAAGTAAAGAAATTAACAGCAAGCTAATGAATTTGTGATTTGCAGCATGTTGGAGAACAAATGTGTACAAGATATTGATGATACAGGACTGTGCAGCTCAAGGTTTACCTGATATACATTGAGACAGAAGAATCTTTCCCAACATTTCACTTGAAATGAATGGTGGATTCTGTTTAAGAACTTCCGGCTTTTCAATGAAAGCAGACGTGTTTTCTTCCATCTCTTGTTGTTGATATCTCTCGCTATCTCTCTCGAATTCATACTCGGATTAACTCTGACTGACTCTCACTGATTCTCTGCAAAATAACAAGAGGAAGAAGAAAATCGGAGGAGAATAACAATAAAAACTGGAAAGAAACCCTAGAGCTGGTGGCCTCTTCTGTGGATGAGTTAAGGAGCGACTTTATTAAGTTGAGCAGTGGCTGAAACCTGTACTAGATTGCATGGAAAATATGAGGGATGACATGGAGAAAATGCAGAAATACATACAGTAGATGAAAAAGAACGAAGAATGGTTGTCTTAGAGCAAGGACAAGAAAGAATGGAGGAAATAGAACAAAGCATTCAAATAAATGATGTGATTATCACCGGCGTCAAAATTAAGCCGAGGAATTACGCACATGCTGTGGCCAGAGCAGAGGGAACTGAACACAGCACTGACTATGAGACAGTGGAACAACAGGTGATTTCTCAACTAAGGGATCTGGAGATTAATATCGATCCAGACCAGATTGAGATATGTCATTCACTACCATCTGGAGGTAAAAGACCACCTGCAGTGCTGATAAAATTCCTAAATCACAAGTACAAAATTGCTCTTCTGAAACAAAGCCCTAAACTGAAAGGAAAAGATATATACATCAATGAGAATCTCACCAAAAAGAATGCTGATATTGGTAAAAAAGCTCGTCATCTGAAGAAGAATGGGTTGATCGGCAACAACTGGACGAAGAACTGCGGGATCTTCATCAAAACAAAGGGGCTTTTTCCAGAGTAGATGAAAACAATGATGATCAACAATGTGGAAGAATTGGAAAAATTCGACCAATAAGGTAAGACCAAAAATAAAAACTCTGTAACTTCAACACAGCAGAGAACAGCCATTTCTGCACTGTCTGAAGAAATGAAAGATCTAACACGGAGAACTGCTGATCAAGATAGTTTGGAGTTGAAAACCGATAATTTTGTGGATTATGCCCTATTAGACCCAAACAGAATTTTGGACACTTCAAGTATTACATGGAACAGTTGTAGAACCATTCAACATCATCAATGTCAGAAACATGGACTAATGAACAAAAAAACATGGATTTCTGCTTAGAGGGACAACATTAAGTTTGAGACTTTAAAGATCATGTTGATATCTTTTGACATTATAATAGCATGTATAACTTAAAGTGTCTGCAACAAACAGGTTAATTCTTGGGTAAACTCGGTCTGTCTACTGAAAGAGGTGAATAAGAATATTCTCAACAAGATGATATTCTTGTTGAGAACACTGGCAAGGTCAACTTCTTGTTTTGACTATCTATGACGTTAACAAACCTAGTTGTTCCTAGGAAGAATGTAAACATGGTTATGCTCTTGGTCAGCGGTCCCCAACCTTTTTTGCGCCACGGACCAGTTTCATTTAAGACAATATTTTCACGGACCAGTCTTCATTTGCTCGATAATTGTTAATGACGCCAGGACAGCTGTAGTCTAATAATAAATCATCCGCAGTGGTTTTATGTAAAATGCAGACATCAACAGACAATAAACAGCCTTTTTTTCATAAATTTATAATCAGCACCTCTGTAAACGAAATAATTTTATGAAATAATTATATTTAAAACTCGATTCAAGTGACTGCACTGAAGAGGTTTATTTTGAAATAGAGCGACTTACAAGCAGTTCATTCAACGTAGGACAAATACTGATCATTTCCAATAAAAGGGTGAACAAGTCAGTCAAATAATAATTACAATAATGTGAATTAGTGGTTAGGGACAGCTGATCTAGGGGTAACGGGAGACAATGACACCTGAAGTGTGTTCCGGACTTCCATTCTACTCCGCAGTTTGGTTTTCTTTACGGTCACGGCAGAAAATCCCGCACCACAAAGACAGGACGTTGGAAATGGAAGCAGAGTTTTCTATACTTTTTGGGCAATGTCAGGATAATCTGCCTTGACTTTAATCCAGAACACTGGTGCAGTTGTGGGCGCTTATTTTATATATATATATATATATATATATATATATATATATATATATATATATATATATATATATATATATATATACTGTATACTCACCTCATCAAGTTATTCCAAGTCCAGCAGACATAGAGAGGGATTTGTAACAAATGCCCAAATCACCAAACCAAACTCATTAGACAAAGTTCTTTGATCCCCAAAAATAAACAGAAGGTAGTCAATATGAGGTATGAAATATATGTTTAAGTACAGATGTGCACCATGGTCAAGATTCCCAACCTCTATCCTAGTCCACCGGAGGTGCCTCCTTTCCTGCAGTGATGGTCTGGACTGCCTGAACATTCACATTCACAAAGTATCTGTAATCCAATTTGCAGCGAAAGAAGGTGAAGTTGGCCAGCTGTGTTGTTCACCTCTGGTCTACTCCACCCAATTTTGCTGACTCTACATGTACCAAGGGGTTGTTGTTAATAATACTACAAACTCCAACCTCCACAGTGTTTAACAACCACCCAGAACTGTAATCTGGTTGCTTCTATGAAAACTTTTCTAAATGCTGTCATACCGTCGTCAAAAAAATGGGCAAAACTCGACTGAAAAGGGGAAATCAAATCTTCGCTTTGCAAGTTATTAAGTTTCCTTCCAGCCTTGCTCATGTACGCAATCAACAACCAATCTATGGCCAAAACAACAAGGAAACATCATCAGACTGTCCAGTTGTGTTTCTGCTGCAGACTCTGTTGAGTTTATCAATGCTCCTCCGATGAAGACAAGCTGAATCCCTACTGTGATCTCATTCTGTACTGATGATTTTGAAAAGTCTCTCCACCAGATTACAGACTCAGGTCAGGATGGCATCGGCACGGTAATGGACGTCCGGCTGGTTTTGGTTCCTGGTGTCCAACGCTTGCAACAGGATGTTTCCAACTCTGGAAAGTTACATCATCAAAAACTTTATTGTTCTTATAAAATGTAGAAATCACTGTTCAAGTAGTAAAGTAATCTAGAAGGAATATGCGCTAGCATACATGACATCACTGTGTCTCACGTTATGTTTCAGCAAAAGCTAAGCCAGCATCAGTTGGCTATTGTTCAGCTGGAGCTCTCCCCGTTAGCAGTGTAGCGTTAGCTCCATAGAACAAGGTAGCTATTTATTCTTTTTATATGTTTGGTATGAAGTCTGATGTTATTGTTTAACTGTGGAATTTCCACGGGTTACTGCTAGTGTGTGTGTGTGTGTGTGTGTATGTGTGCACGTGCGTGTGTTTGCGCATGTGTGTGTGATTGTGTGTGTGTGTGTGTGTGTGTGTGTGTGTGTGTGTGTGCGTGTGTGTCAATGCTTTCATCAAGTATGTATTTTTGAACGAAGAACGTAATTATTTTACAATGAGGCCTCTCCTCACTCAAATACACCCAGACAGTTATGAAGGATCATGTTTAAACAGATGAGTTGCTAATGCTTCAGATGATCTGTCATGTTAGAGTTCAGTTCTTCAAAATTCAGTCAGGTTTGGTCAGGAGTCATCAATGTTTGATGCTGGTGTAAAAACATTGTTAGGTTTTATCAGCTTAATGTCAGCTATTGCCAATGTTTTGAGGCCACAGTGACTTCCCTTCATCTATACACAGCATACCAGCACACCATCCCTGATCTTTAGTCTGTCTCCACCTGTCTGCCACCAAGGTGCAGCTGAGCTGTCATTCAATAATTCATACCTTTGCCTCTGTCAGTTAACAACTTCGAAGGACTAGACAAATATTGGGCCATTGGTACCGCGGAGATACTTGTTTTCATCATTATAATATGAGGGCAGAGCTGGGTCCTTTGTAACAGGGGCTCATGTCCATTGGCATGCTATTTTAATTCCTGATGCAATCTGACGGGCATGTCACTTTAAACTCTCGGGGGCTGTATCTTCATGACTCCTTCAGAGAGTATTCAAGTGCTACAAGAGAAATACTACAATTGGAAAATACACATAAATTTGCATTATCTTAAAATAATTAGGACTCCTTTGAGGTACGTTCATTCAGAAAGATGAATATACTCACATGACCGTGATTTAAGTAATATCAGCCAAAGGAATTTTCAGACTAGATTAAGTATTGGAATTACTTACATTTGTACACATTGCCTGTTTTAAATTCTTCTACTCCATACAGATGTGTATGCAACACAGCACAAACATGATGTCTATATATTGTGAAAGTTATCAGTAAGCTGACTTTATCTCTTCACACATAGTTTCCAGCTGTCATGTAACACTTCCCTTTCCTATACAGTTTGAATGGAGAAGAAGCACTGACATCAAATAAACAAGCTAAGACAGTGACCCAAAAGTGGAATGTTGAATTTAATGCTGAGGTGTAAGATCTGACAATCTACAAGAATGAACAATTGAATGAATCTTTCATCCTTCAGCTGTCTTTGAACGCACCCAGAACGCACTGTAATAAAGTTGCTGAGATTGACGAGGGAATGAATGATTTCAAGCTGTTGCAATGCCAGCCTGTCATCCACAAATAGCATCAAAATGATGCACGCATTCAATCTGCTGGAGGAAAACATCCTGTTGATACAACTAGAATATACAACACAGTTGTGCCAGAATGTCTATATATGCCTGACAATACTGTGTATTTTTGCATTGGGTATTAGACCAAAGAAAGCTGATAGCTGATTCCTCCCACTCTCTGTGTTAGGGAGAAAAAGAATAAGAAGAGAAGACGAAGAAACATCCTTTATTAATCCCCTTGGGAGAAATAATTTCTTCCACTCTAGTTATATCGCATATGTGTGTGTGTCGAGGCTCGGGGACACACATACACACACACACACACACACACACACACACACACACACACACACAAGGGGCCTGTAACTCTTACAGTTCATACAGTATATTGAGATGTAGAGCAGCAGGCAGCCACGTCATGTTGTGCTCAAATGAGCAACTTGTATGGGGTCGGTGCCTTGCTCAAGGGACCCTCGGCAGCACTGGCACCTCTCCACTGCCAGTTCACACTCAGATTATTTTTTCATGGTCTATGCGGGTCACAAACCAGCCACCCTCTGATCACTAGTCCAAGAGCTTGTGGACTGAGGTACCGCAGAATATTTAACTACAGATATTAGTATGCGCACATGTGTCAGTGTGTGTGTGTGTGTGTGTGTGTGTGTGTGCGTGTGTGTGTGTGTGTGTGTGTCTGTGTGTGTCTGTGTGTGTGTCTCTCTCTCTCTCTGTCTGTGTGTGTGTGTGTGTGTGTGTGTGTGTGTGTGTGTGTGTGTGTGTGTGTGTGCGTGTGTGTGTGTGTGCGTGTGTGTGTGTGTGTGTGTGTGCATGTGTACCGTTTGCGTTAAGAGTACTCAGAATGATGAACATTTTATTTCTTGGCTCGTTTTCATTGCAGTTACAGCCACCAAAATCAATCCACTGGATACAGAAAACATACACAGCATAATTATAGATATTTACAGATGTTATAGTAGATAACACAGCACCACACCTGTGAAATCAAACATCTTGTAAAGGTTGACTGCACAACACAACATCTGCAACCAATCCTGCATCATTATCTGAGTCATGGAATACACTAAAATTTAGCAGACAAATGAAAAAGGAGCCATAGTGAGGGATCACTGAGGTGGGGTCCAGATTTACAATCATTTTATATTCCCAAGCTCATCATTGGGTTTCATCCAGAAAGGAATGATTCTGACAAAAAAAAATGATCTAAAGGCATGACAGGAGTATCGCGTCAGTCATCTACCTTTTTCCTGCACGGCTCCTGAATGACAGGTATGCCATCTGAAAGCTGTGTCCCTCTTTAATTGCAATGGCAGCAGCACACACCTGAAAGATGCAACATGCTGATCCGAGCACAGAGGTTATACTTAGTTTGATCCCCGTCAGAAACCTTTAAATACCCAGTCCTGTTTGTCAAGCGTTTGATGTTTGTTCCAAACGTCGAGTGTAACCCCTAGCGTCCATCGTCTGCATGGAGAGGTGACGACAAGAAAGGGATCGTGAAGAATAACTTACCCCGAAGATAACTGTGTCCTCTCTGTGGAATATTGGGATGAACTTATCTCCGCGAATAATTTCGGACTTGTTCAGCGGACGAAATCGACACAACACCTTGATGTTGCATTCCGCGTTAGCATCAGCCATGGTCGAGAAAAAAAGAAAAAAAAAAAAAAAAAGAAAAAGTGGGCGCGCTTCCAAAAGCTAAAGAGATATTTCTGTCTTTAACTGACAAAAATTAATTACCCCTTTGCAATCTTTTTCTCTAAACCACCTAGAGGTCGGCTATACCCACACGCGTAACGAGAAAGGCAGATGGAGCATTTGGATGAATGGGCACCGCGAGTTTTGGGAAAGACCACAGCCAAATTCATTCAGGAGACGTGAAACGGGATGGGACAGGAAGCCACTGGAGAATGCCTTCTGCTTCAGATGCCTTCGAAACAAACTCAGGTGCAGTTGAGAGGTGGAGAACAGACGTGGAGTTATGAACGGGAGTATATTCCACTGTGGTCCGGTCGGATGCGTCTGGATCGGATGCAGGCTGCTCGGAAGCATGCCTTGCATCACCGCCACCCCTGCTCTCTCACTGGGGGCGGGGCGTGAAAAAGTATTGACTCTCATCAGCACCACTGGGCACGGCGATCGAGGAGTAGGGACGAGAGATGCCACTCTGCATTACGCAAACACGCCAACACCGACCCCTACAGAAAAGTTCTTGACGTTCGTTTTCAGTTGCACACAAATCCTCACATCCTGAACGGGTATTAGATTTACTGTGGCTGTTAGTTTATGAGGAGAGCATTTTTTTTTTCTTTTACCAGGTCTGCACCATAGTGGTCGTCATGGCAATGCTATTTTGCATGACAAGCCGGGGAGACTCGTGGGAACCAAAGGCTCAGTAATGTGCGTCCTGGGAATTAAAGAGGTACTCCAGCAATGCAGCATCATAGTCATCAAGTTGAGACCTCAAAGAGAAGGATTAAAAGTCAGATTGAAAGAAGAAGATGAAAAAAATCTCCTGATATCTTGACCTTGAGTCACATGGGGTCAAGCTCCAACACCATAGGGTTCAACTGTACCTTTCTATAAATGTTCTTCTGTTAATACCTGAACTCTCCACAACCATGGTTCATAATTTACTCATTTACCCCCATGATGAGTGAAGTATTCCTTAAGTAGGCTCTGCATTTTGTCAGAGGTTTCTGCAGAATACACTAAACAAGAAGCACAATAAAGTAGGAGAATTCATGAATTAAGTTAAAAGTAAATACTTAAGCATTATGATGAGTATGAAATAGCATAAAGCAAACAATGACATAACAAGGTCATATCTCAAAATCAAGCAAGGCTAGAATATTTCACCATGATGGGGGGGGGGGGGGTAATCAAGAAAAATAAGCAATCAATGGGCCTAATTCTTTTCTACTTTCTATGAGCCTTTTCTACTTTCCTGTTGTTGCGTCATCTGTAGAGTTTTGTCCTTCTTTAATACAGATTTCTGTGTTCATTCTGATTAGGGAATGAACACACAATGTATTTATGTTCATGGGGACATTCACCAACACTAAGACTGATGACAATTTGTGTGAGGTTGAAAATTAGAGCCAGCAATGTAGACTATAGGCTACCTGTAAGAAAACTATCTATGGTTTCATATTTTTTGAAATCATTGATAAGGTTGTCCCACTTACATATACATGATCTATTGGGTTTCTTGGGAATAAATGGGGCTCAGCTATAAGTAGGAACCAATGTTGGCCAGGTTAAATTTCTGCCCAGACAGATTAACAGTTTTTTGAATGCTGAACTCTGAATGCTTTCCTATTTGATGTTAAGTATTGGTGGAGTTAACTGAGAAGCTTAATGGTAATAAAACAGAGTGATCAAACATAAAGTGGCATGTTGGACTTTTGATTACAGTACTAGGAAGCGCATCACATAAAATTCACATAAAATTAATTCAGCATACATAATAACAATAAATCGCATTGTAATGATTCATTCATTCATTTAGTTCATTTCGGATCTGCTTCCTCCTGAGTTTGCTGGAGCTTTTCCCAGCAGACAATGAGCATGAGAGAAAGATTTGCTGATTTGACAAAGAGTTCCACTTTTCTCAAGGAATTCTGAAGGTTTCATCATTCAATGAAATGATAAATGTTAGAGGCTACTGGGGTAAAAGAAAAATGTGGAATGAAAATAAATTCTCAAAACACAGCTTCATCAGATTGTAAATATATGACAGTTGTTAATTTTCCTAGAAGACTCACATCTCCACCAATCAGCGTAATGAACAGAGTTCAGGCTACTGTCCAGATGGTAGTTGTTACACAGCTGGAAACATTACCGTAACTCAGCAACAGTTCTATATATTCACTGCTCTCTGAATGTGGTCTATTGTGGACTTACAGGTGGCTGAGCCCACAAGTGAGCTAACAGAACAAAACAATAATCATTTCACAAAAGAGTTGACTAAGGAAATGTGTTACCAGGTGGTAAGAGTTGAAAAGTCTTCTAATGTTTTGACCATGTGCATCATAGTATTTATCCATCCTCATATCTTTAAAGGAGCCTTCTAAGAATTAAATTGATCGCTGCTATATTTTTCTTTTGTCATTTCAAATGGTTTGGAAGCCCGTCCAGGGATCAATATGCAAGGAACATTGTGAGCATTTCAAAGTAGGTCACTGAGAGAGTCTGGAGGGAGACCTTAACAGAACCAACATCAGATATGAGGAGGATATTAAAAGTCTGGAAACAACAGACGATGCTGATGAAAAACTGAAGGAAGCGTTAATCCAGAATTAATGGGATATAGAAATATAGCAGATATGCTATAAAATAATAACAGATATTAATTCATATTGCATAAATCATGTGATTAACATGGAAATGCAGAAAATGCAAACATTCAAAAATAATAACAAGTTCATAAATATGTGAAAAAATATATTTTTGTATAGATGATGCAATTCCAAATGAATACAGGAGGTGTTTTGACATTAAACAGAAAACATTACTGGATTTAGGACTTAAATATAGATATTGATGTTTCCTTGGCATACTGTGATCTTTTTGGTTAAACAAAACGAGAAAAATTACAAGTAGGTAATCTGTGCTCTTTAAATTCATTTGTGCTTTAAATGGCCATTTGTTTGTGTCTTATTTTTTGTAAAGGAAGACTCCCAAAAAAAGGGTTGGCTACAGCCAAGCAAGCGGAGACTTGGAAAGATCCAGAAACTGCAAACACAGACAGATTTTCTTTTTTGGAAGAAAAAAAAATTAACATTTATGTACTTGATTCCAGACAGAGGAATAGAAAAAAGAACACACGAGGCACAACTCAACAATTCAATACATAAAAAACAGTCACTGCATGTTTAGGACAGAGTGTGTTGAATTCCAATTGATATTTAAAGGTGGATCGTATCGCTCCTGCAGGTTTTTTTCCTGCGGCGTCACAGTGGTTCAGTAGTAGAGCGGGCGTCCTGTGATCAGAGATCGGCAGTTCGATTCCCGCTTCTGGCCAGTCATTTGGAGTGTGAGCTGACAGTGGGAGTTGTCAGTTCACCTCTCGGCCACTGCCGAGGTGCCCCTGTACTGTTTGTTGTACTAATTGCATGCCTGTTGTGTGTTTGTTTCAGGGGCCTGTACACAACATTGTATGCATGTATAGCTGAGTGATAAAATAATTTCCCCTTTGGGGATAATAGAGTGGACTTTCTTCTTCTTTAACAGGCAAAGATACACAAGAAAAAAAACTGCTGACTTTGCTGGGGAGCATCATCTGACTCAGGTTTAGTTATATTTCTGAATGAGGGTAACCCCTGCCCTTCCCAAAAAACCTTTTTTCATGCTGTCACTGACAAACTACACAGACGAGCAGATGTGATGGAGCTGTGTCTCCAACAGGGTTATTTTTACTCTGACCCTGAAAAGGGGAATTGAGAAATGTAGGAAGAAAAGGCAGATTTTAAATTGGGTTTACTGCTTATATTTTTCTTCACTCAAGCTCATTCCTTCCAGCCCTCATCTGACTCCTCCTGAATGCCCCTTTTTTTTAATCTCAATCACACCAGCAATATGACTGAGAAGAGGACAACATGAGAAACTGCAAATTGGTGAAATTTGCACTTAAAAAAAGACTCTCTTTGAAATTTATTTTCTAAAATTGTCTCTCTTTTTGATGATTAGGGGGAGTTCAGGCATGTGTGTTGGCCTGAAGTCAGTGGCTCAAAGCAGCTGTTGGCACATCTTCTACCTTCAAATCACTGCCCCTTCTTCAAAGATTCATCAACTTCTCCTTTCTTTACCAGGGTCATCGGGATCCTCCACCACCACCACCAGTGTTTGCTGCTCCATACAGACTAAATCCCTCATGTTGATCTACAAATCATCCATTCATTCATTCATTTTCTGCTGCTTCAGCCACCATAGCGGGTCACAGGGAGCTGGAGCCTATCCCAGCTGGCACAGGGCATAAGGCAGGGGACACTCCGGGCGCGACGCCAGTGCACTGCAGAGCCACACACAAAGACAAACGACCATGCACACACTCACTCCTATGTGCAATTTGGGACCGACCATTTAACCTGAAGCGCATTCTTTTGGAGGTGGGAGGAAGCCGGAGAACCCACGCAGACACGGGGAGAGCATGCAAACTCTGCACAAATCAAAGACAACAAAATAAAGCTTATAATAGTGAACCAGCTTGTTTCTAGTTTGTGGGAGCAGCTGTTGTCTCACGGCATCCAAAATGCTTATAGTGGTGTTATTAAATGTCAGCAACATTATGAACATGAATTACCAGTTGGATTAATGTTGTAGCCATGTCTGGAACTACTTCAAAACTTATTTACCACTTTTGACAAATTGAAAAAAAATTCAACACAGTTGACCACTGAAGGTGTTCGCGCGTTCCTTTAGCGCCACTATGCGACGCATTTGATGCACTTCAACCTCATCATACCCTTTAAAACGGACATGAGAATAATGTTGGTACTATTTATAAATTACTTGTTAAAAACATAACTACGACTACAAAAACTGTTAAGAACATTAAAAAAAAATCCAAAACGACGGAAATGAGGCCATACAGTCGTATTGGTGCATCGGCACGCATGCGTAAAACAATGCTCCACGCTTAGAGGAATGTTTGTTTTAATGGTTTAGGTAGGCCGGTCAACTATCTTTCGTTCATGAAGCATCCACAGCACCGCCCTCTCGTGTGCTCGTGTAGCAAAACCAAACGCACACGCTGTCAACTCAAGCTAGTGAATACACTAGCCTGAAAAACGTCGCCGGCTGGCAGGACATTAGTGGTTCATCTTCCGTTAGCATTTGATATAATTTGATTTGGTTCATCGGTAATATACACGATTTTAAAACGGTTGTTGTATACTATTGTTATCTGCCGATCTACTCTTTGCTTCCCGTGGACAATGGCTGATCCTAAATACGCAAACCTTCCAGGAATTGTAAGTGGCTAACCTAACGCTAGCAGACAGACTAGCTAAATTGTCATTTGGTCATGCTAGCACCAAGCTCTGACAGCTAAGTTAGCTAATATTTCCATTATCCCTGTTGGTTGTATGTTGTTTACATTTACTATACATGTTAATTATATAATCGTAGATTTTTTTTTTCGTGCAAACTCGTCATGCAATATTGGGTTGCGTGATACAGACGCACTAAAGTAAGAGTTGTTGATGGGACGGGGCGTTGGCCGAGCTAATGACAATAACTGTATGATGTGTTGTTTTCCTTATTATTCCAACAGGCCTTCAACGAACCCGACGTGTACGAGACCGGAGACCTCCCGGAAGACGATCAGGCTCAGTTTGAGTCGGTGAGTGGACGTTTGGTAGAACGCTAACCTGGATATGTCAGTTTAGTAGAAGTAGCTTGCTGGCTGAATCTGAAGCTAATGTTTCTAGCTAACAAATGGTTTAAGCTCAATAATTTCAGTCATCGTCATGATCCATACCTCGAATAAAGACATAATACAGGCATGTGGCTTAAAATGTGATTTGATATTGTTCAATATGAATATGATAACATGTGATCCTACTTTGCAAACTGGTAGACATATAGGAAAAATGAATTGTGGTTAGTTATTTGCTCTATATAGATTTTGTCATCATCTTGTAGCTTGATGAAGAAGCCCTTTCATTATCATTACATAAAAATAAAGCGTAGCTTTATTCAGACAAAAAGAGTATACATCCAAAGATTTGTTTAAATCACAGAGCTAAGTTGACCGTTCAGGTTATTGGTTAACAAATCATTCTTATATTGCTTAATAGTGGTTTTGTCTGCTTATTTTTTGCAACAAGAAAAGTTAGGTAAAGAAAGCAAAGCCCTCACAAGCACCATATGTTATAAAACTGGTGGATGGCTTAAGATTTATTCTCATAGTTTTGTTTCTCTCTGAAATGTCTACTTTCACCATCATCTTACTGCAGTCTTCAGAAGTTGTGAGGAGTTTGTGGTCATAATGCCACAGCCTATTTTTAAATTTAGACGCTAGAACACTCTCTGTCAACTGATGAGGGATTCTGGGCTGACATTGCTTTTAAACTGTTTACATTGTTTACTGACAACCTCAGAGGATCCTAATTGACATTTTCCCTTCCATGTTTCCTCACTCATTCTTCCCATACCCTTGCCCTTTTTTGACTCTCCCCCCATCCCTCCTGGGACCCTAGTTTGTACAAGTAAGGCATGTATTATGATCTCAGTGAGCTTAATGCCATGCTTTTTGTGCATGATTTGAAATCTCATATCCACCTTTCCTACCTTTTATTGACTGGGATGATGAAAGTACAAAATGATCGATGGAGTGCTTTAATTAATCACTTTTTTGATTGTTGAAGTGCAAGAAAATGATTCTTTTCCTCCTGTTTGTGTTACGTATTTAAGCTATTGTATGAGTGTTGTTATGGTGTTAATGGGTTTTCAGAAGCACTTTAATTCTCGCTTTTACCCAGTGATGCTTTAACGAAGCAGTATAACGAAGCAGTAAGGTTCAAGTATTTGTTTCTGTACTTGTGAAATGCTTACAGGAGAAAGAATTTTGTTTTATTGCTTCCCCTATCTTGTCTTCAAGAGCTGCTTCTTGGTTATCCACAGCATTTTTACCAACTACTTCATTTTCTAATGTCTCCTGAACAGTGTGTCATAACAACTTGAAGATGTCCACATTTTTAATGTCACACTTATAATATAACAATATATTTTTGAGACGTGTCAGACTGTGAAATCAATTCCTGTTGTACTGTAATAGTAGATGGAGGGAAAATGCAACTTTACTCTTATTTTTTGAAAATACAGAGAAAAAAGAAAATACTTTTTATCAATCCAGTTGATTGTTTCATGTTTTATTGTGGTTCCACAATATTTTCACCGTGGCTTCCATTCCACAAAATACTTATTTCCCTCCACATTTGATTAATATGTTACGTACAAAGTTTGTACTAAAAGTCTTCTAATTGCAAGCTAATTTCATCAGATTTGTATCTACACCAATATTGATGCCATGTGAATTTTAGCCAAACATGACTGATCCGTGTTAAACTGATATTTTGGTTACGTTTTCTCAAACATATTCAAGTGTCGTAACTTTTTCTGGACAGTGGGGTTTTTTTTTGTGGTAAAGTACCGAAACTGTTAATACTCTGATGTCCAATCAGAGTTTCAGTGCAAAGCTACTCATGGTGATCTTTTAATTAATAAAAGAACAAGAATGTGTCTATATGTTTTCAGTGACTTCTTCTTCAGGATGCACATTAAAAAGCAAAGCAAATATTAAATTTTTTATACCTATAGCCTTTTTTTTTTTTGTTCCCATGATTTTAAAGCATGATGTAACACCCTTAAGTTATTTTATAAATCAGCAGCAGCAGATGAGCTCATGGCAAGAATTAAAAATGTCTGACACTGTCCTCCCTTTGACCAGCCTTGGGTCACAATGATCAAAATTAGCCATCACTAAATATGTTAGCTATCACTGAGATCTAAGAACACCATCTTGGATTAATGAACAAAAATCATCTCATGACACAGTTTATAGGGGGCCCACCTCACACTTCATTAGAAAATTTGGTTTATACTTGCAGATTAAATTTGGATGAACTATATGCCCAAGAAATAGCTCATCCTGTGTAAACGAATAATTATGAGACGTGTTTCTATAGCAGAACTTTCATTAAGAGTTTCCAGTCTAAGTTTCTCAACATCCTATAGATGCCTTGAAGCCACTTTTAACCTTCATTCTGACTGATAGACCTGCACACACAGAATAATGAGACGCCCTCCATGAGAGCATACGCCTCACTGCTTTATAAAGTCCACTATGGTATCAGAAGAGGATGTGACTTGTTGGTGTTCAGGGAGCATCTTACCACCCTGAACAGCAGAAGAAAGAAAGAACTGGAGATGTCAGCATCTGATCAGTGTGTCTCCAGGCTGTATAACAGCAATCCCAGAACACTGCTTTCTTTCTAATCTTTCCTGACCCTGGCCAATGTTTTTTCCCAATGTGTGCATGGCATGTGATAACCATATTAATCTGTGTTGTTTCTCTCTCTCCCCCCTTATTTTTTTGTCTCCCTCTGCTCTTCCATTACTTTTCTCTAACTCTCTTTGGAAAACCAAGGAGCTGGTAAGAGCCTGACTAACTCCCCCCTCCTCATCACTCCTCTTCACTGCATTAGTGTAACTGTGTTTAACTGTGTGTTTCCTTGGCCCGGGTCTGTGTGCGAGCTTGGACCTATGTTAAATGTCTGTTTTTGTCGGTGGGGGGTTCATCTCCATCAAAGACTCTAGTTCATAATTGATCATTTGCAACTTTTGATCAATATGTGCTTCCCATAATCACTGATCAAATCCCTTTCACGTAGTAAAGGAAGTGATCAGGTCTCCCTTCTTTATTTTTACATTTACCATATATGTAATGAGTTACCAAAGTATCAACAGTCAGGTCTGAATTTAAACTATGCATGTGAAATGATTTTGAGCATTTATCTCTTGCCTGTTGATTCTTTACGGTATGATGGAAAAAGCTAGATCTCCTTTAAAAAGCCGCAAATTATGACTGTGAAATGGCTGATTTTCTTGGGTCATTTTTCCTGTGGCTTTCTGAAGAATAAAACTTCAAAAAAGTTACCTTAACAGCATAATTCATGATCTTTTAAAATAATATTGGGAGTAGTGATCAAGCGTAGAATACTTATCAGTCATTACCATTCTGTCAAAACTTTGGGTACACCGATTCAGTCCGCCAAGGCTCATTTTTAAATCTTTGCCATCTGTGTAGTTTTCCATGCCCTTTATGATTTTTATCCATTTATGTTCATTCAACTTTATTCCCTGGTGTTGCAATGACAGGAAGAGCTTTGCAGTGACAGCGTGGAGAGGATTGTCGTCAATCCCAATGCAGCCTATGACAAGTTCAAAGACAAGCACGTCACCACCAAGGGACTCGGTCAGTTTGTGTTCAGTTCATCACTCCTGTCCTTATATCCTTACATAATGTTGACCAGCTTATTAATTGAGAGTTTCCATTATTTAGCTCACTTTTATTGATTCTTTATTTGTATAGCAGTGTCAGAAAATATTGTTCAGCAGCACCATAAACTGGAGTGTTGACATTGACCATGACCAGCCAATGCTCTCTAATACAGCTGCAGTAGAAATATCTTTCATTCACATGTGGGCCTTTGAAAGACTGATCAGAAACATTGAGTTTAACTAGGTGGACCTCATTAGCTGGCATCTGAGTCTGTTTCCCTCATCGTTTCTTAGGAAGTTAATATAGTCAGAAACATCTTTTTTTAGGATACAATTTACAAAAAACACCTTCTTATTGGATGTTAAACCAGAATTATGCAGGTTACTTCAAAACGGAAAAATATTACACATTGTTATTTTGGAATGGTAACTTTGAAATATTAGATTGTGGAATAATGCATTATTGAATACACTGCTTTGCCTTATTTTCACCAAAATAACCATATAAGAATGACTATGTGTGACAAAAGAGAGTACTGTTTGACACCAGGCTGACGGAGCACAGAAGTTATTCTTTATTTTATCATAAATGCATCCTTATTTTTCCCCTTTACTCTCAAACTCTGAATCTTATTCATTTTCAGATACTACACCAGCAACCAATTTGCCTTTTCAACTTTTCTAACTCTGTGTTTCCCTTTTGCAGACTTCTCAGACAGAATCAGTAAAAGCAGACGAGTGGGCTATGAATCAGGAGAATTTGAAATTGTGAGTACATCTGTTCAGCAGAAATTCATTTCATCAAAGGTGTTTGAGGATAACACCACTGTCAGATCTTTATTTTACTTGCTCTGTGTGCTTGAGTTTGGCACCGTTGTAGGATTATTTGTTTTTTTGCTGCTCTCTCTGGATTTGACTCGCTTTGCTGTTGTGTAATATTCATGCAGCGTCTCTGCTCTGTCATCTTTGTTTAGCTCGGAGAGGGTTGTGGCGTGAAAGAGACTCCCCAGCAGAAGTACCAGCGCCTGCTGAATGAGATCCAGGAACTCACCCAGGAAGTGGACACCATCCAGGTCAACTGACCCTGAGATTTGCACGCGTCCAAGACACACTTATCTTTAAGCCAAGCTGGACTTGGCAAGAACTGGTGCACTTGGATTCACTGGCCTTTCACAAAGACAAGTTTTTCCTCTTTGTTCCCATCTCATCATAAATGTATGCAGAGATGTGAAACCTGCAGTTAAATTATTTTAGTTTCAATAAAGCTGTGGAATTAATTGGTTGTCGCACACACAAAAACCAATAACAAACAGACCAATGAAACCTTAAGTGGGATACACACAAAGCAGGGCCAGTTCATCAGATTCTAAGTTGGCTTGTGAATCAGATGTAATTGTGCTATCCATGGGTTTCAGTTCAGGCAGGCAGGATGTGCAGAATGACTGGCTGAAGCTGCTCTCTGCTAAACCCTTGAATTCTACACTTCTGAAAGCCTTCTGGAAAAACTGACATAAAGCTGAAATGATACTTCAAGTCCTCATGTTTAGTTAATCCATATATAACCGATCATTGTTACATCTCATTTCAAAGCTGTGATGTAATTGTCAGTGTTCGTCTGTTCGTTCGTATGTCCACCAAATGTCTTCTCAACCGTTGCAGACAGAAAGATGAAACAAAAAGCAGATTACTCGGGTGGCAAAGGGGGTGAAAATGAGATGATGACCTTGAGAAAAGTAGGTCAAGGTCAAATTTCAACTTTTGTACACTCAGAAACCTGGATAAGATAGAAAGATGAGGGAGAAGGCCAGTGTAAGACCATAGATCAAAGCTAATGCTTTGATCTACTTATGCACTAGCTTTGATCTATGGTCAAAGCTAGTGTATAGCTTTGACTTACCTAAAGCTATGCACTTGTCAGGTACTGCTCTCAGGGTACCCTGACCTACCCTTCGCGGGATGTTGCGGTCTCTGACTACCTTGTTGTCTTGTTACAGACGCTGTCACTGCAAGAAATAATGTGACAGCATGCATTAAAAATCTAGAGAGAGAAAGAGAGCGAGTGAAGGACGAGGGACAGGACAGAAAATTACCGTGTCCAGGAAATCACACAATGTAGCACTGACATTGAATTTCAATTCTGATTATTTGTAATGTCTTGTTAAAAATGCAAATCATCATGTTTGCTTGTGAGGATGTTTTTAGTTTAGACCAGATATAGAGGGCACCGCAAAATATGCTGGAGACAAAAACCCTGATCTTTGTTAATATTATTATAATTTCATTATTACACACACTCATTGTAGTGACGCCTTTAATACTCCAAACTGCTGTATTGCATAGTTCAAGTAGTAATTGGAGCTTAAAATTCACTCGTCCTAAATTAGGGAGCTTCATTTGATTGTGTTGAAGTGTCATATTGAGAAACCAACTGCTTGAAATCATAGTATTTATTAAGGTGCGTGTAATTAAAGCAAATTTTTTTCTTGTTTTGCATGGTTGCCAGACTCCTGCTGAGCCTACACGCTGCAATAAATGAACATATAGTTAGCATAGTGCTATTGTGTTAAATTTTAATGCAGGGGTCTGGAGTATCTATGACTTGATGTACTTGACTCAATTGGTCACAAGCTGTGCTCTGTTATTATGAATGATTTTTAGCAGAATTCTTATGGGGTCTGAGGGTCAAAATATTTAAGTAGCTGATACCTCCAATTATTGGATTAATGAAGCACAAAGGGCAACACTTGAGTGTATTTGAAAAAGAACATGTCTGAGTAGAAAGAGATGAACTTGTTGGTTGGAACTAGTTTGATTTTATAAATTAATCTAATTGTTTTGAAATTGATCTCTATCTATGCATTTATCCTCACCATTTGATGAAAGAAAATCTTTGAAATCATTTGTTCCTCTGCTTACAGGCTGCTACAAAAGAAAGCAATGCAGAGGAGCGCCTGACCCCGGTCGTACTGGCCCAGCAGGCAGCCCAGCTCAAACAGCTACTGGTCTCCGCCCACCTGGACTCGCTGCTGGGACCCCAGGCACACATTAACCTGGCCGACCCAGATGGAGCGCTGGCCCGGTGAGCCGAGAGGATGGTGGTGGGACATTTCATATAAAGCAAGAGGACAAGGATGTGGAAACTGATACAGACTGAAGAGCTAGTGGGCAGGGAAAGGATGAAGGAATGGGAGAGGCAAAAGTGTGGTTTGAAGAACGAGAGGGATTATTAGTGGGTGGAAAGAAGGGCAGCAGAATTCATTTTTCTAAGCCTTGGTGCAAAACCCAGATGCACTATGAGGCATCAGAGAGTAATAAGTTCAAGGCAGTAGGGCCACTATCAATCATTCACGTAAATCCAGCTGATTTCAGTTCCACTTTTAGCGAAGCACAAGAACTGATAGAGGGATGATTTAGGAAGGAAAAAACTGGAAAGAGTGGTAGAAAGTATTGAGAGTAAAAGCATACTGGAATGGAATGCTGATGATCTACAAGAAACGGAAGGCGACCAAACTGTCTGGAGACCATTTTTACACAGGCTTAACATGCTGGCTTTAACATCTAGTGTGGTGTTTAAATAGGCATCAAGCGATGCAAGCTGATGCTGATATCACTATTTAGTATAAAATCACTTTTGGTCTTATTTTCCTTTCTGCCTGCAGACGCCTGCTCACCCAGCTGGAGGTGGCCAAGAGCAGCCATGGCAGTGCTGCCACAGATGGAAAACGAACGGCTTCAGCAAAGGGCCCAGATGGAGTTGTCCTCTATGAGCTGCACAGCAGACCAGAGCAGGAAAAATTCAATGAGTCTGCCAAGGTAGAAGAGGGAGAGGTGTGAATGAATGATGCAATGGTCACCTTTGTGTTCTCTGTCATCTGTGTCACCTGGTTTTCTCCATGTAGATGGCAGAACTGGAGAAGCGCCTCGCTGAGATGGAGATTGCTGTTGGCTCAGGATCAGACAAGCAGGTACACCAAACTTAGTCTTCAAGTACACACACACACACACAGACATTTTCTCAGAAGACTCAGATCTTTGACTTGATTTATGCAAGGGATGTCATTTTGTCTTTCTGAGCTGTACTTCCTGTCTTGGTGGTTATGTTACAGGGACCTCTGAGTTCTGGCATACAAGGGGTCAGTTTGATGGTAAGTCAGCTTCCTTATGTCGGAACACACTGTGTGGGTTTTGTTGTCATTCTGCACAGTTAGAGAACTTAAACTAATTGCCTTGAATGTGTGTTTGCTTTGTGTTCATATAGGACACCATTGAGCTTCTGCAGGCCAGGGTCAGTGCATTGGATTCTGCTACTCTGGATCAAGTGGAGGCCAGACTGCAGGTGATGTAACTCAACAATTTGCAGCATTTGATGTAAAAGAAAGCTGAAACCTTCTTGTATTTGTCAATAAGGCACACCCTAAACCCAGCACATAAAAAAGTCAAAAAAAGTCATGTTTTATCTTGAGAAAAATAAAGTAAAAGAAAAAAAAATCAAAAAAAGGAATATTTTCTTCAAGATCCCAGCCCTGCCCCTGCTTCTCGTTTGTGACGTTAACTTTTGAAACTTTTTCCTTATTAACTGTAACAAAGCCAGCTAATAGAAACACATTAACCTTAGTTCTTGTTTTTATTGTGCTGCATCTGAATGACTCTAAGATGCTACTTGTCTTTCACAATAAATAATATTTCCTCCCACTTTTAGAGTGTCCTTGGGAAGATGAATGAGATTGCTAAACACAAAGCAGCAATCGAGGACGCAGATACACAAAATAAGGTTTGTGATCTCTGCATACATCACTGTGTTGTAATCATCTCATATCCTTTCAGACTGTCCACCTGGAATGTCTCTGTCACAGTAGTAGACTCCTAAATTATGAGAACAAAGATTTTACAAGAAGTCCTTCAGATATTTCCACTAATTTCATTTTCTAGTCCTACCTTTTAAGATTTTCAATTATGAAAAAAATGATAGTAAAATATTTACTATCAACAAGAAGTGGCAGCAGGGAAAGGTAAGAGCGGCATCATGTTTGATTTTAGTTTTTACTAAAGAGCTCTTTGTGTTTGTCGATATTGTTTCAGTGGGAAACATGTTTTTATCGGGTTAATTGATCACAAAAGGTTGTGATCACAACCTTTTTAAGACAACCTTCATGTCTTGAAGTGCTGTATTCTTGAATGGCCAGCAGAAGGCAGCACGTGTTTGGATTATATGATCAATGTCATGCTTTTGTATTTTAAGTGTTAAATTAGCTGTACCCACAATTATAGAGCTAACATCTACAGCAATAAAATACAGATGGACCTGGAAAGAACAAATGTCAAGCTGTATGGACTGATGATGATGATGACAGCTGTGTGGACAGAATTGTAGCATTTTCTATCATTTACAGTATCATGAGGCTCATGTATTAATGTTGTATTTAGAGTACATTAATTATTGCATCATGAAACAAAGTATGAATGAGTAACCCTTTGTGAAATAAACATGTTGTTCAGCTGGAGGCTTGAAACGTGCTTGTATGTGTTTTTCTTGCCAGGTGTCGCAGCTTTATGATGTGGTTCAGAAGTGGGACGCCATGTCCACTTCCACACCTCAAGTGGTGCAGAGGCTTGTTGCTGTAAAGGAGTTGCATGAACAAGGTAAAAAACAAAACAGCAGCTGCCAACCACCAGCTGGTGGTTGGCAGTGTTTCAATTTTTGTTTCCTCAAATAAAAGTGTGAAATTGTATTTTTATGGGCCTTAATAGTCAGAAAGATGTGTTTACTGGTCTTAAGTAATTGGTTCATAGTATTTCCAATGATGCTTGTGGCCAAATTTCCTCCCAGCCAGTATAATAAGAGGAAAAACTGGATAATTTACGGTCTGTTGTTTTCTGTGGGGTAAGAACCTTGAAATGACACCCATGAGAGTTCAAGGAGAGGATGTATGTAGGTTAGTGGGGGATGGGGAGTGGCATTAAAGATTCAAATTATGTAGGATGAAACTAGAGAACAGAATACTGCTGGAAAGTAACTCAGGTTTGAGTATTTTCTGAAAACACTTGCAATGAGACAAAAGATGGAAAGGAAGTGGAACTGTTCTTCAAACTGACGGTGTGATCCTCCAGAACCACGCGTTTCTATTAGAAGTCCAAAATATGACTGAAATGGAGCCTTTCATACAATTAGAATAAATCCATCTGTACTGTTACACACACACACCCCAGGGAGGTATAGATGCTGTTTTCTTCCCATCTATATATTTGAATAAGCTCACTTGAAAACCTCACGGTGTCATGTTTTATCTCCACCCACTACCTGTCAATCAAGCACCCGACCAGTCATGGCGCCCAACCAGACGGAATCACGTGAACGATATGGCGTAAGGCATCGGGCAGCGAGGCTTTCTGTTGCGGTTACGCCTTTCATCCACACAACAACGCAGATATCAGGGATGAAAATGCTTGCCAAAGTGACGTTTTTTGAAAACGCTGGGTCTGCGTTGTCGTGTGGACGCTGTAACCGAAAGTTTTTCTATTCGAGGGGCGTATCCCTGCGACAAAAACCTATGTGAAATCAGTGTGTGTGACCCGTGTCCGTCCATGTACAAACAGAATGGACGGAGTTGAAACCGGCTATTTTCTGACGTTTAACGGCTCCACGTCGAAGACTCATTGATAAACATACTTGACAGTTGGATATTTGTTCGTCTGTTTCTTTCTTTATGAGTCAAAGTTTATATATTATCATTCACATTCCTCGCCAAAGATGCCAATGCTAATTCTAGGTCAGACCGGGATGCGCTGCCTGCTGGTGGGAGAACTCGGATATGGGTGCACTTGGTTTATAATACCAATACATTTGTTTTCATATGTTTGGTATGAAGTCTGATATTGTTGTTTTATCGTTGAATTTCCACGGGTTCCCGCTCTTTATATATCACATTATTATCTTTATTATTTGGTGCAGAAAACCAGAGCCATGGAATGAATAGATGATACTGATAATTTGTGTCTGAGAGCTGGAGGTCATTTATCATCAGGAGTCTTTGCACCAATCTGTCACAGTCTGCAGCTTAAGTGTTTTTAGCTCAATACGGGTCGACTTTTTATCTCCAGAAGATTCTTTGTAGATGAAGGCAAACAACTAAAAGAAATTATTCCCTAATCATCAGTCAGTAATTTGTTTCAAGTCACATTCCTCTATTTGTCTTTGCTCCCGTCGCTTTGGCTCGGAGCACTTGATTATCTTTTGTTAAACTCCAAATTTATAAACGTGACAACCCATACTCAATCTTATCTATTGCCTCCTCTGTTTGCTTCTCCCTTCTCATCCAACCTCACAGCCATGCAGTTCGGTCAGCTGCTGACCCACCTAGACACCACACAGCAGATGATCAACAACTCTCTGAAGGACAATAATACTCTGCTGGCACAGGTAGGCAGAAAACGCTCTTTATACCTGTGAGCTGTGGAACTTGAGTGATTTTACCCACTTAAATATTCACCTTTTGCACGAGCTCCTACCACCACAGGAACAGTAGATGTACATGTTGAGCTGCGACACAGGTGCTGGTCTCTGTAGACGCAGACTGAGCTACAGTTTGTTAGAAGCTAGATTCCTAGGAGAACCCTGCTGGGATTTTGTCCAGAAGGGATTGTTGAAAATAAAATAAGATTATGTGCTGGACTAGGAGGGAAAAAGGACTTCACAAACTCAACCAGTTGAGTTTAACCTAGTCTGTTCATGTGCGGAATAGATGAGTTTAAAAATTAAAGAGCCTCATCTCTCTGAAGCCTCCTGGGCTCAAACTCAACCTTTACCTCCACTCATTCACATTTTAAGGCCTCTGGCAAAGCAGTGTGTCTGTTTCCCCCCCTCTTTTTTTTTTATCCCCATGTGATAAAGCATACATACATTTTACAGAAATTCTGTCTCCCATGTTAAAATGCTCATAACTGCCTTAAAGAACAATTTCAAATTGTTTGCTGTCCAACAGCTGGACAGTAGAATAATCCATTTTCCACAAATCATGATCACTCGTCTCCACCCAAGCCTCTTTGTGTCATCAGTTCATCTCTTTAGTGTGAACGTTTACAACTTTTTCTTCATTTCTACTTCCTCTTTTCTCCCCTGTCACTTCATATATTTATTTTCACGCTTTCTCCAGGTCCAGCAGACGATGAAGGAGAACCTGGTGGCTGTAGAGGAAAACTTTGCTGCTCTTGATCAGAGGATTAAAAAGCTCAACAAATAAACGGTGACACAGTTTGGACTGATCTAAGAGTGTAGAACACGGACAAACAATGGTCGGCTGGAGGACACAGAGGGCAGTTCGGGTTTTCCTCGTTTGCTCTCTTCTTCATCTCTGCCTTTTTTCGTGAAGTGGAATGTTAAGAAAGTTGGAAAAGATGGAATAACAAATAAGTTGACCAAATATGTGTGTCCACTCTCCTTGCCTCTTGTTTTCATATATAATTAATTTAAAATATAAATACCTGCCCACTTCATCTAGACCACTGATTGCAGTCCACAGTTAAGCTTATTGACATTTAGACTTGAGTGTTTTTTTTTATTAGTAGTATTAAATACTTTGGATTCCTCTGTTTTGGAACATCTCTATTATTGAATTTGCACTGTACATTTCAAAGGATACAAATTTAATGGAATAGTCACGTTGGGTTTCATGGATGATGCAATGAAGTTGTCAACTGTAAAAAGATCAGGTCGTGTCGTAGCGTTTAATCTGGCGCATGTCTGTGGGAGCGTTTCAGAAAGAATGCCTGTAAATATGCCCGTGGACCTTACTGTTTCCTCATGCTTAGTCGTTTGTAACTATATTATGACTACAACCAGACACCACTGAGTTTGTCACAGCCTACATGTCAACTGTGTTATTCTTCCGTGGTCATGGAAACAGATCAATAAAACAATGTACAATATGTTCGGTTCCTTTTTATTTCATGAAATGAAGATCACACATTTAAATCACTAATGAAATGATCCCATACTTGCCCTAAGGAGAAGTATGTGACGATTAAGATCATGTTGATGTTGTCTGGCCACATGCCTGAACGACTGAAAAACAACTGATGAATGAAAGGATGATGTAAGATTACAAGTAATATCCCCACCAACCTTCAGTATGACCAAGTGTAGCCATGCTTTACTACAGAAACACGTTTTATAACGATATGTTTGAAAGTCACACAATCTCTAATTTGCAAATACTGTACAGTATTATACTAAACAGACAGCCATCGCTCTAGAAGTGAATTGATGTGTTCCCCGTGTGAACGCTAGGTGGCAGCATAGCATCTCAAACAGTCGGTCGACGTTCAAGGACAAAAACATTCACCAGAGGTGTAAAGAACTCATTTTGAGGTGTTTTCCCTTCACAAATACATGTCATTACGCGCCTAAAATTATAAATTACTTTTAATTTGTTAGCAATGAACCAATAAATTGAGATTCTTGACTACCTTAATTAAAATTTGATTGGATAATTTTGATAAACTGGATAAAATGTAAACATAATGTTCAAATGGCACGAGAGGTTCATTTAAACGCTTATTTGGTTTTACTGCTTATCAATTCTCTCCGCAAGCACAGTGTCCTAAAAGATTAAACGACTTAAACATTTAATTATGTCCATTTATCAATATAAACCACTGTGGACACAACCACAGTTACTGTTGAGAAAATTAACACATCCCACAGAAAAAAGTCACGAAGAGCGAAGAGTAACACAAACACAAATTACTCAGTTCATCTGTTAAATAAACCTTAATTCTATCTGACATTAAAAATAATTCAAATGGTTTTCTCGTGTCTGATATCAGATTACTGGCAGATGACAGATAACAGTAGATTTAAGGTAGGTGAGAGATCAGGTCATTCTGGTGAGTCATCCTCACAGTCGTCCAGCGGTCAGAGTCATGATAAGGCAAATTTAGTCTAGTTCTAGTCCTTGTAGAGTTGAGTTAGACTCAAATTGTGATAATAAAGAGGTTTGATCAAGAGACCACCCAGATGAGCACAGATAGACCCATACTGTATATCACCTATATCAAATTTACATTTGTCCTTTTATTTTGGGTATGATAGATTAGGCCACCACCATCCATCTGTTAAAACACATCTAAACCGATTACAAACTAAATAATCCCAAATTTTAAAAGTGACAGGTTGTAAAACTCTTCTCTTCTTTGGGCTTCTTTATTTTTCTTACACCTGATGTTGGACGTGTCTGTGGTGAAAACTATAAAATGAAGACTGGTTGTATTGCAAAAATATTTTTTTTAATGTCAACATCTGGTCAAAGTTTAAAATCACAATGGACAAATTAAAATTTTATGTAAATATTTAAGAAAATATAGAACTATGTGTGACTAAAATTCCCTTTATTTGACAAACATTAATAAAAATGACAATGGCGTTTTTGAAAATAAAACGAAAACACTGAAAGGTCAAATATATTGCAATGTTTCCCAGATGACTGCATTAATGAATTTTTAAAAATCATTAACAACAAATGAAAGAATTTAGTTTAGAAAATAGATACAAAAAAAGAAGAGTGAGATATCTAACATTTATGGGTGACACTAAAGGACTTGAAAGTACCAATCTAGTACCAGGCTGTGGTACTAGACTGGTACTAGACTAGTACTGGTCTGTAGGGTCCATGCTCATACCGTATTTACACATTCCTATCAGGATTCTGGCGGCTGCACTTTGGACCACTTTTCACCTGGATAAAAAAAAGTCTAGTTCAGACCAATGTACAACAGTCTTAAGCAATCTAGTATATGAATGATGAAAACATGAGTGACCCTCTCAAGGTCTGAAAAAAAATGGAAGGGTTTGCCTTCAGCTAAAACTTGTCTGGATTTAACAACTAAATCCATCTGGAGTTCTAATCTAAAATAAGATTCTTTACACATGGTAACAGAAGGTCATATAGGACCACAAAACAAAGAAATACTTGATATTATCTGTAAGAATTACTGGACCCAATTGTATCAGGTTTTATGTGTGGGTATGTGTAAGTATCATCAGGATAAAAGTACTGGGTTTCATATATGCACGTGAATGGACCTATATGGATCCCTGTGCTGCATGCCAGGAGAAAACACTCCACCGAAAAGAAAAATCACCTGTACTGATGGAAGGGATTCTATCAGTGTGATAAGACCTCAGACAATTTATAACAAACGCAGAGAGCAACATCTGATGGTCAGCTGTGACAAATACAGCTTTAAGTTCAAGCAAAACATAAAAACAGTTGAAGCATCACCACCAGTAATTAGAAACTGGTCTTTAAAAACTCTTAAAATGGTCATTTCTGTGGAGAATTCTTTAAAAACTAAATTAAAACAAAGGTTGCACCTTAAATTATCCTTTAAAAAATGCATATTAAGGAAGAAAAGGTTATGCTGAGACAGACGCTACTAGATCACACTACACACTATGTAGTTGTGTTTTTAGAGCACAGACAGACAGAGCCTTTAGGCAACAATTAATCATTGCTAATATAAAAGCTCAAATCACACCAACAACCTGTTTGAATTATGTCACAGATGCATTTAATTGGTTTCAACCTGTAAACATTTGCATCTGCAGTTAAGAAAGAAATTGTTCCAGTCGGTGTGAGAGAGCCGGTGCCGATAAACGTAGAAGCAGAGAAAGAACAAGTGACAAAGACTGACAAAGGTAAGATACATATTATCACACGTGGGCCTTTGTGCCTGTTTATTATAGATAGATAAATATATTCATATGTTCCATGAATGTGTCTGGACAGGGGAGGACAGACATCAGAATGGGTGGAGGTAAGCAAAGTAAAATAGGGCTGCATACCGTTGTGAGTCAGAACGAGGCTTACAGCGCATGAAATAAAAAGAGGAGATGAAGATGGAAGAGTAAAGAGAGACGAGGCTCAGAGGTAAACACTGTTTTAACAGACTTAACCAGATTGTCTGCAAAGTCGTCCTTAAGCTCCCTGTGCCGAAATCTGAACAAGTGGATGTGACATGGAGGTTTTAAATCTGGACAAATATTCAACTATTCCTGAGGTTCTCTCCTTTTTTTTTGAATACTGGACATTTAAATCATAAAGGTAAAACATGCAGAACCTTCTGAGGACAAAATGCAAATGATTAATGGGCCTCATCAGACAATAGAAGATCACAATATTGGCCTCAGCTGAGACGGCAATTGACAAAAGAGATGAATGTTTGAAGAAAAACCTGAAGCTCGGGAAAAAGTGGTGAAATATTCGTAGGCAAAAGGTCCCAATGACATTCTAGAACTCTTTTTTTGTTTGCCCACATCTCATCAATTAGCCACACTTTGTGATACAGTGAGGAGGGTCGTTCTGTTCTTTGTTTGGGTCTCCAAAAAATAAACAAAACAAACAAATAAAGTGATAAAGGGTGAGTCACTAGAAAGAAAGAGATTTATTGTATCGGCAGCCTATGTTGACAGCTGTATCAGTTGGTCTCAGTCGAGAAGGGAAGGATTCTGACAGCTGCTGAGTGTGTGTGTGTGTGTGTGTGTGTGTGTGTGTGTGTGTGTGTGTGTGTGTGTGTGTGTGTGTGTGTGTGTGTGTGTGTGTGTGTGTGTGTGTGTGTGTGTGTGTGTGTGTTAGGGCAAGGAACAGCGCTCCACACTGGGCGTGGAGCTCTGACCAAGGGCACAGGACGGAGAGAAGACACTGTGGTGGCTGGAAATTCCAGACTTTTCCTTCCTGTGAAACAAAAGAAAACAAACTGAAGTGTGGTTTAAGGGAATCATAGATCAACACATTAACAACAACCACTGTTGGTGTTGAATGTTATCATCATTTTATACACCTGCATTGTTCTAAATACTGCAGCATCAAGAAAAAAAAAAGCAAGCAAATATTTATTCAGTTCAATCTCAAGCACTTCTTTAGATTAATCAAGTTAAATCAAGAACAGATAAAAGTGGTTCATTTGACCACTTTTGTCTCCAAAAGATATGTGTTTATATATTTATATATTTATCTTTTTCTTTACTCCTTCATAAAATCTTCTATAAAATTGTAGAATGGGGATAATATAGGTCTGCCAAACATATCAATTAATACAAGGACTGCATTTTTATTTATTTTTTTTTACCGGAGACTAGATGGATAAAAATGAGTAAAGTGAGATCAGGAAAAACATGAGAGCGACTGAAATCTCCAAATACATCCACCAGTACTAAATCTAATATCAAAATGATCCGCATGACCTGGAAATAATCATTTTAGGGCTTGTTTACTTAAATTCTAAGTGTCAAATAACACATGACAACAAGTGGGTCACAGAACAGACAATAAATAACACATCAAAAAACATCCAACATCTTCATGCTTTGCATCTTTTTTTTAAATTTAATATTACTGAAACGACAAATGAATGAACATGTAAACTGACAAAGAGGCAACCTTGATCCGGGCTTGTAAACAGTGTTTTCTAATGAGTACAACACAGACGACGGGACTGACAGAATAAACAGAGGGCCGGGATGGAGAGGGAGGGGTGTAGGGAAAGTATGCTGAACTACTCAGCAACAGCCGCTCAAGCCGTGACGTGTTCACGGTGCTTCCTGCAGCGCTTTAACCCGGGTCCTAGAGACAGTATTTGAGCTTTCTATTCGCTGCTTGGCGCTGTTGCTATGGGGCTGCGCATGTTTAGCCGTGCACGTTGCAGCGTGGATGGAAAACACTTTGCGTGTGCTGAGTTTGGGATTAGGGCAAAAAGTGTCAAGAGCCGGGTGAAGAGCTCGCAACAAGAGAGCTCCGTGGTGAAACGTGCTTTTATTTTATTGTCACTCAAGTTGTTGTTTACTTCACTGCTGGTCATCCAACAACAATGACAACATCACAGATGAAGATTCCCATTCGGCTCCTCGTGTGACTGAAGTGGTGAACTTGTCCAACTCTGTGTTTAGATAATATAACAATCAATGTTCTCTTCTCTTATGAGATATGTTGGCACTAAGTTTATATTGATTTCATCAGTTCTATTTTGTCAGTAAATATCAGGTGAATGTCCTGAATAGTTAACAATCTAATCAGTGATTGGATAGTTGATATCGGCAAATTTAGTGGGCGTCAATAAGTGTGTGTATAGATAGATAGATAAGATAGATAGATAAGAGATAGATAAGATAGATAGATAAGAGATAAATAACAGATAGATAGATAGATAGATAGATAGATAGATAGATAGATAGATAGATAGATAGATAGATAGATAGATAGATAGATAGATAGATAGATAGATAGATAGATAGATAGATAGATAGATGGTAGTATTTATTTCTACCGGCAAACGTGTCGTCATACAGACTTCATTTGGATGTGGACACACGTTTTTAAAACTATACATCTGTCATAAACACGAGAAAGTAACTGCATTGCTGTATAGCACTTTTACCTTTTGAAAAAAAAAAATCGTGTTTAATAATCAATACATTCCTATACAGGGATTGTTATTATGTGCCGGGAGACATTATTATAGAACAAGTGGACTCGCTCTTTAACGCGCAACATGATGATCAGTTGATTTACAACATTTAAACGATGAAGATCAGGAAATGTGTAAATTATATTTTTCTTCATCGCGGACTAAAGAGGAGTCCTGCTTTAGTCAATTACTAACATCTTAAAACCGGACACTGACTGGGAGGGGGAGGCGCTGTTGGATCACACCCAGCAGCGCGAGCTCTCTCCAGCCTGGGCGCGTGTGTCTCGCGGAGCTGCGACAGAGCGCGCGGTATGAAATGAATGAGAACACGACACCACTGGACATATGTGCCTATGCCCAACGTCTCGACTGGGCCATATTATAAATTCCTGACAAATAAAGGACATCTGCCTTCCTAAAGTCTGGTCTGATAGAAAAGGAGGAGTTGTCGGTGGCTATTTTTTTCTCCCGTGGAGTGAATGGGGTTGTGTGCCATGTCAGTGTCCCGAAGTAACTTTAGACAACCACATTAACCAAAAAATCTAATGGAAACAAGCGGATTCCAGCACAGCCATAAAAAATACCAACTAGTAAGCAGTAAATCGACACGCCGTATGGATTTATTTTTTATTTTACTACGATAAGATAATTCGTGAGAAAATCGATTCAACTTTTATGTGCGGAAACAAACAATTCTTCGACATTAGATATCCATGCATATATGTATATTTTTAGACTTTAGTTAGAGCCAATACTGTTTAATAAAACATGTTCTGATTCTGCTGGTGTTATCCCCAGCTAGAAATTGGTTGCCAAGCATTGCATCATTCCTTTCATGTGACTCCCATACGCCCCAAATTCGTCCTGGCCGTCTTATGACTGCATCACAATTGCTGCTCATACAAACTATACAGAGAGAACAACCGTCCAGACACGTTTAAGACCGGCCCTAGTGTTGATTTCGGGCAACGTAATTGGATGTCGCCAAGGGAAAGATCTTAGCTTACATTTCCTGGTTGGATCGTGGGAACGTCAGTTAGTGTCGTGCTGCCTGGTTTTGATGAAACTACCTTCCCGTGCATAGTTCGGTTGGCCTCTCCATCCTTATAAACACCGCCGGGAGTTTCCGTAAAATCACATTCAGCCGTCAAGACTGAACAATGGTTAACATGAGCTATCACCAATCCTTACTAAAATATCCACATTCAATTTCAAGACAGTCGGGAAGGCAAACGACTAAAAAGAAAAGGGTAAGTAGAGATTCGTGTCGACCGTTATGTCTATTAGTGGTTTTTCAGACTTTCGGTGAAGTGAGGGCTTCGTAATGCAGTCTGACTGGTCTCTATACTGGGCTAAAGAATTTCTGTTTGGCAGGTGTCCCAGTGCCATTTTTAGAAGAACAGTTGTCTTTATCAATCAGTTTACAACATAGACTTCTTTTCATGTGTCGTCCGCTTTCTTTGGGAAGTCGTCAACCTCAGAGCAAGTTGAAGCGCGTTTAGAGTTTTCGTCTTTTGAACGTGTCGGATATTTTCATAAAACACAATAAAATAATTTAGTGAATCCTGTCGCTTTGGCAGCTGATACGGAACACTTTGAGCGCACATTTTCCCACAAAATGACGTACATCAAGCAGAACCCGCGTGACGTCTGACAGTCATCGGTCGGGTTGTTGACAGCTTTAGTTGTTTGTCAGTCGGGGTGCCTGTTTCAAGTCAACATTTTGCTCTGAATCAATGGATAATTGCCACTCCTGTCAGTTTCCCAAACCACTCCTTTTGTTTCGCCCATTCGTCCTGCTAGACTTCATTTCCATGACGTAATTGACTCACACTGGACACATAGTCCGTCTAAATTATATAAATATAAGAGAACATCTGAATTAAAGAGAAATGATTTCTTTAACCAGTTATCAGATTGTCGTTTGTTAACTCACAAGAATCACTGCCAGAGCTACATGTTATGAAAATATTGTCTTTACATTACAGAAAATACAACATTTTTATATCACGTTTTAGCAACAGGTTTAGTCAACAATAATCGGAGTAATTATAAGTTAATGTCACATTTTAATTATTTATAACAAAAAAAAACTGTCAAACCTTCTCGATTCATTTAAAGCTACACTTGTTTTTCGGCCCCATCCTGTTTTTTGGCCGTAGAAAGCAGGGGGCGCAGTGGAGAACATTTTGGTCTTTGTTTACAAGAATTTTATTTTCCCAGTCCCTGTTAATCAGTCAATAAAAATCTATTCTTTTATAGTTTAGATTTTAATAACATTTTCAAAAATCAATTATTGTTCTTTGAAGTCTTGATTCTGTTGATGTGCATTTGTACAAATTATCATTTTGATTCTGAAATTTCAGCAAGTTGCAGCCACCGAGGAGACCGTTCTGACACTATATACAACTAATCTATCAATTTTGTGTATTTTTTTTAATTTCAGAATTACTGGGACAGGTTGTCTCCAACAAATCTACAAACTTGATTAACTTACTTTTATAAAGGTAAATTTGACTACACTAACAGAATTTACATGCACATTTTCCAAATTGTAATTTAATATTTTACATATTTTTTGAATCTTGAAATTTCCTCTCACAAGCAGTTGTATTGTGGTGAAATAAATTCGTCAGTTCTAGCTAGTTATTTCTTTTTTGATAGTAAAGCTGATTACATATTGTTTGTAATGTTTTATATAATGAAGCTTCTCCTTGCATGCCTACATGGAAAAATGTAACCACTAGAGGAATGGGAGGAATTAAATGAACAGGGCAGAGATTTTGTGACGTCAGTCATCCAACGTGTGGCTGCTACGCCTTCCTCCATTTATTTTTCTCCTTTTCTCTCTCCTTGCCAGGTCCAGTGTGACACGTGTGGCCGAGTACCTGTGAGTTGCGACTGACTGGTGAGATGACTGCCGAGTGGCTACACCTGCCCCCGCCATACCCCCCTGGCGTAGGGCCGTTGTGTGGTGCAGAGTTGGAGGCGTGGTATGAGGACCTGCAAGATATTCTGGGCTCAGATACAGGAGGGGCAAAACTGGCACGTGCCCCCACATGCATCGAGGTCAGTAGATGGGATGAAATATCTATCACAACCATGAATGCAAGTGATTTCGTGAGTTCCGTTTTTGCTAATGTTTCTCATTTATCTAGCTTCGTGTTAGTGTAGCATGAAAGAAATTCCATTCCATTGATCTGAATTTTTCTTCAGTGATATAACCGCCATTGATGTTTTTGTTTTCCACTTGTAGAAGGAACCAGAGTTCCTGGATGTCCTGGAGAGTTGCTCTCTGACGTGGCTGACTGACGGAAACCAGACATGGGGCGAGGGTGCTCAAAGGGCAACAGAGGAGATCCACAGCGCCCAGTCTCTGCATCATACCTCATCATCATCCTCATCTTCCTCGTGCATGAGTCCAGCTGTTACAGAGGAGCAGCGGGCGGAGGCTGAGAGTGGGAGAAGCAGAGATGGGTCGGCAGGAGGGGGCAGTGATCTGCTGCCTCCTGAGTTCTTTGAGTTGCTGAGTGAAGGAGGAGTGGGGATGGTGGACTCCAGTGGAACGGTGCTAAGCAGTGGCTACTATTACCACAACCATCAAAGCCACCCGGCTAACGATACCCATCCTGTGTCTCCCTCGGCCAGCGAGGAGGAACTGCCTTGTGTCCCAGATTCTCCGTCCTGCTCCTCTTCCGCCTCCCTGTCGCCATCTCAGAATTGTTCTTCTCCGTCCTCACCCGTCTCTTCTCCCTCGGTCTACCCGTCCTCCCTCCTGGGAAAACGCAAACGGATCACCAGCGAGAAGGTCAACAGTGCCTTGTCCTCTTTCGCCTCATCCACGCAACGAGCAACCTCATCTTACTCGTCTGCCAAAAAGAGTCGCAAAGAAAGAGAGCAGGAGAACGAGAGGAAGGTACAAGAGCTGACAGAGCAGAACGAGCGTTTGAAAGCAGAGATTGAAAGGTTAGGAGAGGAAGTACAGAGGACACGTAGAGCGTTGATAGAGAGACTAGTCAACAGCAGGAAATGATGGTAGAAAAGGAAGACTGGATGGTACAGAGGAATAATACAGAATTGGAATTAGCAATGGTAGGGAAAGAAGTATGCCTCCTAAACAGGACAAGATCGAAACCAAAGATATTTTATAAGCAAGAAGATTTTTTAGAAAAGATGGAGAGCCTTAGATGGGCAGAAGTAAGAAAGTGACAAAAGTCATGGCAACGAATGGTTTTGAGAGAAGGGGTTGCGACAGCAGCGTGGTAAAATGAAAAGAAACAGAATGTTAAAGGAAAATGAAGAACAGACAGCTACAAGTATGAATGAGGCAGTGATGTTGATGAATCTGTCATTTTAGAGAATGCCTAACTTGAAATCTCACCAAATATGGCAGTAGAAATAATCATCGTGGGCATTTGATGCTTTGTCTTGGACAGAAATGTCTAAGTTTAGAGAGAGTGTTTCATTGTAATCCGTTCCCACCATATTGCAATAATTGTAACATCCATGTTAAGGGCTACAATCTGGCTAGCAGAGATTATTTGCCCCCATTAGTAGAGAGTTAAGGAGCTCAGGAAAAGTATGAAAGTGCCCAGTGCCGTGTGAATATGAAAGTTTTTTGGGAGAGAATTCATATTCTTTCTTACTTTTTTTACAACCCATGGCTTTGGGTGTATTTGTATTTAGATAAAGTAGGACCTGGCAATACTTTCTGAGATGACCTTTTTCTATCAATGTGGGAATTTTTGGTAGAATTATCAGAACTTATCCTACCCTCATACACTATTTTTATATTTTACTGTAATATATATACACTTTCTGTACTGTAATATTTAAACGCATTCTGTTTATTTTCTCACCATAGTCATGTTAACTGTTAATTGTAGAATAATGCATGGCGTTTTTTTGATGGCATCATATACATGTTTTCCCATACTGTTTGTTTTATCACTCATTGTAATCCTAAATTTGCAATAAAAAAAAACTGCAACTTTGAATGTCTTAATGTTTATTGGCTGTCTTTTTAGTGACCATTCCTCGAAGGATTGTAAACCAGAGGTAACTGAGAAACGGGGAGGGATACGGATGTTTTTGTTGCTGAACTTAATTTTTTTGGAACAAGAAAGGGAATTTAAATGAATGCAAAAAACAATTTTCCAGAGGATATAAAAACATTTTCTACAAGCTCAACACACCTTCTAATGTTAATATCGCATGCTGACTTTATCACAGTGAGAGTATAAAATCAGTTTCTTTTGGTGTAGGGATTTGGAAAAATCCCTCCATTCTGTAGCTGTATTCATTTGACTCTTTCTTTGTGCGTTTCCGTTTCCCCGTCGGCCTATCCAGAATTTCATTAGTCCTCAGTGCCAATACCACATTGTCTTAGATCCTGTCACGGCTTTGCCTTAAGCTAATACCCTTACATCTCTCTCAGTGTACATCTTGTTCTCATTCCCCATTATCATACCTCAAACCATTCCACTCTTTCCTTCCTCTCACTAGGTTCCATCGTTTTCACTTTTTCCCTGCCTCACTTGTTGCCCTTCCGTGGAGCAGGCTCTGGGCTCTTCCCCTCAGCAGCCGCCAGCTGCTTCTTCAGGTCCAACAGTTTGGCCACTTCTGCTGTAATGACAGCTTTGTCTGCTTTTTGGGCTTTGAGCGCTCGAACCTTCTCCCCCTGTGAGAAATGAGTAACAGGTTTTAAGGACGTCTCACACCCGCATTTGGCTTTGATTTAACACTTCACATTATAGAGACAGATGACAAGAAGGCTGTTGGCAGCCTTCTTGTCATAGAGCACACCATTAAGCAAGGTGGCAACTCGTGCGCTTGTGTTTATCTACGGCAGGTTTTTATTCAGACATTCCAAATTTAAAATATTCATTAATTTATTTAAGTGTAAAAATATCAGACATATACATCTGAATTAGTTTATTAAAAAAATCAAGAGTAACAGATGAAAATCCAAATAGCTACCAATTCGATGTAGCTTCGAAAATTTGAGCACCACTCACTTCATCAGGCAGCGGATTATTGCGTGCGCGTTTTGATTTTTGTAAATTGCTTCCATTTGTTATGTGATTATCTAATCAAAAACAATTGAAAAAATATTAAAAATTAAAAACTGTACATTAAAGATTTCAGAATTACAAATGTCGACAAATACAGGAATAGGGTTTGTTTGTACGGCTACAACAACACATAGCCAATAGTGTTTTACCTGCTCAGCCACAGCCTGTGTGAGCTGTTTGGCTTTCTGTGGGTCCACGGCGTCCACCGTCTCCACCCCAGCAGCAGCAGCAGCAGCTGGCACAGCGGCGGGCTGAGAACTGGCAGCGTTCTGAGCCTTCTGAGGGAGGAAACGCATGCATTTGAATTTGAGGCGTTTTGATGGTTATTATTTCTAGGGATTACTTACTTCATTTCACACAATAACACTCATCGCTCAAAATGTTGATGGGGCTATGTGAACCAGACGTCTGAATGGACAGTGAGTCACAAAAGGTGACGGACAGAAATCAAAACACTGATGCACTAGTGTGCTAGTGATTTTTGTAAAGTCATGCATTAGGGAATAGACATTGAACACAACAATACAACTTCACACACAAATATCACTCGATACCTTTTGTTTAGATGTTTCGTCTTCCAGCTAGAGGAAGGCAGTTGAAGAAGTGGGTAGAGGGATTTTTTTAATGTGTGATGGTTGTTCTATGATTATTTAAACATTCACAGAATTTTTCTCTGCCTCAGCTTTAAAAATAATAAAAAACAGAACACTTGAGGATAAATTCCTATTCATGATGTCATTCAGTATTCATGAAAAAGCCCTAACTGAACCTATACAAAGACCATTAAGCATCATAAACATCAAATACCTGCTGTCCACCAAATCTCTTCTTCAAAGCCTCAATCCGGTCCACCTCCAGCTTCTGGAACAACGGACTGACCTGGGAAAGAGAAAAGCAGAAATTAAAGTGTGCACGCACGCATACACACACACACACACACACACCAACACAATGCATGGGCATTTAAAATTTTTGTATTTTTGGATCAAACCTAAGGAGAGCGTAGCTGAAAAATTTAAACTGCTTGTATTTGAGCAAAGCCGATTATGACAGTATGGAAAATTTCCAGAATTTAGATCATGATCTCCCGTCTTCATCACGGTTCTGACATAAGCCTGATTTTGTCAGATACGTCGGGTGTGCATAAGGATCACGTATGATGCATTTTTGTGGCACAGGTGTCTTCTGATTATTTTCTAGACACGTCATTAATGGATCATGATAGCCCTGGAAACTGAATGCAGTGGCAGGTGGCTGCTGAGACAGGTCATCACAATTTGGCCAGAAGGAAGCCTGAGAGAAACCTGAACATGGAACGGCTGAAGCCTGGGCACACCATTATTCTTTACTGTGTGAGTGAGTCTGCGTTCACATGATGACAATTTTCTCCAGAGCGATGAAATATTGACAAAAGATTGCATCCTTATTGTATCACCTAGCATCAACATACAGGTGCTTTACACATTTGTGTGTCTGCACATGTATGAAAGGTGTATGATTTCTTTATTCAGGCTGTACTCACAGTGCCAATACGGTGGCCGGCACTCAGGACACACACAAAGGTGCCGGTGCCTTGCATCATGGTATTGATGCAAGACTGAGGGGTGTTGAGCTGATCCCGGATAGTTTGACTGACCGTTGGCATGTATGGAAATAGCATAACTGACAGCAAGCAGGCGATGTTCACTGACACACCAGTCACTGTGCCAGCCCGCTGCCTGAAGAGAAGACAAATCAGCCCATCAGAAAGATCCTTAATCTAAGTGTTCTGTTAACAGCAGACGTAAATGAACACAAATAAGACAGTTTGTTGAATAATTTATTTCAGGCTTTTTTCCGAAATTAGCTTTTCATAAATTATTTTAACTTGACCAATCATTAAGACAGAGAATTCTTGACAAAGGAGGCCAACAACATTCACACATTCAAGTCACAAAGTACAACCCAGACCTCACTACCAGTATGAAACTAAACAAATATGTATTGTGTCAAACTGATCAAGACCATCTCACCTATCCGCATCTCCTCCCTTGATCTTCTTCCAGGGTTCATTGACTTGAATGTATTGGTTGCCATGGCGAGAGATATTGAGGATATGTTTCAGAGAATCACGGATTCTGATGGAACATTGGAGAAAATATTTGATGACAGAACAATTTTAATCCAAACGCAGGGAGCTGGGAGACAACATCACCAGTATAAGGGACTTATCTACCTGGTTTTTTTCACTTTAAGACCAAGATAAAGGAATCACAAATGACACGATAGTAAAAAAAACTAAAACATGAAATTTCCATAAATATGTTAAATACAAATTCTGTGAAACTTTAAAATTAAAACAGAATATTTACACTGTAATTAAATGGATAAATGTGACTCTAATCCCAACATGAACCTTGTGACAGGTGTGTGACTAGAATAATCTTACTTGACTTTATCCATGAGCTGGATGTACTGCTGAAGCTCCCAGCCCACCAGAGCAAGGAGCTTCTTATCTTCCTGCTGTAGCTCCATCGCGGGAACGCAGCCTTCAAAGAACTTAGTGACAAACATGCCGGCTCTGGAGGAGAGGGGGAGAAAGGGCTTCATGAAACAGACAAAAAAAAAAAAGCCAAAAGGGGTCAGGGAAAGATGTGGGGAATGTACAGACAGAAAATATGAGAGAGTACGAAGAGAAAAAGGGTTACTGGACTTACTGTTTATAAAATATAAATTTTGTTGCCAGTCATAATACAGAGCTCTGCAATGCACACAACAGTGTACTACATCCCTTCGTCTCCACATTGTAGCTGTGTCAGGAGCAGCTTTTGTCATTTCTTTAGGTATACATTAAACAGAAGGATATTCCCAGTGGATGATTTTTGTCACGTGATGCCACAGACATTCTATGTTTAACACTTCCCTCTGCCCTAGAGGAAGGCCAACCAAACCCAAACCAATTTACTTGACATGATCATCGAGCTTACATTGAGCCATGATTCTGATGAGTAAGAATTAACTTGGTGTAACCTATATTCTGATTTTATGGAACTGCCAAGTCATAAGGGTTTTCATATCCTGGGAAAATATAAAAACAATCTTCTTATTATCAAAATAACGCCATAACTCCAATCAATGAGCCATATTTTCTCATGCGAAATGTTCATCAAGTTGCAATTCTGAGTCAAAATTTGAATAGTGACCTGAGATGGACACAGATATTAATGATGTAATGATTTAGTAACTAAATCCAGGAGAGGACAGACTTAATTTTCTGAGGCAGAATATTTTCTACATGCAACACCTCAGGCTGGATGCAATCTACCAGACATTTTTGAGCCAATTAAGCAACGAAGTTGCTACCCGAGATCAAGGTACTTTGAAAAAAAATTGCAGAGAAAAATCTTTGATGTCAGATTTAACCCTGATCTGTTAAAATCATTTGAGGCCTTATAATTGGGGCTAAATTACACCATCCCAAACAAATTTAGCTAACTAGGATGAGCGACTTGTAACAGTTACTGAGCCCAATGTTCATCTACAACGTGAAAACTTAGTTGCTAATTGGACTTTGATGGTTATGTCATGATTTACTTTTTTTTATGATCAAAACAACATAAGAATGAGTGTCACAGTGAGAACAGTGCAGGATAGCTTTAAAGGGTCATTGGGGAGCGTTTGATGACAGATTCCATTTTAGCTATAACAGGAATTCACCACGAGACACTCAACTCATGCCAACCTGTTGATGAAGTTGCCCAAGTTGTTGAGCAGCTCGGAGTTGTTCTTGGTAGCCATGTCAGCCCAGGAGAAGGCCGAATCCTGTCCCTCTGGACGGACGTAGAGGAGGTAAAACCGCCACACGTCGGACGGGATACCTGTGTCCTTCGCCATGTCTCCAAACACACCAACACCCCGGCTCTTGGAGAACTTTGTGTCCTCATAATTCAAATATTCTGGGGGGAATTCACGACACATTATTATGTATACTCAACATAATTTAATAAACTGGTGACATCTGTCAGTCTTACCAGTAGCGATGAGGTGGCTGACCAGAGTGTAGTTGTCTTGAGCTCCCAGTAGGGAGCAGGGGAACACCACACTGTGGAATGGCACATTGTCTTTGGCCATGAAGTTGTACAGCTCCACCTGATGGCACAGAAACAACATTGCAACGTCAGGATGACATCGTATTAGATCATCATGACATCACCCAGTTCAAAGACAATTTATCAGCTCTCCTCATCCCCCATCTCTCTCTCTCTATTTGTGTGGATATATAGGCCATCATTCTCATATAACAGGAGCTCAAACCTTGTGGATTAAGTAGAGATGAGTCAATGAAAGTGAAGGTGATGTGTTGTTTTTAACCTAAAGGGTAGAGTTAACAAAAGTCCCATGTAAAACAACTAGAACATGTCCAGCTGGACACTTCCTGAATGTGTGGGAAATTGGCATGAAATCATGTGCACAAAATGTGAGTGCATGTTTCAGTCATAATCCAAAAGGTTATACTTTTCCATTCATTTCAGATTAGGGATGTACTGTATGGTGGCAGGAATGATGTCGTTTAAAAGGAGAATACAGAAAAACAAATGGGGCACTGAAAAAAGAAATCAAACGCATTTTGTGTTCTAAAGATTGTGAAGTCTGTGCAAAGCTTGTGCATCAGGGCTCTGCTCATTTCAGACATTCTGTGCTGTTACCTGATTAGGATTTTTCCACCACTTTTCCCATTTGTCAGTGTAGTTGGCAGTAATGGACACATAACCAATGGGGGCATCAAACCACACGTAGAACACCTGCAGGGGGATGTGGAAAAGACCTCAAATTAATTTCCTTATACCTTCGTAGTTGGTTTCCTTATACCTTCGTAGTTTTAGGCCTGCCCTAATTTAAGAGTTCAGAATCACAACATGTTTAGACATGTCTACAGAGCGGAACAGGAGAACACATTAGAAACCTCTGCATGATCATCGGTCACTGCATCTGCAGCAACAGTTAAAGAAGTGGACGAATCATTTTCAATGTTTAATTAGCAAACTGACCTTAGGTAATAAGTGTTTGCATTATTTATCTTCTCAGCAGTTAATTAGGTTCAGCAGAAGGGCTGAACTATGCTTCAATACAAGACGAAACAAACAAATTGGTGTGTATGTTTTTTCTATTGTGTAATAAACTTTAAACAAACAAATGTTATAGTCTTGGATTTTTTTCCCGCCTGCAGAACAACAGCAGACCTTCTCTTTAAAGTCAGGATGAGGCACAGGTGTTCCCCACTTCAGATCCCTGGTGATGCAGCGAGGTTTGAGTCCATCTCGCAGCCAGGAGCGAGTTATTTGTTTGGCGTTAGCAGTCCAGTCTCCTGTGCTGGTTGACTTTTCCAGCCACTGTTCTAACGGAGCCTCAAGCTGTGTGACAGAAATGGGAGAATGAAAATGCTGAGAAAAATAGTCAGGCGTCTTAAATCTAAACCTTTCTTGAAACAGAATTAATAATCACATACTAAAATCACAACAGGGATATTCATTCCACTAGCTGTCTGACTTTGAATACTCTGTACTTGACATATTTACTTTCTCAAGGAGCAAAGAGTTTGTTCAATCCAGACGACTGCAGGGAGAATCATACCTTTGGTAGGTCCAGGAAAAGGTGTTTGGAGGAGCGGATGACAGGAGTCTGTGTGCAGACCTTACACTGTGGTTTCTGGAAGGGAGCAATAACAATAAGCAATAGCAAGGCTAAATTCTATCTCATATTTACCTCGAGTTAGAGAAGTATTTTTTTCCGCTATCAGAGCGGAAACGTTCCAAATGCAGCAAAATTGCATAATAAATTAAGGACAAACGGTTGATGAGTCAGTCGTCCTGGTTAGAGAGAAAGTCACCATTTCTAGACTTAGTTTTGAAAAACTAAGTCTACAGATTATCCAGCAGAGTACCAGAACATGTTTTTGTTTCAATACCTAGAAATAAAAAATGTGACCATTTGTGTCTTTGGACACAGATGCCCTGATTTCTAGGAAAACCTCAATTTGTGCTGATGCGAATGAAAAATATTCAGAATACTTTATGCTCGTTCTCTCCTTGATTTTTACCATCAACACTCTCCTCCAGACTCACCCTGAGCTCGACAGCATTGATGAGCCGCCCACACTTGTCACACTGGTCGCCACGCGCCTCCAGGTAGCTGCAGTGAGGACAGGTTCCTTCTACAAATCGGTCAGCAAGAAAGCGCTGGCAGTTCTCACAACGCAGCTGCTCCACCGTGTCTTCCACTAAAAAACCATGTTTGTGGAGTTGCCAGAAAATGTCCTGGGCTATCCTGAAAGCACAACCAAGGACAACAAAGGATAAGAAAGAATAGTGAGTGATAAAGCTGGTTTAAAGATAATTTAAATGTTGTGTCTGGGATTGAAGGAGAAATGATTGTCTTTTGACCAGCATTATAAATGAATGGACATCAACATTTGTGTTATGTGGGAGCAACTCTTACGTAAACTTTATTAATCAATATGAAATCAGTAATATGAAGCAATAAATTAGAAGAAAATTTTAACGGGAGGAGAGTTTTTGTTATTGATCTGTGAAGAAACACATGAATAAAAACATCTTTCTTTGTTGACAGTAAATCTATAACATACAGTAATTCCAACCATCCACAGCATTTTTTATAAATAAAGTCATAAATCTTTAAACTGACAGGTCTTTTTATTTCAAAGAACATCATTCTGGTGTTTGATGCATTTTATGTTGTACTCTACCTAACGCAATCCTTTTCTATGTACAAGTCTGAGAACAAAATTTTTCTTTGTTCAGAAAAGAAGCTTCGCTGTTGTATCCCACACTGTGAGAAAATAAACCCTTTGAAAATCCGTCCATCTTACTTAAGCACCTATAAGACTACACAACAGATAGCTCATCCATACACACAGTGGCAATATGCCACACACACTATATGCTTTCATTGTCTCAGAAATTCTTCAGATCAACAAACCGTAACAGTGAATGACTTCATTTCACTTCCAGACTTGAGCTTTACTTAAAACAAATACTCTTGCTACATTTTTACAAGTTTAGAAATTTAAAAAAAGCACCTGTGACATTGTTTCTTGAATGTTTTCATATATATTAAACAATTTATTTCTCCGTTTGTTATTCTCAACTGAATGACCTGTGTTCTCAGCCTGTAGCCTGAAGATGATTAAAGGCCAGTGTCAGACCATGAAAAATAAATTATCTTAAACATCATAACAGCAGAATGCATTTTCACACAAATAAAAGCTAATGAGCAGCCATGTTCTCTGCTTAACTTACTCCGTCTGCTTCTCAGTGGTGGTTCTTCCAAAATAGTCAAAGTCGATCTGAAACCACTTGTAGATGTCGGCGTGAATGACGTGGTATTTGTCACATATCTGTTGTGGCGTCAGACCCTCCTCTCTAGCCTTGTTCTCTGTAGCTGTACCGTATTCATCTGTTCCACACAGATACAAGATGTTCCAGCCTCGCAAGCGGCTGTACCTGAAGGGGAAAAACCATAACGCATGGGAGACGATCAGTGAGATGGGCTAAGGGAGATCGGTTAAGAGAAGAAAGGGAAAGAGAACTGCAAGAGTAAATAGGAGAGATGAAGATATGATGCTGATATGAGTGTGTTTATGTAAGCATTTTTCAAAGTGAATAATATCCTGATCATTATACTGCTATACAGACAAGATTAACTTCCTACCTGGAAAAGACGTCAGCACTGAGGACGCAGCCGATGATGTTGCCCAGGTGCGGGACATTGTTGACATAAGGCAAGGCGCTGGTCACAAGCAGGTTTCTCTTGCCCTCCTGTGGCAAACTGACAGGAAAATAACGGCAGGGTTTTAATCTGGCTAGAACCCAAAGAGTCTGGAAGCTTTCAGAGACTGCTCATGATGGCTGGAGGGTAGGAGTCTGAACTGTCTCACAGGCAGATGATCTCAGGTGGGGACTCTGCTTGAGGCGATGACAAGGCAAGTTATAAAAGATTAAATTGTCATGCCAAGAACTCGTTAATTTTTGCAGAGCAGCAATTGGAAGCATGATGACTGGAAACATCAGGTTTAGACATGGTTGTCAGACAGCCTAAGGCTGGAAGCTGTGAAGCAGATGATTAAAACCACCCAGAACATCATTGGTGCTGGCCAGGTGACTGTGGAGACAAAGGATACCTAAATGCGATATCCACTCCAACCCTGGCCTGTTCACCCTGCAGCAACATGACAGCAGACAGTGTGGAACCTGCTGGAACAGCAGCTGAAGACTGAGCAGCTTGTCAAGCTGAGAGACACCTCATCCTCAGGAGGAGGGCAGCATAGGGAGCTACATCATCCAGTGCTTACCAGTAACACTATATGAGGGGGTGCCTTAAATACATACACATGCACAAGCACAAGCACACACACACACACAGTATACAAGGAAGATAACACATTTAATGACAGTCCTTACATGGGGTGTTTTCGGTCCGGAGCAGTGCAGACACTCAGTCCTTTACTCCATATGAGAGCAGCTTCCTCCATCTCCTGTTCTGACACCACACGTTCACCCTCCTCTCCCTAAAAAAGCACATAAATATATGATGGTTTTGTATGGACAAATCACATTTTATATGAAGTGTAAATGTAAATTTGAGACTTTGTGCTCTGATGAGAGCATCACAACTCCTCAATGAACTGTGAGAAAACTCACTCGGTAGACATGTATAACAGCTGCCACTCGGTTCTCTAACATGGACATTTTCTTTTGGTTTTTGCCTTTATCATTTCTCCAACATATTCACAAACTTAGACCACTGACTCTACTGTCATCTACATATCTTTTTTTAGCTATTTTATTTGTTTATGTAAATTAGTCAGTAAATTTCAATGCATTTATGATGACTTCCCTTTATGTTTCATTGCCAGTGGAGCCCGACATCTCTAAAGTGACTTTTGTGAGCTGAAATACACAAACTTGAGCATCAGGGCTGAACAGCTGCTGCGGTATTGGACTGACACCAACATAGCAGCAGCTGTGTAAAAATAAAGAAAAACGTAACAGAACCTTTTTATGTTGCATCATGTATATAATTAATTTAGCTTTTGTGGAGCCATTGTAAACTTCACACAAAAACTCTTTATGTTTAATGGAGTCCTGCTCAATTCAAGTAAAAGTAAATTCAATAATTGCAACATTTTGACTGTGTAAACATAGCAGTGAAGTATGGACACACAACATGACAAAGACATTTGTGACAGCAATAGCTGTCACAGATGTCTTTGTCATGTTGCACCAATAGATACACCAATATTACCTTGGTGCACCAATAGCACCAAGGTGCTGAGAGGGTCGCGTCCCTGTGCCTTCGGGTTGGGGACAGGTGTCTCACTGTCGTTTCGGCCTACGGGCCAAATGGCAGTGCGGAATACCCGGCCTTCTTGGAGTCCCTGGGAGGAGTCCTGAATAGTGCTCCGACTGGGGACTCCATTGTTCTCCTTGGAGACCTCAACGCTCACGTGAGCGATGAAAGTGAGACCTGGAAAGGGGTGGTTGGGATGAACGGCCTCCCCGATCTGAACACGAGTGGTGTTCTGTTAATGTACTTCTGTGCTAGTCACAGTTTGTCCATAACAAACACCTTGTTCAACCACAGGGTTGTCCATAAGTGCACATGGCACCAGGACACCCTAGGCTGGAGGTCGATGATCGACTTTGTTGTCGTATCATCAGACCTCCAACCGTGTGTGTTGGACACTCGGGTGAAGAGAGGGGCAGAGCTGTCAACCGATCACCACCTGGTGGTGAGCTGGATCCGCTGGCAGAAGGGGGGCCGGACAGACTCGGCAGGCCAAAACGTATTTTGAGAGTCTGTTGGGAACGTCTGGCAGAACCCTCCGTCAGTGAGGTCTTCAACTCCCACCTCTGGGAGAGCTTCTCCCAGATCTCACAGGAGGTTGGGGACATTGAGTCAGAGTGGACCATGTTCTCTGCCTCCATTGTCGAAGCAGCTGCTCGGAGCTGTGGTCGCAAGGTCTCTGGTGCCTGTCGCAGTGGTAACCCCCAAACACGGTGGTGGACACCAGAAGTAAGGGATGCCATCAAGCTGAAGAAAGAGTCCTATCAAATCTTGTTGAATTGTGGGACTCCGGAGGCAGCTGACAGGTATAGGCAGGCCAGGCGTACTGCAGCTCGAGTAGTCGCAGAGGCAAAAACTCGGGTCTGGGAAGAGTTCGGGTAGGCCATGGAGGAAGACTATCGGTCAGCCTCGAAGAAATTCTGGCAAACCATTCAGTGCCTGAGGAGGGGAAAGCAGTGCACAGCCAATACTGTTTACAGTAGAGGCGGAGAGCTGCTGACCTCGACTGGGGATATTGTTGGAAGGTGGAAAGAATACTTTGAGGATCTCCTCAATCCCGCAGCCATGTCTTACACAGAGGAGGCAGAGGTTGAGGTCTCGGAGGTGGACTCGTCCATCACCCAAGCTGAAGTCACCGAGGTGGTTGCTGTAACTCCTTGGTGGCAAAGCACCGGGGATGGATGCGATTCGCCTTGAGTATCTCAAGTCTCTGGATGTGCAGGGACTGTCATGGTTGACACTTCTCTGTAACATTGCATGGCAGTCGGGGACAGTACCTCTGGACTGGCAGATCGGGGCGGTGGTCCCTCTTTTCAAAAAGGAGTCCTGGAGGGTGTGATCCAACTATAGGAGGATCACACAGTAAGTCAGACCTGTTCCAGGTGCATGTTGGATTCCAGCAGGGCTGCCCTCTATCACCAGTTCTGTTCACAATCTTTATGGACAGAATTTCTACGTGCAGCCAGGATCCGGAGGGAGTCCGGTTTGGGGACCAAAGGATTTCATCTCTGCTTTTTGCAGACAATGTTGTCCTGTTGGCCTCATCAAACCTGGACCTTCAACGTTCAGTGGGACTGTTTGCATCTGAGTGTGATGTGAGTGGGATGAGGATCAGCACCTCTAAATCCGAGGCCATGGTTCTCGACCGGAAAAGGGTGGTGTGCCCTCTTCAGGTCGGTGGAGATTCCTTGCCCCAAGTGGAGGAGTCTAAATATCTTTGAGTCTTGTTCACGAGTGAGGGAAGGATGGAACATGAGATTGACAGATGGACTGGTACAGCTTCTGCAGTGACGCAGTCACTGTATAGATCTGTCATGGTGAAGGAGGAGCTGAGTCGCAAGATGAAGCTCTCGATTTACCGGTCAATCCATGTTCCTACTCTCACCTATGGTCATGAGCTTTGAGTCATGACCGAAAGAACAAGATCCCGGATACAAGCGGCTGAAATGAGTTTCCTTCGTAGAGTGGCTGGGCGCACCCTTAGAGATAGGGTGAGGAGCTCAGTCACCAGGAAGGAGCTTGGAGTAGAGCTGCTGCTCCTCCATCTCGAGCGGAGCCAGCTGAGGTGGTTTGGGCATCTGTTCAGGATGCCTCCTGGATGCCTCCCTGGGGAGGTGTTCCAGGCATGTCTTACCGGGAGGAGACCTCGAGGAAGACCTAGGACACGCTGAAGGGACTATGTCTCTCAGCTGGCCTGGGAACGCCTAGGGCTCCCCCCAGAGGAGCTGGAGGATGTGTCTGGGGAGAGGGAAGTATGGGCATCCCTGCTGAGACTGTTGCCCCCGCGACCCAGCCCCGGATAAGCGGTAGATGATGGATGGATGGAGAACGCTTTTTGTTGAATGAAAGAGGTTAAGAAGTAATTCCAATGATGTGGCTGATACCTCTACAGGGTTGCTGTTGCATAGCTGTGTGTCTCGGCACTGGTTGCTCTGAGGGGCAGGCTGTTTCTGCATGTAGCTCTTCATGCCCTGAAGGCCTTTTCCCTGCAGCACTTTCTGAGCTGCAGATTCTAAACCGTGCACAGCAGTGCTACGGTCAAACCAAGTCTTCACAGACTTCTGCTCACCTGAAATAAGCAAAGCAACTTGTTGCGGTAAGAACCATTCAAACATGGAAAATGATGGGAGTTTCAACTAAAACACTCAAACAACACACTGAAAGAAAGTGAGTTAAGGGAAAAATAGTAATTTTTGAATGAATGTAGAAAAAAGAAGTTGAGATATTTTGCTGGATAGACAAAAAAATTGAAGGCCAGGAGAAAAGAATTTTGTATTTCATTACAACTTACCCACTGATAACGAAGAGTCAGATAAAATGGGATACAGTGCAGCCCATAAAACAACATCAGCAACTGAAACCACCTCCTGAAACACAGTGTAGTTTATTGTTGCGTCTCACTCAAATAGCACATGGTGTCCTTTCTCACTCCGCATTATTTCATTTTTACATTATTATTTTGCTTTACAGATTTCCTCAAATCCACGGCAACAGACGCTGATCTAAACATATTTCTGTACTTGTTAAATATGCAATAGATGTAGACAAGTCATCACAAGTGCTGCAGATTTCACCCTTTAAGACTCACTAACCCAATTACCCACCCACCAAAATCAGACACATTTGCCAAATGACGGACGGCCTTCCCAGATAAATCCTTTTAACTTAGCTGTGCATCACCCTTCAGCAGCCAAGAAGAACAGAAGAAATGTTGCTGGAGGAGCCCGACGTGGCAATGAGGAGAGATACTCTTAGTTCATATGTGCTCCAGCTGCAAAAAGGTATCATGAACTTCTGATCTAACTGAATATTTAGACTGAAAAGGCTGTTTAATTGAGTATAGCTATGTCTATCCTTTACATGTGTTAAAAGAAACACCAACAGCACACCATCTACTGTACAAACGACAAATAGTATGCTAATGCTGTACCCCAGTTAAATATGGCGTGGTCCCCTTTCTCAGGCTTTGGTCCAAGTAGCTGAGGGGCCCCTGGAGGAGCGTGAACACATCTGCTTCTTTGGTCTGCAGCAGTGCCGTGTGGAAGGCCTGTAGCAGTGCAGGCTATGCAAACAAGACAAAACAGTGAGACACTAGAATTGATTGAATGGCATTAGATCAAACAGATTAATGTTCAAATTAACAGCAGGACAAATATTTGGACATTTTCTTTAGTACTGGTTGTTGTTGGTTAACATAGAATCCTACCAACACCAATACTTCAATGGATGCACAGACAGGAACAAGTTTATTTGCTCCAAAATCAAAAATAAATTCAGCTGTGAAAGTTGGACACTATACATGATGTTTGTATTTTGCATCATCCATGAAGTTTATTAAGTGATTGATGAAAAATTAAAAAATCTACTTTAGGTGGAGCTTACCTGAAGCTCTGTGGCCTCCCATTCCAGCCACTGATTGCATAGATCACTGGAGTCTCGTCCACTCACTTCAAATAGATATCTAACGCATTAGAAAAGGGTACAGAAGGAAGTCCCATCAAACAGTGGTTCCATAGCTACAAAAACAATTTACACTAACGTGTTCCTAATGAACATACCAACAAAATAACTTCTTCCCATTTTTATCAGATGATATATAAGAAAAGAAGAAGAAGGTCCACTTTATTAATCCCCAACGGGGAAATTACTTTTTCACTCAGCTACACATATTTTTGTGTTAGATACAATGTTGTGTACAGGCCCCTGTAACACAACCACAACACACTAGGGATCTGTAAGCATGGAGTTAGTACACACAACAAACACTACATGGGGAGGCAGAGTGATGGGCTGTGACTTCGGGATGCGCCCTAATTGAGCAGCTTGTAAGGGGGACGGCGCCTTGCTCAAGGGCGCCTCAGCAGTGGCCGGGAGGTGAGCTGACACCTCTCATTGTAAGTTCACACTTCGGGTAGCTGGGTGGGAGTGGGAATCGAACCACCAATCTCTGATTATCACTGCCACTTTGTCTATATATGGACATAGACAAAGTTCTGATTTTGTTAGCCTAGGATTTCATCAGTCTATTTCAGAGATTTATTTTTGCATTTTTATTGGTCTTTTATGATCTCTACAATCTGAAAAAAAAAACTGCCCCCAATTCATATCAAGTTGGCATTGGTGTTCACATAAAAACCAAGCAGGAAGGACGTTAATCTGCTCACCGGCAGATGGCATTGGAGCTGAAAAGTTGTGTTCCACTGGGCAGGAGCAGGACTGGCACAGCAGGACGGCTTAGGAAGGGCACCACTCGCTCTGGAAAGAAAAAAACACAATGGCTTTTAAGATAACAGAAAATGGAACAGACACAAGACACTGACAGGATTGTTAGAAAAACGAGTGCATTTCTAAACAAGTTAGACCGGATTGTTCACCTGGTTGAGCAACTGTTCCTCTTTCTAATGGTTGTCTTTGAAGAGAGAAAGGAGGAAAATCTACATTCATTAAACCCAATTCACATCAGTGCACAGACAGAGATGAAGTCAGAATTTAATGCTGCATCTTCAAGGTCAACTAATAACACGTGATTCCTTAAATGCTTCGAGGACAATCTTGGGATGAAATTCTTAACCTTAATACTTAATACCAATGTAGAAGACAGAGGTCTGAGGATGGTCAACAGCTTGATCTCCTTAATCTGGAATTCATCAGAACTCAGGGCAGATAGCGATCCCTCTTCTGCTCCTCAGTCCATCATTCCACCATTCAGAGCCAGCAATGGCTTTTCAACCCATTTCTCTGCAAATTGTATTTTCAACAACATTTAAAATCTTAACCTAGAGACCTGAGATTAATTACCTTGTTTTAAACGTTGTGTGTCAGTAAATTATATGAGGTTTTTTCCTTTAACTCTTCTTTTAATTGACCAATTTAATATAAGGTTATAAGATTATATGAGATTTCTTGAGAGGTAAAAACCATCTTGCTGCATGGATACACTCACTAGCATTAATCAACTTTCTTTTCAAATGTCAGCGTTTACGTCATTTATTTTATCAAGTCTTTGGCAGTGATAGTCAGATGGCTATTGGTAAAAAGAGAACCATGACACAATGCTCAACAAAGTGTGTGTGAAATTTCACAAAATTCTGTTCAGAAATTTTTGAGACATTGCTGTTAGACTATTCCCTGTTATGTATGGAAGGAGAAGGGTGACCTGATACACCTTATTTAAAAAAGGAACAGAAAAAGAATAGAATAGAAATGCAGAGGCTGGAAATTAATTTTTAGCTAGCTTGTGGCAGCTCTAATTGGGATGTCCTGTGTGAATAAAGGTTGAATGATCATGAGAATATTCTCACGGCACATTTTAACTAAAGTCTTGACTTCAAAATTGGTAATACAATCTTTTATGTTAAGATGCTTTTAGAACAGCTAACAAATTTAAAACTTTTTAAATTAAATATTTTCACTTTTTCATTTGCATGTTACACATTTAGACTATAAAATGAACTGGTTGACTGATAACAAAGTTGCAGCACAGTTTACCTCTGTGGTAAGCTGTGGCTCCATGCCACATGTCCTACCTATTAATATGTGTGATCAGACCGAGCACACAGCTGGAATTGGCAGACACGTCTGAGGCAATAAGGCCGGGATCCTCAGGCTACTATGTTTTGCCATTTAGACTTTCATTACTTGCACTGTGGTATTGAGATGATGCCACAGTAGATAGTAGGATCTCTAATCCGTTAGAAACTCAGCTATTAATTATTTTATTACAGTTTTTAGCTAATACATCTGATTTGCTTGACATCATGACACTGTACGATCAAATCAGAAATTGCAGTATGTCCATAAACACTGTTTTTTTAGACTAAATACGAGTACACTGTATTTGATTTTTTTCCAATATAGCTTCATGGGGGTATATTGATTAAGAGAAAACATGCGAAATTATGCATTGCTACAAAACCTTTCACACATCAGAATCAGAAGATTTTATCGATCCCCAATGGGGACATTGCTTTTTGTTCCAGCTGTTCTGCCCCAGAATTTACCACAAAGTCAGACTAAGAAGAAATAATTTAGAATTAAAAAATAAAGATCTAACGGAATTAGGGATAAACAAGAGAATAAATAAAATATATACAAAAAAACATGTATAACAAACAGGGTATACAGATGTTTGTGACCGCGTCATTCCTCCTCCTCAAAGCATAACTGTATACAATTTATTTTATGTTATACTTATCTGATCCCCGAAGGTAAATTAAGAGCACACTCTTAAGTAGTAATACATACACTACTACACTTTGTGAACATAAAATTCACAAGCAGTAAGAGTGTTCCAGTTGCTTCACGGATGCAGAGGGAGAGAGAACACTCACTCCATTCATCAGTGAAGCCGTTCTCGAGCTGTGGGGCCCACCACCGGGGGGGGGGGACTTCCGCTATTTTTTTAAAGTCGGAACTAACAGGCGGAACTTTTGGTCTCGCTGTAAACAAGACTCATTTTAGCGACGTACCACAACAGAATCTAGAATTTTGATCATGGGGAAGTTTACGACGGGGCAAAAAACAAAAAATGTCAGATGTTTCGGTAACTAACAACAAACTAACGTCAGCCGAAGTGAACAATGATTCACGACTACCAAAACACAAGACGAGGATATACGACGAAGCATATCTAGGAGATGAAAGGGAGCTCTCTGTATTGTGTCTCAAACATTGGCAGGGGACCTGATAAATTGAAGAGAGACGGAGACCATTCACCTGTTTCATGTGGGTAAAACACCGGAGTTTTTCCAAGAGGAAACTTTAAGAATAATAAAAACAGTCAAGTGGTTTAAAACAAACTGCCGGTGAAAACAGCGAAGTGTAGCTAACAACTTCCAACAAGGTGCATACAGGACTGCACGTTCCACGAGGGGCTCATACTGCCGGCTGCTCTTGGGATGGTGTCCGCTGATTGACGAAAAAAGCGCTGCGAGAGTGGAATGAGTCCCCTCTGTCTAGGGACACCGCTACACGGCATAAACACACGAGTATACAGGACCTGGAAGATCAGCTACAAAAAAACTGGAACACACCCGTTTCGCTTTGCCTAGCTTGTGTGAATGTTACTGTATTTGGCAAATTTTATTTGAACACCACATTTTTGGAAGGAAATTGAAGCGTTCGTCCAAATGTTGATGTTTCTTTCAGTAAATGCTTTACTTGACACGCTGTTCCCATTTTACAACCACTACATGAGTGACACTGTCAGGAGGATAAGACATGTCAGATTGCCATGTAACAGCAGTCAGAGTTCTAAATAACGTTTTCTGGTTAGTTATTGTGTCTGTGAGAAAATGGCAGATTATACCACTCTCTAATATCGGTAGAGTCACTGACTAATATTAATTTAACCGTGCTTTCTTACCGTCATGGTTGACATACTGAACGTCACATGTAACTCCGGACACTTCTAAGGCAGCGAGCACCTTCAGGCAGTTCGGGTTGCCTTCACTGACATAGAGCTTCATAAGGACTTCCGTAGATATTCCGCTATGGTGGGACTGATGACCGGGTTCAACTGTGGCAGTATTTATATTTCTATTTTACAACAACACGAGCAGCTACTGGAACAAACTTTGTCAACGAGTGGCAACTTCACGCTGATTCAAGCAGCGCTTGTCCTGTTAAAAATGGCGGCGTTGTAGTTTTGGAGTGGTGTCAATCTCGTTACAAAGAAACAGAGCGAATGTCAAATGAACCACATTTCCCATAAGGCATTTCTTGGAGCACGCCCGGTGACACGTATAAGGTTTGCTTGTTTTATACATAAAGTACTGTACTACTGGGCGGTATATGACTTGTACAATGTATATGTCTTACCGGGCTACGCTGATTTTGAAATCATGCGTATCTCTTTACCGGCTGTTCAGCGATCTTGTTGGCTGAAGGCTATACCACGTTGGATGATTGTATCCAATCCCGAGCCACCAAACCCACACGGCGAAAGCTATTTTTTATCTACTTAAAGCGCCAAAGGGATTTTAATAAAATGGTCCTCATCGGGTAGACTAGCGGTCTTGTGTGACTTTTAATTTTCGTTGCACGGTGGAGTACTTCTCAGCTGGCGTTACCTAAATTATGTAAAGTCATCAATAGTTTTATTCTTACGACGGAAAAAAGACTCAACTTCTGGTCTTTCTGCGCTGCACTTCAAAAACACACAATTGAGATGTCATCACGTCGCTGCGAGGTGAGTGATGTGTCACTAGAAGGCAAAGATGATTACTGCAGGATTATTTAGTAACGCTTTTCATTTTCTGTTGTGAAACATCACAGGATTGCGTGGGATATTTTCTGCAACATAAAGCGTTTCTGTTTTTACTTCGTAGTGGCAACTTAAATGGAAGTAATAATAGTGACAATATGAACTAATAAATCTTAAATAAAAAATAAAAAGTATTTAAATCTCTTCCCAACTTATTTTTCCTCACTGAGCCTAGTGAATGATTCAGTGTAATACCACATATATTAGGGTTTTCCAGATTTTTTTTACTTAGTTATCACATTTTTTGTACATTTATGGAAGTTGTTTATGCTTTATTTTGGAAAAGCAAAGTTGGATTGATCAAGTCTAAACATTTTTTCAGTTGATAAATTTACCATACATTTATAATGCACTTATTGACCTAAAATTGAAAGAAAAAGTTGTAGACCAATGGTATCTTTTAAGTATTGAGCTACATACTGAAGATCCTTGCTCTAAAAATATGTCATGCATTGAGGCTTGATTATAACCAGCCTAGTTTTCCAAAACAACAAATTTTTCCACATTCTAGTGTCAAACCACATACAGCTCTGTTATATCTGATTTTAAAAAAAGCCACAAAGGGCCCTCTTAAGTTAACACAACGTGCTTTAACCATTTGTTTGAGCAGGGGTGTCAAAGTCAAATACACGGAGGGCCAAAAAACAAATTTACTACAAGCCGAGGGCCAGACTGGTTCAGCGTTTATTAAAATTGAAATAACCATAGAATATTGAACCAAGAGCTAACACAGTGTATATTATTTAATTATTGAATAAATAAAGCAGTATTTTGTTATGGCTCTGTCAGTAACTTCAAGGGGAAACATTTTCAACAGGCAAACAGCAAAAAAGTAAATTTCCTTCAAAAACAAAATATGTTCCTTAATATCACGATAAATGCATGAATGAAACTGCATGCATTATTAACTGAAAATACATTGTTGTACATGCATTATTGCATGCACAACTATAATATTGTGCATACACAATATGTGCAAAATTTTTTTTAAAAATTAAAAAATTATTCTGCTGCTCTACAATCCTACCAATTACTGCTTTCAAATGGTAAAAAAAATCAAATCAGTTGTATCCTTTCTCATGGCCCTTATTTGCAATTTTTCCTGAGTCCATTCAGCTGAAATAAATATGAATAAATAAAATAAAATACAAAAAATCTATGGCACACAGACAAAACAATACTTCCTTCAAAGAGACATCATGTCTTGTAGAAACTAATGTAAAAATTTAACCGAATTTAAAACTGACAATACGTTACTACTGTGTGTATTTTTTTTTTTTTTATTTAGTATACTTTAGTACAGTGATCTCCGAAGGGAAATTAAGAGCACACTCTAGTTTGAACAAACACATGTATATATATATATATATATATATATATGTTAGTATGTACAGACCCCTGTAACGCACACAAACACACACACGGGGGCCTGTAGGTATGCAGGGGAGGTAGGGTCGTACATGGTGCGCCCCAAATAAGCAACTTTGTAAAGGGGGATGGCACCTTGCTCAAGGGCACCTCGGCAGTGCTCCGAAGGTGAGCTGACACCTCCCACCTCCCTGATGCTCACTTGTCTGAGGCTGACCCTCATATTTGATGGTGTCTCATCTTTCGTACAAGTTCATGAATGTTCGGGGTCAGGCTCTGAGCTGAGGAAATTCACAGGATTGAGTGAAGTTGTTTATCAGTCAGACAGCTCCTGTGTGATGTTTAGTTCAGCTTCATCAGAGAGAACAATTGTTCACACAGGTCTGTGCTACGAAACATAGAGCGTCCGAATAGCTTGGATGCACAGCTGGGGCATTGTGTCGGGGATGAAACGTGCAAACTTAGTAGAAGACACATACAGTAGGTTTGCCTTTTACCTCTCTGAACATACACTCTGACTTCCACGTGGTTAGAAACCCCCTGCTGTGAGCGTCCACCTTCCTTTTAGCCAGTTTTGAGGAGGGGAGTAGCTAAATTTAACCTCTGCCCTGACTGTTGATGAACATCCATCCGTTGTCATGACCGCTTCATCAGCTGTCGCAGGTCACAGGAAGCTACACGTAGAGCCTATCTCAGATGGCTTAGGGCGTGAGGCGGAGGAAACTCAGGGCGAGTGCACCGCGGAGCCACATAGAGACACTCATTCTTACGGTCAATTTAGGATCGGTCAATTAACCTGAAGCACATGTTTTTGGAGGTGGGAGGAACCCGGAGGACCCAGAGAGAAACCATGCAGACATGGGGAGAACATGCAAACTCCGCACAAAGCGAGACCTGACTCTGGAACCGCCTTACTGTGGGGCAACAGCGCTACTCACTGCGCCACAGTGCCGCCCTGCTGATAAAAATTGAAACCCAAAAACTGCTACCGTTGCATTGTGGGGAATGTAGTTTTGGTGAGTGCCAAACAACAGCGGGCCACTGTGGCCTACAGGCCGGTTCTGATAGTAATTAAAAATAATCCGGTGGGCCATAAATAATTCACCACGGGCCAGATCTCGCCTGTGGGCCATGACTTTGACATATGTATTAGAGTTTCCTGTGCAGGCCTGTTTGAGACACACACACACACACACACACACACACACACACACACACACACACACACACACACACACACACACACACACACACACACACACACATTTTTTTCCTAATTTCATTATTTACTTTTGAACTGTGTAAACACTGATGCATGTTCATTCATTGATGTGTTTCTTTCACAGAAATTAAATATAACACTGATATGAATCTGTAATGTCAGCACTCTATATATGACAGATATCTTTCTGTAAGGAACTGTTTGCATGGTACTGTGAGTTTTTACAGAAAGTCATGTGTTGGGTTAACCACAGGGTGTAAGGGAAACAGTCTGACTGACGCTTTGCATTTTTGGTGTTTCATAATCTGTCTTAAATCCATGCAAAACAGAAGATTTGCTCCCTTTTTCCCCAGCCCGTAACGACACAGGCTTGAAAGATTATTCTGCAGTTACAACACGGGCTGATTAAAAGTGTCCTGTACCACGTGCAGCATTAGCAGGGGGGTTACCAGTTTGCTGTAATTGCTTGTGTGCTTTACTTTTGTGGATACAGTGTTGGACACAGATCGAGAGACTCAAATGTTTTACACCCTGGTGTATTACAAGTGAGATTATTTAGTTCTGGCATATTTGCACATGTATTTTTCCGTGAGTGTCACATGTGTGTGTCTGTCTGCATGCACACTGTTAGCTGTGGAACAGAATTCTACGCTACTAGATGACAAAGTGAAGCAAAGCAGCAAAGCATCTCTTTGTAGACCAGATGACAGATGAGAGATGCATGTTTTTATTTGATTTTCATGGATTGTATTGGATTGTATTTGATTGGCTCTATATTGTTATTGTCTTAAACACTGTCAATAAATTCCATTGTTACTGGAGTCTCTCTGACTTTTCTAGCTCGAGACTTCTTTTCTGTCACAAAAATACTCTCATAACACAAAATGGTCATGTGATATTCATTCAAAAGCAAAAAGAAAGTGTTTAAAAATGTTGACAGTTTTATTTATTATGCAACAAGAATATAGCTACAAATTGATTAAGGGAAATCAGTTATGAATTTCAGTCCACCCACTTATCTGAAACAGTTGTACAACACTCCAGCTATAAATCATGGAGTTTTGATATTCAATTTTTAAACTGTTAGATAACTGTTGATTTAAATATGTTGACATTTTATTAAGTGCATTTGTTGCTGCTGTTTAATCATACTGGATTATGGTGACATCTTTGTCTCATGTCTCCTCCATTCTCTTTAAATTACAATGGATAAACTGGGGTGAATGAAGATTCCATGGATGACAAACTCAAATTGTGCATCATGATGACAAAATTGTGTTTAATAAAGTTTATTCCATTTGATTGTCTTTTTTAATTAGATTTATCCAAAGACAGTCACTTAATTAGATTATTTCTAATGGTCATAAAAGCAAAATGAATGCAGTCAGATGCACTTAGCCTCCAGTAAAACTTAAAAGATTCGGCTGTATGTCTATAATAAGGGCTTCCCTTAGTAACTACTGTATGTTATAGTAGCTCCAACTACAGCAACATGTGTGCTTTGTTTTAATCCAGTTTAATCCTGCAATTACTTTGAACATAGTAGTGTGTGTAATAATTTGTGTTTTCACTGTTATACAGTATACACGTCTAGAAGAAGAAACATACTTTTATTATCCTCTTTGGGGAATTATTTTTCTACTCCAGCAGTCTGTTTTTTACACACATATGTATATGGTACAGGCCCTGAAACACACACGCGCACACACACACACACACACACACACACACACACACACACACACACACACACACACACACACACACACACACACACACACACGAAGACATCTACCCAACAAATATCACCCAAGAAATCGAGAAGATGATAAATAGCATTAAAACTGAATACCAAGCAAATTGCTGCACACAATGTTACCTTTTTGAAATAAAGCGGCAGGACACCAAGAAAGAATGAAATATCACTATTTTTGAACAAATACCTCAAGCGATTTATCGATTTTGTGAAAATATTGTATTTTTGACTGTTTGTCTTTTCATAATACATAAAGACAGGTTTTTGATAATCAATCATCTCTAATTTGGATTGGAATATATGAAGGCAATGGTTACATCAGCTAGAGTAGTTTGATAAAATCAGAAAAGTGCATTGCTTTAAACCCGAGATCACACTTGTGCTCTCACACTTTAAAATGATCCAAAATACAAGATGATATCTAGAATCCTATCACAAAGTCTTTCGAACATTAATTCATATCCCAGCGCTAATTTTAATAGGATCAAAGATTGCATTAATTTTTAACCAGTTATATGCTTGACAGACACATGGACGACTACTTGTGTAATTAATTTCAGTGACTTATCAAGCAGATTTACTGTAATGATAACACGCTGCACATTTTATTCTCTAGCTCTTTAACGTTTTAGTCATCCTAGCCCATATTCTTATTTTTATGTTTTTATACTGAACAAATAACCCCTTCAACCCTGTGAAGGCATCAAAGTTTTGTCTGCGTGTGTCTCGTCTCTATAGTATTTGCCTTGGGAGTTTGAGCTGCTCTAACCGCTCTCTGTACCCCAGCAGTGTGATACTTCAGCTGCCCAGGAGTGAAAGTGGGTCTTTGACTTGCCTGATAGCTTTTGACAGCTCACTCTCATCCCCAGCGGATCAATGGAGCTCAGCGCTCTTCATCAGAAACATCAATGTTCCACACATTCCCACAGGCTCAGCAACAAACCTATGAGCCCCGTCGAGAGAGCAGGTTTATTTTGTTAGTCTCTGAAGATTATTCTTTACATTTGTGGGTTTTTTTTTTTATATTTGTCAGTTGGATGATATTGTGGGAATATGGTGAAAAAGGAAAAACTAGGTTGTTTGTCTTTGATTGATACTCACCGTGAGAATATTAGCAACAATATGAACAATGTTGGATGAACATCACCTATATACCACATAAATGGATCTAAGAGTTTAGAGATTTTCTCATAGCAACTCAAAATTTATGTGCAGTACAATTCAGTTCAACTTGTCATTTGTAGAACATGAAAATGAAATCCTTTAAATTATGAATTATTCCTACTGAAATAATTATTATTTTCCAAATATTCTCATCAATCAAATTCTGACTAAGGGAGATTCACTCACCGTCTTTGTTTTTGTGTTATTATAAACTTCATGTGTTTAGGTTTAAGACCATTTTCGAGCTCTGGCAAATAATTTTAAGAACTTTCCACACTTGATAAATAAATAGTGGAAATCATTTGTGAAATACATTTTTATTTGTGGGCCTGATTCTATAATAATTATCAATTCACACAAAGCAGAATCATGGGATGAAATGTAATTCATGCCTTGATACAATTAAAAAATAAAAAGCTTAAGGTGCCACAGATATTTATTGTGAATTCTCATGGATAAGAGACGCTGCTCATGGACATTTGAGGCATTTTTCATAAACTGATCTTTGTTGCTAAAATGGGCTCAGCACAATTTAACTAGAAGTAACTAGTAGCAGTGTACTTTTCACCTACAACATTTCACATAAAAAGCATTAAGCCAATTAAAATTTTGATGCTTGAATTAATTACAGTATCTCAAGTGTTTAAAACGGCCCCTGAGCGAGCCTCCCAACTGTTCTGTCTGCTTGTTGTTTACATTGAAAAGGGTGAAAATGAGAATATGAATGAATATTATACAATCAAACTCTGTGAAAAAGTTTACTGTGTGCCGATGCAGGCCGCAGGCGTCATTGTATACACAAGTGTTGCATCAGGAAACACTTGAAATGATGGCATCACACACATGAACCGTTATGAGCTACAAGAAACAAACAGTACACAAGCTGCAGACGCTGCTGATGGCAGACAGCGACAGAGGCTGTTGTCATGATGATAGCAGGGGGCATGAGCCAATGGCGGCTTCACTGTCATCATCCACTTTTTGATTGGCTCCATTTATGCAGCTAATCACAGAAAAAATCCAGCCCACCTGTTTAGTGGCTCACACACAGCTCATGCACACACAGATGTGCATTCAAACACGCTTTCACACAGCCAGCCAGCCATCACACAGGGAGACACACTGTGTGTTTCAGCGTCTCTCTGTTCTGATCATCAATAATTCATGGCTTTGGGAGGATGAAAGACTGTTTTGGCTTGAGGCGTGTGTCTCATATGGAGAGAGAGACATCAGCACCAGTAGTTTTAACTGTACATCCATGCACACAGTGAACGCTCCTTCATGCAGCGTCAGAGCTGCAGAGTGGGCTGATTTCAGAAAAACTGATGAGATTATTCACTTATGAATAGAAGGAAGTTCTTACCTTCATATAAGATGTGTGGAGTTTTATTTATTTATTTATTTTTGTGAATACATTTGATTGTTTTCAAGAAATTTTACAGGGGTATAGTACACATATGCCAATTACATCACCAAGTCACCTTCAAAACACTGCATTGTTTCTCATGTATATCAGAAATCATCCCTCCCTTCCCATCCCTCCCTCTGCAGTCCAGCTGCAGGCTGGTGTCCCACCCTCACCACATACCCCAAAGGTTACAAGTAAAAGAAAAACAGAAAAATAAAATAAAATAATAAATGAATAAATAAATACATATAAAAAATAAATACAATTAATACAATTAAGAAAAATAAATAAATAAGTAAAATAAAAATACAGGTAAAAAAATAAATATTTAAATTTTAAAAAAAAGGGAAAGGAAGGAATTATATGTTCACGTGCACACAAGAACACACACACACAAACACACACAAACACCACAGATCATGCAAAAGGTCGTTCCTACTGAGTGTCAAGGGGTTCTTGTACAGACTAGTAATAGTCAAGGAAAGGCCTCCAAACCATGAGGAAGGTTTGGGAGGACCCTCTGAGTGTGCATTTAATTTTTTCTAGTTTAACCAATGAGAAAAAGATGGAGTGTGCTGCTTTCATTTAAATTGAATCACGTAGCTTGCAAGGAGTGTGGTAAAAGCTAAGACATCATGGGTTTTAGCAGGCAAGACAGCTTGGAATTCTTCAGGTGTGAGCCCAAAAAAGGCGCAGATTGGGTTGTGGAATTTTATTTTAAACTGGAGAGACTTGCATATGTTGTACGAATGGTAAACAACAATGTAAAACCCTCTGGATTAATACATCATGTTAACCTATAGAAAAGGTTTATAATTTTTGAAAGTATTAAATGTTAAAGGTTTAATCTTTTATCTTGTGATTGGATTTTACGACGATTTCCAGGCATTTTAGATTCTTATTCTAATATACTGTATGCTTCTGGTCCAAATCCTGTGAGCCATAATGTATGATGTGGATATGTGATGCAATATCTCACCTCTCAGCCTCACTTGATTTTTAGATGGGACTCTAACATCATTGAAGTGAACTTACAACACTGTGAAGGACTCATAAGTGCTATTTGTCTCATACAGACGTTACCTCGGCTGTCCCGCTAACGTCCAGTCACACATTTGACTTATTTAGGTGATGAACAAAGTTACTGAACAGGGTACGTCATGCGGAGCAGCTTGTTCTTCTTTCTCTTTTTTCTGTGAGCCCTTTGGTTATAGACATTCATAAGTAAATACAGTACAGTCTACGTGCCAGAATGTGTGTGTCTGTTTGCTTTGTGTATTTGGATAAGGGAGTGCTCACAAAAAAATCCTTTGAAGTTCCTCATTCACTCCACTCCTCTTCCTCATGTCTCTTCTCTCTTTGAAGACCATGTAGCCATGACTATTAAAGCCACCCTTCAGATGTCTGGAATGAATATGGATATGACAGGACACCAAACTTTCCAGCGGCGCCATTCATTCCTGTCCTGTCCAGCTGAGGTTTGATGGGCGCTGAGATCCGAACCACTGAGGGCGTTGAACTGGTCCATAAAATATGGCTCTCTTCTTCCTCTCATGAATCACCCGCCACTTTAATTTTGTTTGTCTCACCTTAACAAGCCTCAGGTTGTCTTCATCACCTCGTCCTCAAGTGATCGTGCCACAGATCATTAACCTAGAATTGAATAGTCATGGCGGCTATTTCTGAGGACACCATTTATTTTAGTATCGCCATCCCTCCTGATCTCAGTGTAACCTCAAATAACATTAACACAGAAAGTTGCCTGCAGCCATTGTACCATGTGATGATCATTCTACTTTGTCCAACTGATTGAAAGAGAACGTTTTTTTTTTTTTTGCTTGCTTCACTTTTGCTCTCGCTGTGCAGTGATGCATGTGCAGGTTTTTAGTCATTTGAGTTGCTGAGGGGGGAAATTTTTTCTGTGCTCCCCTTAAATCTGTGTTTTCCATGTGCAAGAAAAGGAAAACATCAATCATTTCCATCACATACGGTAAATAACAAAAGAGGACTTTTAAGTGGAGTCATTTTGCCTTTCACATCACCTCATCATCACCAACTCACTTTCAATAACAGAGGAAGGGTAGATGAAAAGTTGATCACATTAAACACCAATCAGGAGGACCTATTTAAACCTTTATGCAATCACATGTCCACAGTGATGGATTATAACTATCGAGATTTTTTCACATGGATTTTCAGACCTTTGTGTTTCAATCAATGAAATAAACGTTTTGCAAAATTTATGACTAAAGCTTGAAAACCCACCACGAGCACCTAAACCCTCTGAAATATTTTATCCAAGGACCTTTGGGATCGTTGATCTGACTGAAAACTTCAAATGCTGGTGGTTCAGAATTACACCCTTCACTTTATTTATTTTTAATTTCTTTACTGTTATTATTATTTAATAGCTTCTCTAAAAAGTAGAAAAAACAAATGCTGTGATAATTTAAATGGACACCATGCCCTCTGCTCCTGTGCTAACAGCCATTTGTTGGCTGTGTAGTTCATCTCTGATGCCCATCGCTGGCGTTTGCCAGTTGACTCTGTGTATGGATCAATAGCTCAGATCAATACGTTGGGCTGCTGGTTGCTTTTGCACGATGAGCACACAGGTCCTCTCTTTACGTTCCTCTTTTTCCATGTTCAAACCTGGTTCATCTATCAATGTGTGCTGTCCAGCTGACACTGTCACTGTCAGTTCTCCTGTTTTTATGTCTTAGCCAACGTTTTGTACATTGGTGAAGGTCAGGTCAGCAGAGGTTCAACGCACAGTGGCAGGATGGCTACGTAGGATCAACTGTGTGTGTTTGGGCGTGACAGATGTGTGTTTGTCTTCAGGATTTCTTGATTTCAGTTTGTTTCCACTCCTTTATAGCAACTACTTTATATTTTCTCCATGAATTTTGTCATCCTGGTAGCAGTTATGAACACTGCCTGTGAAGCAGACAGATGACCATGTTGGAATAGAGTCACTTCAGGACCACGGTGAGTTGCCGTTGTTCCCTCTGTCTCTTGCGTGCCGACCCAAATGGTATTGTCCCCATTTCTATGGTTCAATCTGACTTGCAGGCAAACCTCGTCTGGGCTGGAATGAGAGCACTCAAATAGAGACAGACACTCAGTTTTTCTCCACTTCCCTTGTCCAAGTTAGCACTCATCTTTTCCATTTCTGTTTTCCATTATTCCTTTCCCCTGTGACTTCTCTTTTAAATTTTTAGTGTGTGCTGTTGGGATCATCAACCCTGTGCCCTCAGCTCCTGGCACAAACTATCTTTGCCTCTCAACAGCCGTGACGGAACCGTGTGTGTCTCTGACACCATATGGTCCTCCCTACCGTTGGGCGGGTGACGCTGGTGCCGTCCAACCTGCGAATAAAACACACGCTCTGACTTTATTCCCTCTTTTGTAGAGGGAATTATCACAAGGGATCAGCCATGGATGTTAATTCAGTTTTAAACGTCAAGTAAATTTTGTGCTATTTTAATTTAGTTCCTTTTCATTGGCATTCTCCTTTGCATTTCCTTTAAGTAGCCTTGAAATATCTTTTGAGAATAAGTCAGCAATAATTGAAATCTGGTGTAATGTGATGAGAAAGGCTAACAGCCCGTTTCCTGACTTGACCTGGATTCCCTTTACAAGCACTCAGAGCCCTTTGGGAGTGTTGTTAATGTGCATAAAGAGTGAATAACACAACCGTGCTGTAAATGTCAAATTGGCATATGACATGATAAAGGCCGCTGTGCATGTGTGAAGTGTTTGTACTTGTTCATTATGAGTGAATTGAGCATGTGCAGGAACTGTGTCCAACTTTGTCCCTAATTCAACAAATGTTCGGTCTGATAAAGACCCAATGTAGCTGGATGTAATTTATGGATGCATTTATTCTGTGCTCTTTCCTTCTCTTTTTGTTTTTCTTCATTTTTAGTAGTGAAGAAAGTAATTCAGTTGTGGACAGATTGTATGAATTAGTGCTGCTTAAGTTTTAGCATTTCTTTGAAGCCAGGCTATGATGTAATTCTTCCATGCTTGCTCAAATACTAAATTACACTCTGCCCTATCCAGAATCAAACACTCTGCATTCTGCTTCAGCGCCCAGCTGGGATGTAATTGTCGCTACTTATAGCAACCGGTTTTGAAAACAGAACCAGCCAGCATCGCTTTCTGTATTGAAGAGACAACAGACTCAATGAGCTTTAAATGCTTCGTGTCAGAGCAAGAAATTTCTAGAGTGAAAGATTATAACACCATCTGTGGTTAAACGTTCATGTCAGTTTGCGGCTTCCTGTTTGTACGTCTGACCTTTGCCTCCATCTGCATGTGAAGGCAGCGAGTTGTCCTCTCACACATAGTCTCTAAGGTTCACTTGAAAAGTCAGTTCAAACATAATTTAGTCATCAGATGACACCGTACTCTTCATGCACATTCATGTCACCATAAGCTTCACTTGGCTCTGTTATATGGTTCTGTTATAATTGTACAAAACCCAGTCAGCGTTTAGTCCCTTTATCAATGAAGGATCATTTAGTTTTTTTTGCTATTGGATATTTGTCCTACATATATATAAATATAACATATAGTCAAGCTGACAAACAAGCGAATTAAACCCTGTAATGTATTTATGTAGTTTGAGCGTAGAGACCTCAGCACACAGCAGTCTAGTCTCCTGTATTTATGCTTGTAATGTAAAGTATTTGTACTGATGGATTTTTTTTGAGGAGGTGCATTGGAAATGCTTTTGTGTGAGTGTTGTCTGCTGTAGCTACCAGGCAGGCTTGCAGCTCCTCAGTGTCCATATGCTGGGGTAGAGGGATTTTACTGTAATTCTCCATGGCGGTGGGGGTCACAGATTTATTTCTGTGATTTAAAAACAGTAGGATTATCAAGATTCAGCCGGCTAACTCTCTCCTCCATTTCATCGCCCTTACATGGCTCACAGCTCCGCCCTGCCCCAACCTGCTCTTTTTATACTCGAGCGCTTTGGTATATTAGTTTTTTATTCTTTGATTTATCTTGTCCATCATCAGTTTCTTACCCCCTTCTTCTCCCCAGCGTCCCAGCCCATCAACACCCTCTCTAAGATCGTGCATGTCTTTCTTGGATCTCTCGTTTGCTGCCTCTCCTCCCCTCTCAACCAGACTCAGATGGGCTGGCCCCAACTACGACAGGGATTATTGTCAGATACATACCATGTGCTGTTTCTTCCCTGTGTGTGTGTGTGTGCGTGCGTGCGTGCGTGCGTGCGTGCATGCGTGCGTGCATGTGTGTGTGTGTGTGTACATTGCTACAGTATGCGTTTGACATAAAGTTCTATGTTCTCTTATGTAAGCGATGGGCAGAGCAGCCTTCAGCCTGGCCAGGCTGGCTCAGGTGGAGAGATGGAGGCTGATGCTATTTTGGGTTTACCGCAGTCTTTACATGTTCCAAACGCATGACTTATTCATTCGCACATATTCCTTTTTTCTACCAGGATTCAAGGACAACTGAAAAGTAATGGACAATAAGGGGTACAAACAAACATACTCTGTTATGTTTCTTCCTAATACATATCAGGTAGACTGAAAAAAAATTGCAATTAATTTGCCTTTAATAGTTTGTTCAAAGTAAGAAGCCAACATACCGCCCTATTTTTTCTGTTAAATAAATGTGAAGACCTGCTTTTCTCCGTTACAATGATTATGTGATGATTTTTTGAGTTTGATTTAATAAATTAAATGACAAATCAGGTGATGAAACATTAAATCAAAGTTCATCTATAAGTACAGTATCTTCTTTCTTTTTTCTTTCTTTCTTTCTTTCTTTCTTTCTTTCTTTCTTTCTTTCTTTCTTTCTTTCTTTCTTTCTTTCTTTCTTTCTTTCTTTCTTTCTTTCTTTCTTTCTTTCTTTCCTTCTGAGGGAAACAAAATAGTACAAATAATTGGGGGATATTTATATTACAGTATAATGGACTGACTCTCACTGACTCTCACCGATTCTCTGCAAAATGACGAGAGAAACAGGGAAATCGGAAAAGTTTGACAATAAAAATATGAAAGAAGCTCTAGACTGGGTGGTCTCTTCTATGGATGAGTTAAAGAGCGATTTTAATAAGTTCAGGAGTAACTTTGATAAGAAGTTGGAAGAAAAGCTTGATAAAAAGCTGAAAGAAAAGCCGAAACCGGTACTAGACTGCATGGAAAAAATGGATGATGACATATAGAAAGACAGATGAAAAAGAACAAAGAATGGTTGTCCTAGAACAAGTACAACAAAGAATGGATAAATTGGAACAAAGCATTCGTATAAATGATGTGATCATCACCGGCATCAAAAATTCCAAAATTGTTAACACAAAATTGCTCTTCTGAAACAAGGCTTCAAACTGAAAGGAAAAAATGTCTACAATAATGAGAATCTCACTAAGAAGAATGCTGATATCGCTAAAGCCCAACAACTAAAGAAGAATGGGCTGATAGACAACGCCTGGATGAACAACTGCAGGATCTTCATCAAAACAAAGGGGCTTTCTCTGTAGCAGATGAAAACAATGATGATCCGGAGTGCAGAGGAGTAGAGTAGAGAGTAGAGTATAACTTTATTTATCCCTTAAGGAGGTTCCATCAGGGAAATTAATTTCTCCTTCGCACACAGCACAGTGAGTACACAAAACACAGAAAAAGCACAAAGAAAGCATCAGCACATAGAAAGTAGTACAACACCAAATAGAAAGATTAATAAATACACAAACACAGAAACACAGAAAAAGCACACAGAAAACACAAAAAGCACACAAATAACAAAAACAAAAAAACAGTGAGTTGGTGAAATACGAGCAATAAAGACGCACGAGAGTTGTTATTAGACCAAAGATCTGTACAATAGAATCACTTCAATAGTGGGAGCTCTACACCAATTTTTGGGACACATCAAGGATTCCATAGAACAGTTGAAAAAACATTCAACATCATCAATGTCAGAAACATGGATTAATGAACAAAAAAACGTGGATTTCTGCTTGGAGGGTTAACATTAATTTCGAGACTTTAAAGAGTATGTTGATACCTGTTGACAATATAATTGAATGTGTAACTGTTAAAGTGTCTCTGACAACGTGATTAGTTCTTGGATAAACACTGTCTGCTGAGGGAGGTTAATATGATCATTATATTCTTTTGGAGAACACTGGCAAGGTCCTTGCTGTTCCAAGGAAGAATATAAACGTGGTTATGCTCTCGGTTATATCTGGGACAAAGGCTAACATCTGGGAGTGGGTAAGGGTATGAACGTCTGTTAAAATTCAATGTATGAGCTGGTTGAAAACGTTTAATGTCTGAATTGGCCAACAACATATTGTAATGACAGAGATGTTTGCTGATTCTGGGAGACGGGAATTTCACAAGCCTATTGGCTTCCACCCGTCAGCCCTTTATTTTTCGGATGTCGTTGTTGATGTTGTAAATGTGATAAAGGTGTGAAGTCTGTTATATTAACACCAGCGGGCAAACCGTGGAAATTTGACGATAAAACAATATCAGATTTCATGGTATTATAAACCAAGCGCACCCAATGTAGTCCAAAATCAACGTGGTGACCTAACGACTTTGTGTTGGCAAATCATGGATTGCGCTGGACGGGCATGGCGAAGATGAATGTTAGCAAGCTAACTGAAGAAAGAAAGCTAACTAATGGCGAGATTGGGAAAGGAGCTAACGTTAAAGGAAAAGGCACTTATCAAAAGAGCAAGTGGAAAAGAAATTTTAGAGAAGTGATAGTTCTGTTAGCTTACTACATGAACAGAACTGTATGTAGTTACTTAAAGAGCGTTTTTGTCAGATGCCCGAGGAGCATTCTGGATACTACATCAATTGTCCCATTCCAAACGGAAACCATAGCTGGACAGACTGTTCGTGCTAGCCAGCTAGTTTGACTCAGAATTTGTTGCTGTTTTCTGTGTTGTTCCTGCTGTTTGGAGTTTCTGCTCAAAAACATGAAAAATGTTGGAGCGGTTATGACACTCTAAAATTATGTTAACATGGAAGTCCATGTATAGTTGTTTCTTCTCCTAACATAGCAGATGCCTTACTCCATATTGTTCACTTGACTCTTTCTGGCAGATGCACCGTGATCGGTTGGGTGCCGTGATTGGTTGGGCGCTTGTTTGACAGGTAGTGGGTGGAGTTGGTGACAATGTGACAGCGTGAGACTTTTCAAGTGATCTTATTCAAGTTTATATAGGTGGGTGTGTCTGAAAAATAAATAAATAAATTAATAAAATAAATAATACAATATTTAACGCAGAAGTTGAACAACTTTGCAATGGACAGTCAACGCCTCATCTTTATGACAGTATCAAGATATTCCATGGAGAGAAAAATAAAGAAAAACAGGTTTTCAGTGTATTGCACAGAGCATTACTCCTCAGATTAACCCCATATCAATTTTTAGTGCTAAAGTGATTCCTGTTCTTTCCCTTCACCTGCACGCCACCACATGACATCTTTTCATTTTTTTCTGACAGTAATCTCACCTCCCTCTGTCTCATTCTTCTTCTCTTTCAGAGCATGGCACTGACCAGGCTCCTGTCTTGCCTGCCATGTTCTGACATGACCAGCTCCACCCATATTATCCATCAGTGCTCGTCCAACAACGCTTGCTGAACTTCGCTGTGGTGAGCAATGCTACCCGGGACTTGGCGGCGTTCTGTGGGCCACCAGCAGCCTATTGCCACCCCTGCAGTGGCCTCCAGGGGGGTGACAGTTTGTGGGGTTCCCAGTGGCACAGTGGTCTTGGAGGCCCAATATGACTACAACTATCGTGGTTCTGATGGGCGGCAGGTCTGCATCAGGGAGGGAGAACGATTTATTCTCCTGAAAAAGACCAACACTGACTGGTGGCAGGTTAGAAAACTTTTCTTTTCTTGTGTCTGTGGAACCAACAGCTTTGGGAACACATCATCATTTACATCATCTGCAGTATTCTGTTGACCGTCTTTTTGACTTTCAGCTTGAACCCCATCTCAACTCCCAAACATTTGAGATGCATGAGCCATGTAAAGCACTATCTAGACTGGACAAACTCAGATAAAGATAATAATAAAATGACGTGTGAAGTCCATGAAACCTTGTGGCAGAAATTCTCTTTGTAAAGGGAAGTTGTGGGTGTTATCAGTCCACTCAGTCACAGGAACTGCAAAGCAGCATTGTTACACAGCGCTCAGGTCTCATCTGTGTTAGTTGTTGCTTGGTTGAACTAAGTGGATCTGCGTAGGCAAAAATAGCAAAAGCATTTAGAAACACATTCTTTGACAGGTGCGGAGGATTGGGGCAGCCAGTAAGACAAAGCCCTTGTATGTTCCTGCTACATACGTGACAGAGGTGCCCATCGCTCCGATAGCCTCTCCACAGCGCCTTGTCATGTCTGCCTCGCTCAATTCCAACCTCAGGATGTTTCCAAGGGTGTCACTCTCTCCCGGCCCAACAGCAGCCATCTATAATGAACAGCATCACGGTAAGGTGTAAGCAGAAAGAATTACTGTTTTATTGTGTTTAATAATATTGTTTTTTGGTATGTATAGTAAATAAGATGCATTTGTGTGTCGATATTTTTATTCAGTAAATTAAAATGATTCTTTCCTTTTCTCCCTCAGTGAACAAACCTCTGTATCGCTCCATGGAAAACCTCAACTCAAACAATGCCTTCCATGGCCTGTACAACCACACCAGCGCAGGTGGAGGACACTACCCCACCCTGCCGCTCTCTGGATTTACCTTTACCCCCAACTCTTCCTCCTCCCCATCAGGCCATCTCATGGTCCCTGGTTCCCCTGCTGCTGCCACCACTCGAACAGAACCCCGGAACCCTAGGGTGGTCCCCATGATCACCAGGAGCCAGAGCTCGAGCAACCTGCCTGAAAATGTGACAGACAACCCCTATGATGAGGTGGGTGGCGGCTTCAGCAGTAGGGTCTACCAGAGGATGCCCAGGAAGTCTTGTAGCCAGTGGGACATGGTGGGTGCGTCTGGCAAGAACAACCATCTGCAGGTAGGAATGAATGATGGACAGAATTTTTGATTTTTGAGATGATTTATACTGAACCAATTTTTTTGAAAATATGAGAAGTTCTCAATGTTGCTGATCCATCTGTCTAAAAACTTATAAATAAGAGTTGAATTTCCCTTCAATTAGGTAAAAGTAGGACATGCTTGAATCGGCTGGTTTTGAGTAAAGCTTTGACCAAGTCAGATGTCAGAGATGCCTTTCAAAACTGAAATAACTGTAAAAAATATTTGAAAGAAGACCAAATATCTGCTCACTGATTTTATATACAGTCAGGGCTACTCATTCATGTTCTGAAAATACTGTAAATCCAAGTTATTCTTCATCTTGGATCCAATTCTCTCAAATAAAGCACAAACATTAACTTAAATTCAAGGTGTCCTATTATGGAAAGCATGTTTTTTTCAGGTCTCTACATATGTATCGTAGTTGTATGGTCCTGTGTCAACTGTACAACCTTGTGGTTGTACAGTGTTCCAAGAGTCCAAAACATGACTTCTTTTGAATCAGGGCTTGTCGTGACATCACATCTCGATGTAACAACAGGATATATTGACAGAAGTGAGAGACATAGCCCATCCCGTCTTCAGGACAATACCCCTCTCTCCCTGGATAAGGGGGTGTTCATCCCCAAGGTGAAGTTCGTGTTCAGGCTAAGATAGCAGTGTGTGACAACGTCCTGCCGAAGACGTTGTTGTTCAAAATAGGAACTTGCAAATATAATACAGCATTTTACGAACATCTAGACATCAGTCAGAGGTTATTTGTATCTCGGGGAGCACGTGGTCTGTCAATCAGAATCAGACTTTTTATTGATCCCTGAGGGGGTAATTGCTTTACGTTATAATTGCACTGCTCCAGAAAAAACATACTGAATGTCAGAATTAGGAGAATTTAAGAATGAAAAGCTAAAAAGAAATCATAATAAATAGAGAATTGATAAGAGGATAATAATGTTTATACAGGTGTGTACAGTTCTTAGTTTCCTAGCTTGCATTCGTTGTCCTGACGTAGCGTTAGCGGACCGAGCCCGACAGCCAACCGGTCAATATAGTTTATGTGATCGGAAAAACCACGTTTCCCCTCACCACACCCGTTATCATCCTTGTCAGCTTGAACAGTCTAGGAGCCCTCAATAAAAACCTAGTTATTCAGCATGTCTATGCATCACCACGTTTCACTGAAGCACATCAGAATGCATTCCTGATACTCCCTTTGACTCCTCTCCATAATCATCTGTTGTTTCTTTCCCTTCTTCAAACAAGCTAAAGACAGTATTTGACTACAATTCTACGAAGGAAGAAAATGCCAGTGGCTTCAGTTCAATCAGCTGATCTTGTGCGTAGACAAGAAGCCACCGTGCTGTTATGGTCAGCTCCATGATTAGTGTAGAAAAATTAACAGTTATATATTAAGAAATAAGAGAATAAGATAGAAATGCGTACAAAGTGACCGGCAATGTGCATGTGCACTGTGAAGTGCACACATGTGCAGCACATCAGCAGGGGCTTGTAGCAGGTACTGATTAACATTTAATGGTCTGCCCAGACAAACAGTGTGCTTTAGAGAAAGCTTATTTCAGCAATGTTATGACAGTTGAAATTCAAGACCACGGATCACTTTGTGGCAATACATTTCAAATACATTGTAGTTAGATGTCTGGCAGCTGTGTCAAATTAATCAAATAGAATTTGATAAGGGACGTATAAAATTTTCAGAACAGATAACCTTAACGAAACCTGTGTTATTTATTTAACAAAGTCATAAGATTAAGGTTATTTATTTTATTTCAATTTGATGGCAACAAAATCTAACTTTATTCTCAACTGTAAATTCAGCTGTAAGTTGATTCTTACTCTAATTCTTTCTGTAGTTAGTTTGAAGACTAAATAAGAACAGGCAAAACAAATCCATCGCATGTAGATTGTCTTGCAGAAAGTGCGTGATTAGAGTCATTGTGATTTCCTCTCCTTGACAAAATCTCTAATCTGATGGATTTACAGGTCAGAGCTCCAACATTGAAAAAAAGCAGCTGGTTGCATTTATCCATGTGACTATTCACAGTAAACCAGATGAATCACCAGATTATTTACCTTCGTTTACCTTCATTTCATTTATTTACTTTTATTTACCTTCATTGATGTGAAGCAAATAATTCTAGTAATATTAATGTTGAACAAAATGAAATAAAACAATTTTGTGCAATCCAAACAGATTACTGTGTACAGCTAGGATCTGATCTTCGTCTGTAGCTGACCTCAATAATCCTCCACGAGCAGCAATCAAGTTGCCGTTGTCATGACGTCAGAACTGCCGTGTATTACATCATTGGAGATTACACAAGAGATAAATTTGAACCGTTACTCATCCTTTGGAGAAACCTCTCAATTACTTTCTCCTGAAGAAACTTTGCTTCCACTGAACCACCAGGTCCTTCTGATGGTGGCTGTGATCTCAGTCGAGATGACAGCGCTCTATTTCTCTCTTTCCACTTTTCTGTGTCCATCGCTCTCTTTTTGAGGACCTATTTTTTGAGCCTTTAATACCAGCCAGCAGGATTATTTCAGCCACATTCAGGTCATAACGTTTCATGTAGAAAGACTTGCTCTTGCTACTGTATACATTTTTATCATTCACTATAAAAAATGTTTATAATCTGGGGAAAACTTCAATTTGAAGTAATAAAAGTGAGTCACTAAAAGCTTGCTTTTATGGCAATTTGCCTAAATTTATTCATATACACAATATTGCCATAAGTCTGTGGAAACCTACACACAACACTCATTAGTAATGAAATGAAATGAGTTTCAAGTATTCTCTCCGTACCTGCCCACAGTGATTTGCTTCCATTCAGTGAGCAGTAGCGACGTTGATGTTGAAGCCTGACTCACAGTCACATTTGTCCTGAAGATGCTGGATGATGTTGAGTTCAGTGCTCCGTGTAAGTCAATACAATTCCTCTACAATAGTCAAATGTGGGCCTGCCTCTGGGCACAGAGACAACATTGTGTTGAACCAGGAGAAAACCTTTACCAAGGTGTTACTACAAAATCCAGACAGTGACAGAGACCAGAGAATAACAGACAAAAATAATCCAGCTGTGATTGTTATCATGGGATTATTCTGGATGTGTATAAAACAAATAAGACACGCACTACTCACTGGTTGCTATTTGCATAATGTGAGGTTTAATTGACATATTCAGCATAAAAACAAAAATGATTTATGATTGTATTTTACTGATTTTAATACCTCTCTTTTCATGAACTATAAACTAAACTGATTAGAAATTAAACAACTTGAGTTTCGAAAAACAGTATTTAAAGTACAGTATGTTTATTTTAAGTATATTTAAATTGATAAATATACTCTGGCTAATAAATCTTCTCCTGTAGACATGTCATTCTAAGCTCAAAAAAGACACGCTTTCAAGCAAACAAATACATGAAAATGCTGCTGTTCTGAAAACAGGATGATGTTAGCAGTAACCTTTTTATTATCATGTTGTCTTGTTTTTTTTTTAATTTAATTTAACTAGATTAAGCCACTTGTCTCAGTGGTAAGACTCATACATGCAATCAATATTTTGACACGTAATTTATTTTATAGAGATGTAAAAATCCATCCATTCAGGCATTTTCTGCACCCGCTTTTTCCACATCCCTATTCAAATTATAAGGGAATTTATTTTCATCTATATTTGAGATAAATACATATTCAGTGGTTTGCTGCTGCATTTATTACATCCTCCTTCGAAGCGGTGATGTATTGTGATTGTCAGCGTTCGTGTGTTTGTCCATTCGTCCGTCCGTTCGTCCGTCTGTTAGTTAGCCTGCCAAATAACTTCGCAACCGTTGCAGATTGAATGATGAAACAAAAAGCACATTGCTCGGGCGGCAACGGGGATGAAAATGAGATGATGACTTTGACCTTGAGAAAGCTAGGTCAAGGTCAAATTTCCACTTTTGTACACTCAGGAACTGGACAAGATAGAAAGATGAGGGAAAAGGCCAGGGTGAGTAAGACAATGACAATCAGTGAAAGTAGGTCAGGGTAAAATTTTGAATTCAGGGGTGTCGCGGGATGTTGCAGTCTCTGACTGCCTTGGTTCTACTTTTATGCTTTATAGCTATAACATATATTTATTAGGGATGAGTGAGTACACCACTATCTGTATCTGTTCAACCAACTAGATTATCTGTATCTGTATTCGGAATGGGCGGGGCTTAAACCGGAAGTGGATGTGGTTTGACCGGAAATGGGTGGGGGTTAAATCACCACATTGTTTTAAGTCTAAAATTGATATGGATTGATCACAAGTTGCTGTACTTTTGCTTATTTTAAAACTATTTACAGAACAGCCTCAAAATTGAAATTCAAATAAATGTTTTTGATCACAAAAGTTAGAGAAGTATTTACAGTTTTTTATGGAACATGAATTTTCTTAAGTCTATGAATGAATATTTACCGAAGAGCCTCAGAATTGAGATTTAACGCTTTTTGATCACAATAGTAAAGGAACTATATATAGAACAAGTAAACACAAAGTGCATTAAAGAAGTGCATGCAAAAAAAAGTAATTAACTACAAGGTATGCATGAACAAGAATTGTCATACTCAACAAAACTTTTAAATTTTTTTTCTTCTTTTTCATTTAAATTTTTTTCTAGTACTTTTTTTTTCAATTATTATTTTTAGTACCTAATGCTATTGCCATTTTTTTTCACATAAAGTTAAGCAATATTGATTATGGTGTGTGTGTGTGTGCCTGTGTGTGTGTGTGTGTGTTTGCATGCGCTATGTCTCAGTTAAAATAGTAAGTATAGACATTGTTAATTTGAACAGAGTTTAGAACAGGTAAAAAAAAAAAAAAAGACTTTAACCACCGAGGCGGTGGTTAAATGCACACGTACGTGCAACAGAAAAAAAAAACAAACAAACAAGAAAGTTCACCACATAACCAAACACCAAAATAGTGGCAAGCTGAAGAAAATCTACAGGTAATAAGGACGTGAGCAACAGTGAAGCCACGAACAGAGAGATCAGTAACTGCGTGTACCGGAGACAGAGAGTGAGACAGGGAAACTCCGCTCTAACTGCAGTGAGTAGGGAGGGGCGGGAAGTATGTGTGACTGGCCAATCACAGAGCGTGAAAACAGTCCGGCTGATTTTCCTTCAGTCCGATCACGAGTATTAACAGGCTTTATTCGTATTTGTACTCATACTCGTCAAAATGTATTATCTGTATCGGATACTCGTTTCATACGAGTATCCGGCTCAACCCTAATATTTATAGTTTTATTTACAGACCAGTGAATATCTCGACATGCCCTTGCAGGAAAGAATTAACTAATGATATTTATGATGGGATAATTTTTCACACTTTTCAGACGCGCAAGTAAACCATGCTAATGAGCCATTATGTTATAACAGTGCACTGATACATCTGCACTTGAGAACTTTCCAGATGCTTTGAGCAGCAATCAACTTTTCGATCAACTTTTATTTATAAAGCTCTCAATCACATCAACAGACATTTCGAAGAGCTTGGAACAAATGTTAGAGGATCATCTTTAATGTTTCCTTTGTAGAAAATGTGGTTCATTTTAATTAGTTCTTTGTGCAGTACATGATCCTATCTAATCAAAGACAAGGCTACCAGATCTATGGACTGTCACTTAATAAATCAAAAGGATTTTCTCACGTCATTTCTAAATTATCTGAAATTGTATTATATTAAAATGACTGACAACATTGGGAGATTCTTGGTTTAGACTAAACCACCAGGATGATTGGTAGAACTATGTAACAAGAAGCAACACGTGCGCTCAAGACTCAGTGCTGTCCCCTGGAATACAGAACAAGTCCCTACTCTTTGACATGTGCCTCCCCAACACATACATACATACATCCACACCATGTGTTTTCGTCTGCAACAGCTATGTGTTATGCAAAAGGATAAACCGAATGGGTCAATCATTGAAAGGCTTATGTCTCAGTTCGTGTATGTACTGTATATCTATTGTAGAAAGGTGATCTTTCATGAATATCCTCATAATTAATTTCATTGGATTTGTAGACATTCTCTCTTGTTGCCGTCGCTTTATTCCTGTCTATTTGGGTGAACGTTCACATTTCTATAAACCCTGGATTAATCTGAAGTCTCACGGGTTATTCTGCAATAGGAGGCGGTGGGATTTATTTATTTCCCTCAGTGAGTTCTCTGGACACTCAGCTGACTGTTTGTGTTCTCATTGCTGCAGTCTGTCTTTGTACTTCTTCCATGGCCTTATCCTGAACATGCACATTCTTGTTCGGTAATGTGGTCAGGTCAAGCTTGTTTCGGCTGCAGCCTTGTAATGGTGTGCAAAAACACACACAGAGCCATGTGGCAACATAAGGAAACACTCCCTCCCATCCTAATAGAAAAACAGAGCACCAAACACACACACACACACACACACACACACACACACACACACACACCTACACACACCTACACACACACACACACACACACACACACACACACACACACACACACACACACACACACACACAGTCTAGTGAAATGCTGGTGATATTCAGTGGTGTTTTCATCGATATGCACAGGCTGATATTCCTTCACCATGATGGACATGTGGCCATGAAGTCTACACTGAGTCACAAACATAAACTATTCTGCAACTATAAATACTCACTGATTCTACCAAATGTTTATTAAAAACACTTTAAAATAGTCCCAAGGCAGTCTCCTGCATTTTAAATGAATTATTTACGATTATAAATGTGAATGGGATACGCTGCTATACAGTAGTCTTCAGCATGACAAAAACCATTCCTTCTACAACATCTCTTATGCAAGTGTTTATTGTGTATTTCATTTTACTCCCTGTCTTCTTCATCTGAACTTTTTCTTTGTTCCACTCCTTTATTTTATCTACAAGGTCCCAACTGAGTCCTATCTGTCCCAGCTGACTTGGCAGGACTCCCCAATTTACACAGAAATGCAGCCAGAGAAACGTCTGTCGCACTCAGAGCCACCGTGCCCGGTCTTGGGTCAGCAGCCTCTTCAGACCATGGACCTGTGGGAACACTACTCTGACCCTTCGTCAGGGAGAAGCTACTATGTCAACAGTGTTACCAAGGAGAGGTCCTGGAAACCTCCCCGCCGCAGCCGGGGACACACCATCAGCAAAGTAGGCCATCCATCACAGCCAGCATTCCCTCGTAATTTTGTTTTGTTTTGTTTTTGTTTTTGCTGAAATGGTTTTAAATATGAAATCTTCTTTTTTAAAGGACAGACACTGTCAGGGTGGGGAGCTGAGGGCCTGCTCATTTATATGCTAACATAGTTTGACTTGTGTGTCACCTCTCAAAGGGACATTTTCAGTCAAAGAACTTCATCAGACCTAAAGGCGAGCACTCTGCTCACATATTTACTCTTAACTCAGACACAAGGCGATGCAGAGAAGGTTCCTCATGCAGCAATCAAAGGACGGGCTCCACTCTTGGTAGCAGGGGTCTACTGCTCATGGGAAGACATATGAGTTTGTTTACCAGAAACATTCTCACTTTGACTTACATTGACCTCTGAGATGCTGGATTTTCATAGTAGCGGGGTCATTGATCGGTATAGTGGATGAAATGATGGATATGACTTTCTTATCACCGAGTTGTCTCAACAGCCCATCATGTGGAAGCCTAGCATCTAGACCAGCCGAGGTTGGTCCACTCCTCTATCCACCCCCAAAGCGGGACAAAATTGTGGAATTTATCCAATGACCATTGAGTTTCCAGGCAACGAAAAAAGAAACGGTTCTATGCAGTCGCATTGAACCAAATTGACACTGGGCTTCTATGGACTAATGCATTAATGCTATAGGAATGTATGAGACGTTAAAAAAAATCAAGTCAGTCGACTTGTGATAAGTAGCTGATTCTGAACAAACCCATTTATGAGATGAATGTGTTCTAACACATTTGTTTTCAACAAGATATTGTCAACTGTACATAGTTGACCATGTAATTTTTGACCTTTTAGGGGAAACTCAGCTTCCCTTATAGGTATACAGAAATTGCCTCTGGTATGAGTATATATCAATATTGAGGTATATATTATAAAATATTCACCTAATTTGCATCTTTTTGTCCAGATTATAATAAAGAGACAATTATAAAGAACCAACCAATACTTTAATGTTATATTTTTCTCCTACTGTAATTGGTACTAGCATTGGCCACAAAATTCCAGCATCAGTCAGGCTGTTTTGGTGAATATATGAATATTGCAGTGGTAACTGATACAGACAATACACCACACTTCAGTATCTGGTACCTTTGAGAAAGTAAACTTTCAGTCTTTGTGGATCCTATTTGAGCCTGTTGTTAATAGAAATGTACTGAAGATCGTTTCTGTTTTTTTTATTATTTCTCTGACAGGTCAGGGCACCACACCAACAGGAGTTACCAAAAGAAACCAAACATCTGTCGCTGCCACTTCCTGAAGCTGGCAGTGTAGCAACACACGGGGTAAGATTACAACACCTCCAAAATTTTGTAAAGGTCCAGCCTCTTGACGACGCTTTGTGTGATTTAGCAAATGCATCGCTTGACTTGCTTTGACGATTGGAATGTCTGTCAAATTAACAAGATAAGCCTGTCTCCCTTCCCTGGAACTAACCACAGAATGAATCATGTGACACCCTAACAGTTTCCCTTTGAACACGTGAATACATTCTGTCTCATGTGTTCTCCTGTTGTCACACACATTTATTTCATTTACATGTGTGTATTTTAAGATACGCCCACATCATAACTTCATACATCAGTTTTTCCGCTGGGATTCTCATAACAAATATCTTTGGACTGAGAGGCTGAAAACTATGTTTATGATTGTGTGTAAAGACAGTTATTAGTTTGTGTGGTTGGTTTGTATTTTATCATTAGTCAAATGGTTATTCAGAGCTGTCAAAAGGCCTGTTAACCTTTATTCTCTCATTTTAGATGCCTATTTCCTCCACCAAGGAGTTTTTGTTTTTACTGGCACCTGTGGGTTTCTCTGTCTTCAGGACCGTGCAGCAATTATTTGACAAATTGTCATGAAACCTGAGGGAAGGGTTTGGACAAGATAAAAAATAAAATAAAATAAAATAAAAAAAATAAATAAAGGAGTAATTTTTTTTTTTTTTAATATTTAAGATAGTGCTTCGAATGTTTGAGCCAATGACAGAGAAGTCACTGGATTGCCATGAAAATGTTTTGGGCAATGTACTAAGGAGAAAAAAATCATCTATTTTGGCGCTGCTCTGACATCAGGGAATGTCCATGAGTTTCTTCACCTTTATTAACTTTGTAACAACCTCTGAAGAAAATACTGGTTGTTTATAGTTATATGACATTTTTAAATTTAGATAGTTGTGAATAATCAAAACCACTGTCCATTCCCTGTGGAAGAATTTACATGAGGACAGTTCCTGATTAAAACAGGGAGGAGGATTACATTAAATTAAATGGGAATACGTCTTTCTAATTGCCCTGTTGTTTACTGACAGACTCTTTACCACTTTGATTTACTTATACATTTATGTCTTCCCTACCATATGACACGTATTTTCTCTCAACTGGGGTTCATGTTGGGGTTCATCCCTCAAGGGTATAACAAGGTAATGTTTCTAGATCTGATACAGATGAGCACAGGTCATTTCAAAATTTTAAACCACTCACTGAAAATTCTCATCAGGGTTAATGAAAGTATATGATCCCTCATGATTAAATTGAGTTAAATTTTTTCAATCCTTTTGTTTTTCTGTGCTGGGAGTGAGGAAGAGCATCAATTGTTTCAGTTGTTCATAAAGGGATTTAGTGAATTAGCTGTAAGTAACTTAAATGGTCCTGTCAGACGAACCAATGACAACGTCCGTGCGGTACAGGGACACAAGCTACGTGACTCAGATTGTCAGCGATAAGCATTTTACATCTCAAGGTTGCATTGCCTCAATGTTGCATCAGTATATCAAATGTAATATTTCTCATTTAAAAAAACACCCCACGATCAAAGCAGTGATTCCCCCATCAAGTCAGTTTGAGATACAATCTGTTGACCTACATGTGTCACTTATTATTTTGTGTTACATGAATTCCCAAACAGGAACTTCTCCAATGATGTACGATATAATACATACTTCATGACACAGGTGTTAAAACCTGAGTGACCCATATTAGTCATTCACACATGGTGTTCTTCATTGTAGACGTTTATCTGAAAATAGATTCAGATCAGAAAATATCCTGCAGTTTACCTACAGGGGTCACAGAGGAGGCATCAGTGACAATAAATGGGTTAGGGTTAATAATATGAAATAATTATTTTTCACTTTTACTTATTTTTCATAAAAGAAACAAATAAAATTTTATTTTTTTGTGTAAATATAGTATATTTAGAAAATATGTGGTGCAGTGGGAGCGCTGTTCCCTCACAAGGTTCCAGATTTGGTGTGCAGTTTGTACGTTCTTCACGTGTCTCCAGGTTCTCCAGCTGGGCTTTGTCCCACCTCCTCTAACGTGCAATTCAGATGAATTGAATTTTTCAGTGAATTAACTGCGCTGGCGATAGGTCTGGGGTATACCCAGACCTATCGCAGCAGCCTCCTGGGATAGGCTCCAGCAACTCCTGTGTCTCGCAAGGTGGTAAAAAGTGACTGAAAATGAGGTGACAAATAATTATCTTTATAAAAGTACCTACTGCAGCTTTCAACTTACACTTGAGTAACGTCACGCCTGCAGATTTGCAGGTTTTAATTTTTACATTTAGTTGTTGCCATTATCACATCCCGCTTCAAAGCGGTGATGTATTGTAATTGTCAGTGTTCATGTGTTTGTCAGCTTGTCCGTCCGTTCGTCCGTCTGTTCGTTAGTCCACCAAATATCTTCGCAACCATTGCAGATAGAAAGATGAAACCAAAAGCACATTACTCGGGTGGCAAAGGGGATGAAAATGAGATGATGACCTTGAGAAAACTAGGTAAAGGTCAAATTTCAACTTTGTACTCTCAGGAACTGGGTAAGATAAAAAGACGAGGGAGAAGACCAATGTGAGTAAGACCGTAGATCAAAGTTAGTGCTTTGATCTATGAAAGTTGGTCAGAGCACTAGCTTTGATCTTTGACTTATACAAGTAGGTCAGGGTAAAATTTTGAATTCACGGGATGTTGCAGTCGCGGGATGTTGCAGTCTGTGACTGCCTTGGTTCTTGTTACATCCCGCTTCAAAGCGGTGATGTATTGTGATTGTCAGTGTTTGTGTGTTTGTCCGTTTGTCCATTCGTCCGTTCATCTGTCCGTTAATTAGTCCATCAAATATTGCAACCGTTGCAGATAGAAAGATGAAACAAAAAACACATTACTCGGGCAGCAAAGGGGATGAAAATGAGATGATGACCTTCACCTTGAGAAAACGAATTCAAGGTGCACTTGTGCATGTATGTTTTGTTTTTTTTTTTTTTTAAAGGGGTTGGGGAAGGTGAGTAGGTCAGGGTAAAATTTTGAATTCAGGGGTGTCGTGGGATGTTGCAGTCTGTGACTGCCTTGTTTTAGTTGTGTCTTAGTGTCTCTGTCTGTTGATTTACTCACTGATTACAACACTCTGAAATGCTGCAGGCATTTTTAAGGTGCTGAAGTTAAATCATTTTGAAAGGAGGCGTGTCATTGCTGGTAGATACTATTATGCTAAATACAGTTCATCATAAATACAAATATGACTGCAATATTTATATCTAATAATTGCATTTTGTAATGAATTCAAAGACATAATGACTTTGTATTTGCTGACACATTTATGTACAAAATCCTGCTGGACAGCAGTCAATGAGGAAATATTTGCTAAGTTCCACTGCAGTTATTCTTAGCTGCTTTACATGACATATGATCTCTCTGGCTGATAGAGCTAGCTTCCGTCTAGAATGGGGAAGTGTTAGCAGGATGACACAAGAGGAGGAGATGAATGATTCCATGCACTTTGTCTCTCAGTGTGTTATGATTTAAAACAACAGTCATCAAGCTTTAACTCAACGGGACGTTATACCTGAGAAACGAGCTGGATTGTGTAACCGGGTGATTAGGGATAATGAGCACCTATGCTGTAAGTTTATTTCATTCTTTACACAGTGTTATTTACTCTTTGGTGGAGTGTGATTTGCTTATCACACTCATCACACTGGAGTGACTAGTGTTTAAATGAAACTGAATATGTTCCAGTTGATATTACTGCGAATAGTGTACTAATAGGGTTAGTGCTGACGTTATCTTTGTCCCCACAAGCTGCTGTGAGTATTTATGTGGATGTGTCTGATTTGTTTGAGTGTACGTTTTTTTGTTGGCAGGATGTAACGCCTTAAGTGAGCATCCTGTTTTTACATGGTAGTGTGAACACGACCATACCGGAACAAAATCTTTTATCGAAGAAAGAAATCTGTTTTCACCAAAACGAAAAAGTTTGTTAGAAGCAAACATAAGTTAAGCTTTATACAGTTTTAGAGAAAACTGTAAATTGTGGTATTTTATTATGAAATATAACAAGTGACTGGCAACTTCCCCTGTCTAATGTCAGCTGTGACAGGCTCCAGTCCCCCTGCTGTTACAGTAAAGGAATGGATGAATGAAAAAAGCAGATGACCACTGCTCCTGTCTTCACATTCTCTTTCTTTTCTCCTTTCTAGCTGTCACCTGACTACATTTTTGGGAGCCACCAGAGGAATACTGGAAATGGCTGGCAGGTGAAACAGGTAAAACTTTCATTGCCAGAGGCTAAGAGTACTGATTACAGTAAATTTCAGAAGATAAACTGCCTTTACCAGTTCCACATATTTTGTTGACACAACAGGATTCATTAGCTTAAAAAAACAAAATGTCTTCTGTTTTGGTTCCAACGTTCTGTTACCCGGCGACACAGTAGTGCAGTGGCTAGAGCTGTCAACTCACAGCTAAAAGATCCCAGGTTACACTCTTTTCTGTGCGGAGTTTGTATGTTCTCTCCATGTCTGTGTAGGTTCTGTCCATTTTCTCCATAAACATGCAGCTTAGGTGAATTGATCAAATCCAAATAATCCCTGTGTGTGAGTGTGAGCATGAATGGTTGTTTGTCTTTCATGTGGCTCCTGCTGAGATAGACTCCAGCACTCCTGTAAGTTCTTTGGGGGATCAAAGAAGTATCCATGTAGCTATTCATCCATCCACGAGCCGCAAAGTGGAAAAGTGGCTGAAGACCAGACAATTATGGTCATCTTGTCTACAAGAAAATGGAAGGATAGATACCCAAGCAAAGCCACTAACTGTGTATCATCACACAGCTGCACATTAACTGCAATGAAAGTGTTTAAATGACAACTCTTTTCTTGTAATTCATGCTTGCATGCCAGATTGGGAAGGTAATCCACAGTGTTCTTTTTTTATTAGCGCTTAAAGGCCTTTTGATGGCAGGTACTGTCCTCATGAAAATCAATGAACTCAAGTCTTTAGATTTGCAGAACTGCAACTCCACTGTATTACTGTAGAATATATTAAAGTAATGCCAGATATGCTCTTTAGATTCTCAGAGATCAGCATTTATGCATATTAAGGTGGTGAAATAGCAACTCATGGTATAAAAAGAGAGACTGTTACCCAAGCAGTTCTTACTGCAACATGTTGCATCACAGTGGGGTGTGGGATCGCTTGGTTTAAAGCCCTTTTAAAGGCCTCATCTTAGCAAAGGAGCAGATTTGGCTCTTAGTGCTAATCCTCCTTGCATGAAAAAATGGCAAACATTAGAAGGGATATTTAGTCTGATTGTTGAAACTGGGTTAGGGGGATTGGGAAAGGTGCTTAATTATGGCTGCCGCTGCATGAAAAGTTGAGGATGTGTGAGTTTGTGCATTGGTGTGTGAACATGTATGTGCATATGTATATGTTGATGTGAGACATTGGAAGTATTGGAAATATGTGAAGTACATAAACACACAAACGCATCTGACTGTCAGCTCTGCCTGTGAAGTGAAGCGAAACAATTAGATCTTCTCTCCTGCAGTTAACAAATGTTAATGAAGTTATGATGCAACAGTTTTGGGGCTTTTTTAGAAGAAATTCTTTTAAAGCACTGAGGCTGGAGCAGAATGCTCGACTGTTGAACACATTAAATGAGATAATGTTTAAACCAGAGGGAGAATGATTTCCCCCCCAGCAGTCATCACCATGACTCTGGCACTTTCTGATCCAAGTAATTATTTTAGACATTTTATCGACTCTGCTGTCAATTAGTCAGAGAAACAAAGCCGCCATCAAAGCGCCTGTCATAAGCAAATACATCCTCTGTGGGCATGAGGAAGAGGAGGTGGAGGGCAGGCTGTGTGTTCACTGTGTTTGTATGTGTTAAACCACAAAAAAAAAAAAACAGCGATGTAACATTATATAATTTCATGGTAAAATGCCAACACATGTGACATACAGTACATGTTCTCCTTAGTAGAAAGAAGACGTCAGACTGAAGCAGATGTTGATCACCTGTAGCCATAGGACACACTCCTTTCATGAACATTAAAGTTATGCTAGTGAGCAATAATCCTTATTTTATGAACTAAAAAAATTTAAAAGATTTAAAAGGATAAAGTTGAACAAAAAATATTATGTACACCTGCTGTGTTAGTAGTTAAAATACCACTATTTACTCTCAACATATTATGAGTAAACACAATGCTTCTTTGTCACATACTGTAGGTCAAATGTCAATACCAACAGTAAAGTGCATGAAGAGTCATTGTCAGGTTTCATTGTTTGTTTCCTTGAATTGTTTCAGTTGCTCCTTTAAGATTTACGGAGACGCAAGCAGAGTGGTAATAGTTCAGTCCACTGGTCTTGGGAACCTGTGGGTGGCTGATTCAATTCCTCTCCACTATTCCACTGTGTGGAGTGTGGTGAGGTGTCAGTTCACCAGGTGTCACTTAATGAGTACACCTAAGGAGCCCTTGAGCTAGGCACCAAAGCCCCCCATCGCTATAGCACCTCTCTCCACAGTTGCATGTGTGTGTGTGTGTGTGTGTGTGTGTGTTGCAGCTCAACCAGGGTATGTGTGTAATATATCATAAAGTGTAAAATGAATCTTCCCAGTGGGGATTAATAAGGTGATATAAATCCTGAATGTCTTCTTGTTTTTAAAGGCCTCTGACCTTTCTGTTGCTCCTGGTTGTTGCTTGTTTATTATTTGTATTGTCAGACGTTTATGTGTTCATTCTGCTGTTCAACTATTTCAAGTCTAAAGGTAAACAGAAATAAATATACAGAAACTATACAAAAAAAACCCAAACACGCTGCCGCTGCAGTAATCCCATTCACAACACATCTAAAAATACCAATGGGAGCATAAAATGTTGTTTTCAGTTTGCACTCAGATTTTTCTTTTCTTTTTTTGTTTGTCTGCTCCATCTTTCATCACTCACCCAAATGTGTCACCCTGACCTTTGACCCCCATGAAGAGCATGCAGCGTGCTGCCTCCTCTGATACCCTGAGCACAATGACACTCAGCAGCGCTGATGCCCAGTTCCATAACTCTGATCCCTTGGGAGATGTAAAGCAGCAGCTCAGCCACTCCCAGTCAATGGTCCTGCCAGAGAATGGCAAGGTAGTCGCCTCGGAGCAGAGACAATGATAAATAAAGTCTGTAGCATTCAGAGAGACACGGACAGAAGAGAAAACACATGAGCTTCAACATAAACTGCAAATATAAGCACTTCTACACATTCCGCTTCTGTGTTTGATGATCTCTGCTGTGTTTCAGTTGGTTGATCAGAGCCAGGATTGCTCCTGCAATGTGACCAACATTGTTGTGGAGCCTCCTTCTCCTGAGAGTTCTCCAGACAGTGACAGCCAGACCCCAGTGAGTTCATTTTATTTGTTAAATTGGGATTACAAATACCTGCGCATGACCATAATATTCAGGATTAATTCAAGATTATGCATAGATAGAGAGCTAATAGATTGAGGCTCGTTTTGAGGAGCATCTTATTTTTTTTACCACAATGATGATAGATTTGCATGCAAATCTTTAATTATACACACAGCACTCCTAATGAATTTTTCTCTGCAGTAATACCCTGTTAAACTAACACTCAAAGTGGGTATCTTTGTAATCTGTGTAAAATGAAGTCACTGTTTGTCTCTTACTGTCTTTATGTAATCTCCTGCTATTAATTGTGCTCTCTGGCACCTTAATCGGGGCCACACCGCAGTGAGAGATTTTAAAGCGGCTCCCCTCCTGCTCAGTTTTGCATGATGCAACAGTCAAGTTAAATGAGTTTGCTCAGGATACAGGATATTACACAGAGCCCTACTTTACTGTTCACATTTCACTTTTCACATACTTGCACCCTTACTAGTGAGGGATGATACTAGGGCGAAAGCTCCAATGTTAGTGCTTGAGCATTGTCAATAATGACATCCTCTTAATGCATCTTCAGGAGCTGGAGAAAGCCGGCCTCTTGAACAAGACAAAAATTGCAGAAGGAGGCCGGAAACTGAGGTGAGGCAACTTGAGGCTGATGCCCTTAAAGGCAATAACAGTTTAATTAGATTGCAGTTTAGCTTTGCTGGGCTGAGTCTCATGTGACCAGTGTACATGTGATTGCTGTTTTGCAGAAAATGTTGGAGCCAGTCTTGGGTGGTTTTGGTTGGAAATAGTCTCGTTTTCTTCAAAGATCCTAAATCACAGACACCCTCCAGTTGGGTAAGAGCTCACAGAAACTATACGTTCTTCAGCTTGTGCCATCCTGCCAAAATATAAATGAGATTTTGTTTCAAAAAAACCTCAGCCATCTCTTATGTGTTTTGCATAAGAGCAGATGTCAGTTTTCCTGCCTTATTTTGTTTGCTTTCCACTTAAAAAATGCCAGCAATTTTTTACGTGTAGCCCCGTCATGAGCTGGCATCTCCTCTGGGGTGTAGCCCATGTCTTGCCTGTAGCCAGCTGAGACAGGCTCCAGCAGACCCGTGACCCACAAAGCAGATAAGCAGCTGTAGATGAGATGATGGCAACAAGATGGATTGAAGTAACTTTTTAAGTCAGCTGACTCGGGTGCTTGAATAAAGATTAGCAGCTCTCAACAACCCTGCCTAGATAAATCTGTCCACCCCGTTTTACACGTCCTCAGGAGCTACAAGAAGTGGCGCGTCTCCTTTGTTCATAAAAAAATGTCACTAATTTTGCAGGTCATAAGGTATATGTTCATAGGGGGGGTTATCACAACTTCCTGTTTGAACATCTAAAGAAAAGATGGCGTATTTATTTATGTATTTTAAACAGAAACCAGGAAACAGTCGACCTGAGAGCAGTGTGGATTTAAGAGGAGCACAGCTTCACTGGGCCAATGAGCTGTCCAGTAAGAAGAACGTATTCAAGGTGAGAAACCTACAGCTATTAGAACACAAATAAAATAAATCACCTGATCATTAGGCATCTTTTGAAAATCTGACAAAACAAATTCTTATTTTTTAAAAATTTTCATGAAATATTGAAACTGTAAACATTTTCTTTTCATTAAAATGGTTGTTGAGAGCCGGTAAAAAGGGAGTGTGTCTTAAAGAAATGCTCAACTATGTTTTGATGACAGATTTGTTAAAATATATGACAGACATGTATGAAACGGGCAGCACGGTGGCGCAGTGGGTAGCGCTGTCGCCTCACAACACAGCGGACCCGGGTTCGAGTCCCGCTCTGTGCAGAGTTCGCATGCTCTCCCCGTGTCTGTGTGGGTTCTCTCCGGGTTCTCCGGCTTCTTCCCACCTCCAAAAGCATGCGCTTCAGGTTGATTGGCCGGTCCTAAATTGACCGTAGGAGTGAGTGTGTGCGTGAGTGATTGTTTGTTTCTATGTGGCTCCGCGGAACACTGGCGTTGTGCCCGGAGTGTCCCCCGCTTCACGGCAGTCTCAGGCCTGCCGGGATAGGCACCGGTTCCCCCGCGTAAGTGGATTAAGCGGGTTGAGAAAATGACTGACTGACTGTATGAAACAACGTGGGCTTCGCATTGTTTCTAACACATTAATATGGTTTGTAAATGTGTCACAGCTCAGGACAGTGACGGGAAACGAGTTCCTGCTGCAATCGGAGACGGACTCTCTGATCAGAGAATGGTACACCACCATCCAGAACGTCATCGACAGGCTGGTGAGGCAAACAAGCACAACATACAAGGAAAAGAGATGCAGTTTAGATGTGTTCAGCTCCATATTCCTGGTTACATGGTGAATAACCTGGGTCTAAAGTCACAAAGACACGAATGGAGTATGTTTAGTCCTTTAATTATTCATTTGTGTGTTTTTGGTACAACAAGACTCAGGAGCAGCTCCCATTCCCTTTAAGTCAGGTACATGTGTGGCTGGCATGTCACTTTTTAAACATTTATTCACTTACTAAAATACTAATCTCGCTGAGGGACAGCTATGTGGTTTTCCTCCGTTATCTCCCATCACCAAATCCAGGTTACAGCAAATGTGCTGATATTTAACCATGGGGTTAGGTGGAGTTTTAACATGCATCCTTTGTTGGGTTTAGTATTTTATATAATGTGCCTTCTAGACTGGAGGGGCTGGGGGAACAGTTGACCCTTTGATAAATGAACAAATGCCTGGATGATTTGTCGAAAGATATAAGATGATTAAAGTCCATGGATCAGATAAATAAAAATGATTGTTCCGGTTTTAGTGAGTTTTATTTGGTGGGTTGAAAAATACATTATTTTAAAGGAAAATTTAACTTATTTCCAGTATTATAAAACTAGTAAATTAATCTGCATCAATTTCACAGCAGTTTGTCTTCTGTTTGTGCCGTTTAAGCAGAGAAGACTTAACTTCACTCTTCTTTAAATTCAAACATCTAATGCTAATTAATCCTGTTTTTCTTCACATGCACAAGGTTATACATTCACAACAATGTGAGATAGACATTATAATATTCCAGACCTGTTTTTTATTTTTGTTTTTCCTTTTCCATATAACAAAACAAGACATCATCAACATAAAGAAGGGAAAAGACACCAGACATTGAACCTCCTCAATAATCACCATATGTGGACTCAGATCTGTGGTTCTCTTACAGATAACAGAGTATAACAGTAATCCCTCGCTTATTCGTGCTTGAAGATGCACGGTTTCACTACATTGCATATTTTTAGTAGGTAGTCATGTGATACCGTACCTGCATTCTATTGGTTGACAGCATCCGGAAGCGCCCAAGTTCCGAGACTCACGGAACGCAGCGCAATTCCATGTCTTAAAGAACCACTTTTCTTATAAGTTAACATTATAATCCATGACCAATGTCTCTGACAGACATCTGAATGGACGTTTTCATTACGTTCCATCTAATATTTCCATGTGACATATTGACCACATTGAGCATCCTCTCCCTGTGCCCGCTCTCCAGGACCGTGAGAACCCTTTAGACAATGTCCTTCTGTACTCTCTGAGGAAGGCGGGCAGCGTGGAAATGCTGGACCACAGTGGAGAAGAAGATGAGAAGAGAAAATCCCGTAAGTCATCAACTCTTCCATCCTGACCTCCGTCCTTCACGTGTCACATTAAACCAGCCCGTCTCGTCAGGTTTCTGTCACTCCATCATCTTCGCTCTTTTTCTCTAAACTTTCACACAGGCTTCTTGCATCCCTCAATCCTCTCCTCCATCCTCTCCTCCATCCATCCCACCTACATTTTCACACAGCCTCCATGGCAAATAATCCCTCCATCAGTCCTGTCTCACCTTCGCCGTCACCCAGCCCTACCCCTTTTCATCCTCACCACCATCCCTCCTCACTTGCTTTCCTACCCTGCAGCGGAGCGCCCTGCGCTGACCTCCTTGTCGGTGTCCTTGTCCTCCACCTCTTCCTTTTCTCCCTCTGCAGTCCCTCGCTCTTCATCCAACTTGGAGAACACAGAGAGGAAGAGAGTGAAGACCCGTCTGAAGAAGCTGATCCTAAAGAGACCTCCACTGCAGGCGCTGCAGGAGAAAGGCCTCATTAAAGGTGGGATTTCTTTCTGATGTTTTATTTTAATCCAGGTATCCTTTAATCAGCAGTGTGCGGTGCACTGGGGAGCAATGGGCAGCATGAACACTTTTTGCTTTTTCTAGTATTCCAAGACTTCGCTTTTACAGCCAAGCGCTGGACTTTGGTTGGAAATCTGAAGCTATAGTTTAGACTTACTGGAGCTGCATCAAAGATTTAATTGCAGAAAATGTCACCATTTATTGTGCAGTGATGCCATGCAGTGATCCCCCAGTCAATATGCCTCATAGTCCCCCATGTCTATTTAGCAACACTCTCCAGAATGTTTTTAGTCAAGCTTGTTTGCTGATATCTTAAATAGGGCATTTCTGAAAGGCTCAAATGATCCTTTGCTTTTGTCTGATGTGTTTACTGCCAATAGAAGGAAATATGATAATAACAATGTTTTTTGGTTTTTGAGCCAAGGTATGGATCAATCAGAAGGACCTGTGAAGTTCTTTTTAACTGAGGGTGGCCCTACATTTAAGACAAGACGAAGAGTATGCAGTTCTTTAGTCTTAGATGCCTTTACAGAAATTAAACAATTATGTTGTGAGCCTTTAACTTGATGTTTAGCTCAATGGAGGGAATGTTTTTAGATTAAGCACAATCAAGAAAAAGAAAAACAAGAGGTTCCTTTGGTTTTCAAAAGAATAAAAAGTATATCTGGTTGTTTTTGCTGTTATTCTGCTGTGAACAGCTTCCAGACTCAAAACGGGGGTGTTGAATTTACGTGGTCAGACTCACAAGACTGCCAGGGATGTTCCAACACCTTCCATTTTTATCAGGTTAAACTGTTCAGTGTTTAGCACTGAAACGCTACAGCCTCCTTATTGCTTTGACAGAATACCAATGAGACGTCTAACCTCAGCTACATCCTCATCCACCAGGAGCAGTTCCATCATTTTCACGAAGCCACTAGAAGTCCTTCAGATGAACATTGATCTGTGGATTTTGGGAACTGTGGATAATCAGTCAGTTGTTACATGTCCATCATTGTCCTAATAACCCAATCTGATCACACGGCTGCTGTATGCATGAAAACAAACTGAGTAGTAAAGGCTTGATGATGACTCTTCATTGCCAACAGTACAGTACAGTACATGAGTTGTGTTGCATCATCAAGGGTGAGCTTCCATCTCTGCTGGGAACGTGGTGTTTTCTTCTATAATGAACAGTAAATGTATGACTGGGTTAACTTCAGCGTGGAGCGCTTACATCATGTGTCGGCACAGTTATCTTAGAAAGACAAAACAAATCCTGTAACAACGTAAGAAGCATGTTTGTGTGTGTGTTTGTGTGTGTTTGTGTGTGCGTGCGTGCGTGCGTGCATGCATGCGTGCGTACATGTGTGTGTGTGTGTTTGTGCTGTCTGTCATCACTTCTCAGATCAGGTGTTTGGCTGCCGTCTGGAGATGCTGTGTGAGCGAGAGAAGAACACCGTCCCTCGCTTCGTCAGGCTTTGTACCGAAGCCGTGGAAAAGAGAGGTACAGCCGCCGCCGACACACAGCAGCTCTCAATTTAAAGTAGACACACAAGAAAATCTGTTCACTTCTGTTTGGCTCCACGTTAGAGTTCATCCTGGGAATGTTCACTGAAAAACATTTGTGATTACCCAGTAGAGAGCCGACTGAAACACACAGAAGAGTCATGACAGCTGCCAGCCACAGAGAGATCTAAATGAGACACAATTGTTGTTTGACTTGTTTAGAAACAATGCTCCAAATAAATAAATAATGTGCTCAGAGGTTTGATCACAAGCGCTTTAAAAACCTGGTTTTGATGAATTCAATATTTTTTAGGGAGAAACTTTCAGCTGGAAATATCAAGGCTGTGTCAGACTTCAAGAACAAAGTAACATCCAGAAAAAGAAAAAGTAATTAGTTAGAAAATTGCAATAAACGGTTCAATAAAATAAAAGCTAAAAACTACATGTGCTGTACATGTGAAGAACAAAACTAACAATTGTGCATTAATTTCATTGAAACCAAAATTTTTGGGAATTGTTTGCACAGAAAAAGACATTTATCAAATCTGAAGGATGATGTAGATTCATTTTCTTCTTCCAGTTAATTAAAGAATTGATGGATTCAGGATTTTTTTCTTCTTCTCCTTTTGTGATCAATGCTCTGTCAATCATTGTTGTCTCTCACACATAAGCTACTTGAATTATTATGAAACTGAGTGGATGGGTTGGACAAGAAACCCTCAAATTTCAGACTAGATTCTGCTAAAGAGAATTTAGGTTTCCTTAAAGTTTTTTAGCATTTTTATCGATTATATAAAACCCTTTTGATAGATGTTTGTGAACCTCAGTGTACAAATAGATGGTGCCAAATATTAATTCTGAGGATCTTGATGAAGCGGTTCACTCACTCATTAGGGACACCCACATTGATGTTACACATATTGTTAAGAGTATGGACCAGTGATTTCATTAAAAGAAGCTGTTAGTATGTTCTTCATTGAATATCAGATTTCATTCAAAATATCTGAGACAAGAGCAACAGTAAGCCAATATATAATCAACTGCTTTTATTAATAAGGGGCTGAAGAGTTAGTTGGACCATTCATTTCTTTTACCAGCATCATTATGCTTTAATTGTTCTTTAATGGTGCATTGTGTCTGTGAATCTAAAGTAGAAGCTTTTAACAGATGCAAGTGATCCATTTATCTGTGAAGAGTCTCTTGTTCTTCTACCTCAGACTGAAAAATACACTGAAAAGGCAGAAACTATATCATGATAACACTTGGTACACACTTTTTTAGGCGTAACACTGTGAAATGTGTAAATCGTTCACAAAGTAACTGTAAAGTTACATCTGAAGGTTTTCTTCCAGCTTCCTTTACACAAATGTTTTTTTCTGCATCAACACAACAAAGCAAACTTCCGTGGTGCACTCAGTGATTGATGTGTAGAAAATGTCTCAAGTCTGAAGAAATACCTAGTTCAGTTTTAGTCAGGTCATTGATTTTGGTAGCGACCTCATTAATAGCTAGCAGCTACCAGACAGCTCCGCATGAGATCACCTGTGTGTGGTATGTTGCAGGACTGGACACTGATGGCATCTACAGAGTATCGGGGAACCTGGCAGTGATTCAGAAACTACGCTTCCTGGTCAACCACGGTGAGGATGAGGGGGAGGAGGGGGAATTTTGTCTGGTAGTGAATGAATTCATTTGTTTGGAGGTAGAAATTGGACTTTGCAATCGTATTCATATACACACTCTCTCTGGCTGTATATCTGCTTGAAAACATGAATCATCCCACCGTGCCACATCCTTTATGTGAAGTAGACGCTGTGGGAAAGCTGAATGTGACTGTTGGTTTTTACAGAGCGGGCGGTGACCACTGACGGCCGTTTCATGTTCCCAAAGGAGTTAGTACAAGGTAGATTCAAAGCCTTGGGGGAAAAAACAGTCGCTGTTCACGTCGCCTGCTTGTTTTGTGCATGGTCTGTTGCATAATGTGAACTCGTCAATCCAAACGCCTTAAAACACCCACTCACAGACCGACCGTCAGAGCTGAGCTGCGGTGCAGGAAAGCCCTGCACAGTTTGGTAGCTGAACTGCCATTTGCTTAATTTATGTGTTTCCATTAGGCTTTTAAGTTTTCTGATGTAAGACCGAACAGCAGGCTCGACAGTGCGTTCTCACGCAGTCCACAGCTGCCACCAAGTGGATGAAAAGAAGGATCAGCTTGGTGTGTCCCATGATGTGCTCCACAGCAACACCTCACTGACTAATGTTTCTCATCACTAATAGATTCCTGCTTGTGTTACAAACACTGAACATCTTGATATGGATGGTATTTATTTCCTTCCCTTCAGTTGTTTGAGAAGCATTGGTCAGGCCTGGATTGTAATGCCACATGTGCTTTAAATGTGTTTGTGCTTCTGTCTTCTCTGACTTTTACAGACCATCTCTATCTCCCTGCTGCAGCTACAATGTTACACATTAAAATGCTTTTTTTCTCTCTTCATTCTAACTCTTTGCCACACTTTTTCATATTGGCTGACTGGATTCCTCTTTCCTCCCTCTCCTCCCATGTTCTCAGAGGAGAAGCTGAATTTAGACGACAGTAACTGGGAGGACATCCATGTCATCACGGGAGCTCTGAAACTTTTCTTCCGCGAGCTTCCTGAGCCTCTGGTGCCCTTTGGCTTCTTTACCGACATTGTGGAGACAATGAGTGAGTGACCAGATGAAGACTCAGCCCGATTATTTATTTTTGTACTGTGTATTCCCTCAACTTCATTACAAAATATTCAAATGCCATACAGAGATATATCTGATTTAAATCAAACCATTTCTTCGGGTCCTCATGAATGATAATCTTCGTATGATACAGAAAACAATTTTATGTTTGAAGTGGGCTTCATCCAAATATTCTTAACTCACAATATTCTTAAGTATTATTTTGATGCTATACTTAGATTTTGACACCACTTTTGAAAGGATATTACTGGTACGACAGTGTTTTTCTTTCTGTCAATACATACCATAAAATCAGTTGTTTGTGAACTCATAGACAGACTTCATTATCTTGTCTGTGATGTTCTTTTCTTTTTGGACTTTAAAAATGAGCCACAAATATGTGGTTAGTTTTGAAGTTTTCAAATATTACAGAATTCTAATATTTTCTTAAATGGGACGGTTTGAAATTAAAAAAGCAGTTTTAGGGACAGTTTCAGCTCTGAGTTAATTCACCCTTGATGCCCCATGGTTAGTAACAGGTTAAATTAGTCTCACATAAAGCAGTTGCTAGTTAGAACAGTTTCCCCAGTTACGGTGCTACACTGTTATACAGTGCATTGCTAAACTTATCTGTTCCCTTCATCAGTTAATTTCCATAGAACCCAAAAAATGTATATTCATTTTTAGTCTGAAGTCCCTGTTTCATGTGAATCCTTGTGAATTTTTGTGATCATCATTTTACGGTTCATCAAACCGCAGCAGCAAAGGCTGATGATCCCACACTGTATCAGAGAAGATGCTGAATGTTAACCGAGTCCATGTGATGGAAGCCATCAGGACGTCTATCAAAAGCTAATAACGTGTCAGTATTGATATAACACGATAAAACTGCTGTGATTTGACACGGCTCTTGCTCTGTGCTGCAGAGATGTCAGACTACATGGACAAAGTTGATCGTCTGAAGTGTCTGGTGCTCAACATGCCTCCTCCAAACCACGACACACTGAAGTTCATGTGTCGCCATCTCATACGGTGAGTGAAGCCACTGACAGGACATCTCTGCTCAAACAAATCTTCACCTTTTGCTGCTTTTCATTTGCATTATATGGAATGGAAATAATTTCATAATACAGAGTATTTATTGGGGATACTTTGGGCATAATGGAATGAACCAAATCCTCCTGTAGGAAGACAACAGCTCCTTGCGTTAACCTGCACTTTGGACTTCTGACCACTAGACGGCGCAGTTTCACTCTGGTTCCCAGTCATTTTTGTCAGTGCTGATGCTTCTCAGGAACATGATTGTTATGTTTGGGTCTCTGTGAGGATCAAATGAAGATGGATGTCACAGAGTGCTCTGTGAGCCAGTTCCTTTAACAGAACATAAAATGTCTGGGTTTTGTTTTTTTGCCATCAGTGGTTTTATTTCTCCTTCTAAGGGGTTGTGAGCTCATGTTCTGAGGCCCGTTTGTGTGCCAGGGTGTGGTGGGCCCCATAGATTTATCAACTATGAAGCTTTCTCTCATTTTATCCATGTTGTCATTCCTGTCTATCCTCATTCTGATTTTTTTATTTCCTCACCCAATCACCTCCCTGCTCCGCTCTTTTGTTCTTGTTCACCTTTGTTTCCTTACTTCTGCTTCATTCACATCCCTCACTTTTTCTCTTTTCCTCTTCCTCCCTTCTTCCTCTTTGTTCTATCCCTTTCTTCTGTTCTTCTCCATTCTCGTCCTCTCTCCACCCCCTGCTCGCCTCCTCGCCTCAAAGATCCCATGACAGCCTTGTGGTTCGTCTGCTGGAAGGCATACCAACACCACCGCCGCCACCACTGGAACCTCTCTCTCTTCTTTTTTTTGCCCTCTCCCTTGCTCACTTTTTTTTCCTCTTTCCTCTCGTCTCCCTCCTTTTTCTCTCCCTCTCTCTTTTTTCCTCCACTCTTTTTAATGTGGAAGTTTTGAGCAATTGCTGACTGCTTCTGTGGTTTAGTGGGAATGGCATTTTTAGAAGAATGCCTCATGCTGTGGCTAAATCCATTCCTACACCCCCCCCCAACCCCACCCCCATCACACACAGTCGTCCACACTACATGCTCCTGAAAGATTTTTGATGCATGTCCTACATTGAGTTACTGTATACAGTATACAGTATATATATATAAAGTTTATATGTGCTTACCGACGTATCTCTGCTATCCCAAAGATAGAAAAACTACAGAAATATTTACGCTCCAGCCAAGTGCTGAAGTCAACATGTTAACGTTCTCACAGTTAGACTTCATACGTGAAGCCGCTTACTAATGCTTCTGTTGACCATCTCGATTTATTATTTTGATATGTAACTATTTGCTAGTAAGCACTAAGTACAACTGAAGCTGAAGGTTTGAAGCCATCAACAAAAGAAAAATGGCTTTAGCTTCAAAGAACAGTTATTACAGCTTTATTACAGGCTGTTACAATTCATCCTCGAGGTGCACAAATGCACCAAATATGATGACAATTCAAGCAAATGTTGTTGAGACACTGCACTCAAAACCACAACAGTCAGCCTCATGGGGGTGTCTTGTAGAAATGTCAGTGGATCATCAGGATACATCAGCTGAAGACCACAGATGTCTGAGCGCAGTTTCAAGACGATCCATCAAGTAGTTGAACCCGGGTCGAAGCGGTGGACCAGCCGACTTTGACATCCTGCTTTTAATTCTTTGTTAGCATACCAGATAATACTAAACCCCTGTCTTTCTTTCTATACTCGTCCCCTCTCTGCAGCGTGTTGGATAATTCAGACGCTAACCGAATGACCACACAGAACATCGGCATCGTGTTTGGACCAACCCTGATGCGTCCAGAGCGCGACAACGGCAACATGGCTGTGAATATGATTTACCAGAACCAGGCAATGGAGCTAATCCTCAGCGAGTTTGACCACATCTTTGGAACAAGAGGCTCCTCTTGATCTTTTTGGACAGAGGAGGGGATATCAAAAAAAAAAAAGAAAGAAACTTGCTCTGATCAGATGAAAGCCCTGGTGCTGCATTTGTCCTCTTTGCCTGTTGACTTATGTGGTGAAAAAAATGGATTTCACCTCAAACACTAATTACTGAGTAGAAAGAACCAGGACAGCGAGCTGCTAATCTTGACATCTGTTCTCCATGCAAAGCTGTGTTTAAACAATAATAGTAAAGCAAACCAATTTTACATGAAATACTATGAATACAGACGTGGAGCCTGGTCCTGAACCCTTGGAGGGTAGGAGCTAACGCACCCGTGTCACATTTACTTGATATTTTACAATTGATAATGAATAATGACAGTCATAAAGTTGATGCATCTCCTCCAGCTAGTGACGCTAGATAATCCTTGTCACCTAAGAATAACGGAAGGAAAGATGTGTCTGAATATTTTGCTGAAACCAAACCAGGCAGAACCAATGTCACTGTGAATATGTGATATGCACCAGCACGACTTCTTGCAGAAGAATGGTGGCTGATGATGTGGATGTGAGAAATATGCAAACACGGAGGAAGGTGTGTAAATGTGCGTCTCAGCTGCAGATAACTGATGAGGTTTTTATTTTTCTTACAGACTTAAGAGCAGGAGGGAACTCACTCATTCTTCATAATTAAAAGCACTGTTTGTTTCGTTGATGGGATGAATGTACCAAAAGGTTCCTGTAGTGTTTGGACCTTCAAAGCTTCCCTTGTTGTACAAATTAGGATGTATTTTGTTTTTATCAGTGCAGTCTCTTTTGGAATACGTTAAAAATAAGTTGTAAATATCTTAAATACTGTACTGTCTAAGTCAGCTAGCAGCACTTTTCGTGTGTAACAAACTGATGCTTGCAGAATTCAAACTGAAACGGCATGAAAATGTACATGAAGGTAATCTTGTTTGCATCTGATTACTAGCGCCCTGAATTACAAAGAGAACAAACTGATTTAATCTGTTTTATGATATTTGTCTGTCAGGTTGTTTACTCCTAAAGTCGTACATTTGCGTGAGACAGTAGAATTGTGGGGAAGGCGTCCTCTGTGATTGGTGCAAATGCTGCTGCTTTTAATAACATAACAAAAGAGGACCTGGAAATGCATATGTTTAAAAAATGTGGATTTTCCCCAAAACCCTCTCACTCCGTGGCTTTGGTAATTTTATATTGACTGCGGGTTTGGCAAAAGACACAAAAAAAGGAGCAAAAAATGGGGGGGAGCATGGGGAGTGGGGGTTCGTAGCTCCAAGTTTTATTAGATGTATTTATTCATTTTTATGTTCATGTAAGTTCAGTAAGTGTGTGAGGCTGAAAATGTGTAAATGATGGATCGTCTCATCTTTCCTGTGCATTCTGGACTTCATTTTTTTGGATCAAATCTGTAATTTGGGAGGAAAACATATTTGTCGATTTGCCTCCAGTGCATGTACAGTATGCACACAGTCATCACACTTCATACGTCTGTCCCCCAGGCGGTATTATACAGTTTGAGGGTCTTTTCATGTGAGGTGGAATGTTTGCAGTGGTGTTACTGTATGTTTTGTTTTTTGTCCAAATTTTTGAAAATTTTCTGTGAATAAACCCCAGTGGTGTCACACTAGTATAAACTGCAGCTCTGATATGTGTTATTTCATTTTGTGCAATGGTGTTAATCACTATCTGAAATCGAATTAGAGCATCAACCATCACTCCCTCCTCATGAGCCATAGTCATTGATTTATTTTCTAATGCTTGTTTCTTTCTTTCTTAAAAAATATTGAGTGTGCTTCCGTATGATAAGCAGTGTAGTCAAACAGTTACAGGCTTCACAATTTACTTTGTATGTAATAAGACAATCTGTTGTAAATGGTAGGTGATGTTCAGGGTCCTGGATGATTGTGGAGATTTTTACACGCCTCAAACATAAACATCATGATATAAATTATTAGTGATATAGTTTAAAGTGTTTTTGTTGCTGCAAGACTCCATACTGGGTGTATGCTGTCCAGTATGGTTAGTCTTACGGTTAGCTAACCACTAATCCTCATTAGCGCACACACACACACACACACACCCGCAAAGGCCTAAACCAAATGACAAAACTGTAGATGTTTGTGTTTACACTGAACTTTAAATGAAATAGAACCTTTAAACAATAGAACCCGTTTTATAACCACTGGAGAGAAATTGTGTTGACTTGTTGTACGTAGATCTAAGTGTTAATTCATAAAACAAAGATAAGATATTTGAAAATAAATGACTGTACATACATTGATTTATGGGGGTTTTTAATTACAAAATAACATGAAATACAAAATCTAGAGACAAAGTATTCACAATTGTATTACAAATATCCACAGACATGCAGAAAAAAACATAAAATTGATGCAAAGTGGTTCCCAGTGAAAGGCAAAAACACTGCTTTGTATAAAAAAACCCAAAAAAGAACCAAACAAATATTGCCTATTTTTGACCAAGTAAAAAAGAGCAAGAAAACAGCGAGAGTAACTTAGCAGTGAGGGTGTCACATGCATAGCTTTGCTGAAAAACACACACATACACACTCGTAACACTCACATTCAGACCAGGAAGTGCCTTCGGTGCATGCTATGCATGAGTACAGGCTTAGTTACACCTCTGGCAGCACCATCTAATCTCTTCATACCAAGGCTTTATCATGTCCCTCACAGAGTCATGGAACAACTGAGGCACTTTTCACATTGACTACACTGCAGTCGGAAAGAAGAACACTGAAGGGTGGGTCCTGGGTCTGGACCCTTTCACCACATCCCAACAGAAAACCCAAACATGTGACACAATATTGTTCCGTGGGTGTCAAAATAAACTGTAGCATATATGAATTATTATGAGGAATAAGATATGTTTCAGCAATTAATGAAATAAAAGCAGCTTTGTGTGGTTATTACACATACGAGACAGTGCAAGTTTGCTCCCACTGAGGGAGAAAATCCCAGAGATGGACTTTGTCTTTTGCCGCTTTGAGCCTCCCATACAGAGATGCAGAAATGACTGAAAGGCATCACAGAGAGGCATCCAGTTACTGTAGAAAAGGTGCAGTCCACTGCTTTTCCTTAAAGAAATAAATAAAAAACACCTTCCAAGATTTTATATACATGTGTTTGTGTGTGTCTATATATCTATATATATATCTATATCTATCTATCTATCTATCTATCTATCTATCTATCTATCTATCTATCTATCTATCTATCTATCTATCTATCTATCTATCTATCTATCTATCTATCTATCTATCTATCTATCTATCTATCTATCTATCTATCTATCTATATCTATATACTGTGTGTGTGTGTGTGTGTGTGTGTGTGTGTGTGTGTGTGTGTGTATATATATATATATATATATATATATATATATATATATAAGACAGAGGTAAACATATGCATTAAATGAAAGGAAATTGGAAAATTGTTAATTTACCCTTGCAATCTGATAAAGTTTTACGACAATGACTAGTATGACTAGTTTATGACTAGTACTATGACTGGTGGCACTACTGGTACCTTATTCAGGTCCTATTTTGTTAACCTACAGCTGGTGCGGATTGACTTGTGGAAAGCTGGATCATTTCAAGGAAACAAATCGACTAGTGCTGGATGGTACAATTAATTCCTCTGGATTATGGGATGTGTCACAGCTAGCAGCAGTAAACTCATTCAAACATGATTTTTACAATGTCTCATCCATATATGGATGACATAACTCCACGATGAGTAAGCTGAATGCTTTAGCTGTCCTGAAAAAAAAGAGAGTGAAAGACAAATCAAACATACAAATATTACAAGTACACAAATTCTATATTGTTTGATAAAATACTGTATTTTCATATATATTTTGTGTGTATGGCTTCATCCACTTTATGGTTACCTAATCTTTGGCAGTTCCATGCATTTTCTCATACTGTGAAATGTAATGTAAAAAAATATATATACGTGCAGTATATAATATATAGTTAATGTACTGCATTGGCATGTTTAGGTTTTTATTCTGGCTAAATCTTTTATACCCAGGTTCATATCACATTTGTCCAAGTCTCCATTCTGTTCCTTAGTGTTTTGTGCCCAGAGTTGTCTCTCTGCATTGTGAACATGGCGCTCCAAATCATAACCATTTCTCTCCTTGTCTGCTGAAGGTGATTGTTGCTCCTCTGCTACCCCTGTCAAACTCAGACATGGTTCTTCCTCTTGACCATTACTGACTCCTGCCTCTTTATCTTCCTCCTCTTCTTCCTCCTTGAGAGCCTCTGCAGCTCCATCCAGACTGGAATCACTGAGAAAGGAGTGCGGTGTTTGAGTATCGTCCATTAACAGCGGGGTCTCATCAGCAAAGCGACCCCCAAGGTTGTTGCCTGTCCCTGGGGTGAGAGGCAGCTCCTCATTGTCTTGGTCAGGATCCTGGTCTTTGCTGCAGTAGGCATAGCGATGGTTCATGTGCTGGGAGTACGAGCCGGAGTGAGAGAAGCGTTTGCCACACTTGTCACATTGGTAGGGTTTCTCTCCAGAGTGCAGCCGGCTGTGCTCGATCAGATGGTGCTTATGCTTGAAGGCCTTGTTGCAGATTTTGCACTCATGAGGACGTTTACCTGTAACAGATGCTGAGAAGTTACTGATATCCTAAAAGAAATTTTGTAATTTTTTTTATATTAAAAGGAAAGATATGTAATACATTTAGTGTATTGAAATCTTTTTGACGCAAACTTTTTTAAAGAACTATTTAGTTCTAAAACAGCAGGTTTAGAGCAATGTTTGGAAATAAGGACACCAAAAGGTAATCTTATATTATCAGCTTCTCCATAGGTTAACAATTGATGATTTATCTCTCTATTGTTTGAGGCGTTACCTTAGTTGAAAGGTATATTCTAATACTTTTAGATGGATAAGTTAGCCTTCGTTTTTGGCATATATGCCTCATAATCTCATAATTATATTTATATTCATAGTACAATTTCCTCCAGGATACACACACACACACACACACACACACACACACACACACACACACACACACACACACACATATATATATATATATATATATATATACATACACACACACACACATACACACATATATATAAATACACACACACACACACACACACACACACACACACACACACACACACACACACATATATATATATATATATATATACACACACAATAAAAGAAATATATATATACATCCATCCATCCATCCATCCATCTATCCATCTATCCATTTACCAGGTAGAGTTGGATTGATGTCCTCGTCTTATCTCAGAAATGGAAATGTGAGTACTTTGTCCTCCCTTTATTAATTTTTTAGATGTGCTACCTTTTAGGAATTTATCCCGATTTTTGATAATGAATACAATAATTGTTTGAACAAAAATAGCAAAATATACCTTAAAAATAAATGATAATTATCTATTAATTGAAAAAGAACATCTGAAAATGTTTTAGCAGATTTCGTGGGAACTACAAACCTGTGTGCTCGTATTTGTGTCTGAGCAGGGAGCTGCTCTTCTGGAAGGTTTTTTCACAAATGTCACAAGCATAGAGCCCCTCGTCTGTCTTCTTCAGTCTCTTCCTCCCTGGCCCTCCTTCTCCATCCAGTCCTTCATCCATTAGTGAAAGGTAGTCTAGAGCTCCACGGTTCAACACTTCACCCTACACAGAAACATTTATATGGCACTTTATATTATTCTAAATACTATACATTTCTGTGAAGATGCTCTAAAATATCAGAGATTTTTACTTAAATAATTACACAACATTCCTTCCAACAAATTGCTAGGAGAAAAGCCTTACTCACCATGACAGCATGTCTCTCCTGGTGGATCTTTTTCAGAGTTGCCTCTGCATCTGATTCCATCATGAAGGCCATAGGGGGGAGGAATCCAGGACTGTTAGGCTGTTGGCTGAAGGAAATAGTAATTCCATCATGTCCTGAAAGCCCTAATCCAGAATGGTTGAAGACAGGAAACCCATTGTATAAGGAACCTGGAAACACAGGTGCCCCGGTCCCGCTGTAGACCCGGTGATGGTGAAGGGGTAGATGTGAGGTTGGACTTAGCCTCCTAAAGCTCTGTGTCCCGGGGTCCCTCCTCTCTCCTCCGCTGGAGTTGCCATTCACAGTGTTGCCTCTTTGGTCTTGTTCTGGGAGTAGCTTGGGTAGGGACAGATCTAGTGGTTCACTCTGTGACCAGGGGCTGCTGGTCTGGTTCTGAGGAGAGGGGAGTTCAGGGGGGGTGAGGTCAAGGCAGATTGGAGAACTGAGTTTAGAGGAGGGAACTCTTCTCCTGATTGAAGGTGATGAAAGATCTGGGGATGGATTGAAGGGTTTGCTTGGGCTTCCCTTTGCTTGGCGGGACCAGTTCAGTCTTGAGGGCAGGGGATCGTGTTGGGGCCGTGGGGGGGAGTGCATTGCAATAAAAAGCTGCTGTGGTATGGACTGCCAGCCAGGCTTCTGTAACGGTGAGTTGTTTCCTGACAATCCGTTGCTTGCTTCATTTCGTTTGCTGTTCTCTGGTTGGAGAGCAGGTCTAGTAAAGCATAAAGGTGAAGACAGGTGCTCTTTAATGCAAAGACTCTCAGGCAGCTCCACTACTTCTGCATTCATTTTGCATTGGTAGCGCTCATGCTGAAGGAGCACCTCCACATTGGGGAAAAGCTGGGAACACAAGCGACACGTCAGCCCGAGCACACCCCTTTCCCCTTCACCTGAAACCACAGCATCTCTTCTACTGTCGGGTGACACCTTCCTGTTGGGTCTGTTTCCTCCTCCTTCTACATCCATCTCTTCATCTTTTCTCACCTCCCTATGAAGCATCTCTTGCAGCAGCTGCTCAAACTTGGTTCCAGAGTGCAGATAGGGCAGCAGGGTGGTCCCCTTCAGAACACTGGCCCTAAGTGAGAGCTCGGCTGAGGCGTCCCAAAGCCGTACCAGATCGGAAGCTCTCGGAAAGCCTGTGGGGTTGTGGCAGGCGTTCCGAACAGAAAGCTCAGGCGTATCAACGGGAGTTTGATCCAGATGCCTGACATCATCCTGGGTATGTGAAGCCATTGGAGGGCCCTTATCACCACTGTTTCTACCGCTGCCTGCAGAGGGAGATGTTGGAAATGAATGGTTGTAGGAGCTTTGGCCATGTCCATTAAATACGCTGCTGGCCCCTCCTGTGTTTCCTCCACTGTTTCCTCCGACACTGAGGCACTTCTTGCTGCTTAAGTGTGAGCTGTAGGAGCCTGAGTGAGAGAAACGCTTCTTGCAGTTGGAGCACTCATATGGCTTCTCTCCTAAAGGACGACACACAGACAGGAAACAAATGTCAAAAGATGTCAGAAATGAGTCGAAAATTTACACAAGTTTCACATTTTTTTGTTTTCAACTTCTACTTCTGTCTTCAATTATTTTACCTTGGTTTCTGTCAAAACATCAAATTAGGTGTAATTTCACACCACGTGACTGTTAAGTATTGAAAGCAGTGAAACAATAGCAAACCAATGAGCGAGCACAACTGTTTGAAGTTCTTTTTTCTCACCGCTGTGGATGCGGAGATGTTCTTTGAGGTGGTGTTTGTACTTGAACGCTTTCCCACATTGCAAACATTTGAACTTCCTGCTTTCCACAGCTTGATCCAAAGCAATGGCACTCTTGCATGATATGACAGTTTTTTATTAGTTTTTATAAGCCAACACATTTTAAGGGTAAATTTATGTCACTTAAAATCTGCATACAATTACACTTAATAACCCACTTGATTATGAAGGGCCAGGTGCCGCTCCATCTGTGCCCTATGGGTGGCAGTGTACCCACAGAGCGGACAGGCCATGGGGTTCCCCTCAGCCTCCTGACAGTACCTGATATGGTCCCTAAATGAAGCGCCTTGCTCATACATCCTGTGGCATAAGGGGCAGGTCTGCTGGCTTCTGCTTGCATCTGAGTTCACAGAGAGGTGACAAATGTTGTTCACACATTTATTAAAAATCTTTAACACACACACACACACACACACACACACACACACACACACACACACACACACACGCACGCACACGCACACGCACACAATGAATGTCCTGTCAAAAAAACCCCAAAGAACCAAACAACATAACCTAGACTATAGTGACGAGCTTAATTCCAGTACATTTACAAGCTTTTGTCTTTTATTTTATGAATTAAATGGAAGTTCAAAGTAAAATTTGGTTGTATCTAAAAAATCTAGTTTCACAGTTACGTATTTTTTTGTATTTAATTTGTAAAAACTGACACTTTATTAAACCAACTCTCTTTGTTTAGCTATTAGCGGTTGATAAGCTGATATGAGAAATGGCACTGTTTTTATATCCAGTTATCCGTATTAATAAAGAAACATTTTGTGTTGAGTCACTGTGACACACTGTCTGGCTCCATCCACCATAAAAATGTCCGCCCTCAGGCCAATCTACCTGCGTCCTCAGGTGAGTGCTGAGCTCCTGGTGACCAGATAGCAGGTGGAAGCTCATCATGCCTGCTCCCCGTGTGGTGCACAGCTACCGTACCATTGTGGTTCAGATGGTCCAAGACAGTGGCTGAGGTAGAGGCCTTCCTGTAGTGGGCCAGAAATTCATAGTGGGTCAGGTCCTCTAAGGAGTTCTGGGAATCTGAGTTCTTACCTAAGAAAAGAAAAATGAAGCAGAGGAACTGAAATGTTCATAAACATTCTTCAATATTAACCAAAGTTCAACTCTTATATGAAACTGCTTTTTGGTCAGAAGCCGTGCTGTCACAATAAATATGATGCAGGCAATAAAACACACCAACAAACGTGTCACACATTGTCCAAATGAATCTAAGAAAAACCTCCATTTATTATGCAGAGTCATACATGGAAATAAATCCAAGATCTCTTCTGGAATAGGAAATTCTTTTGTATTCGATTTTTTAAGATTGATCACCATTCTTGCCAGCGGGCGCATTGGGGCAGTTGAACCACTGCCTTTGTTAAATTGTCAGATGTTAACTCAAATTCTTGAGGGAGGGTTTGGTCTCTGGCTTTCATGAATGCCTTGCATATACATTCAAGTGTGTGCGTGTATGTGTGTTTGCACACATGAGGTCAAGTCAGATCAATTTCATTTTTATGGTCAAATCACAATAAAATCACGAAATGTTTCAGCAGGTCTAGAGCATACTGTAATTTACAGAGGCCCAACATTCCATTACAAGCCGGATCTCAGTAACAGGAGGAAAAATTGCCTCAGAACAGGCAGAAACCTCAGAGCAGATCCGGAGTCTAGGTGGCATACAAACTGCTTGGAAGTGGGAATAAATGAAGTGACACTGAGCAACTGAATCTAATAGAACTTAAGTGTTTACTTGACTGGCAGATAAAACGACATATTTAAGGCACCAGATGGAATAGAATAGAATTAGAGAATTCTTTCCAAGTCATGTCTATGAGAGCAGCAACAGGCAGGCAGAGGGAGAAAGCCACAAGAGAGGCGAGGGTGTCTCTTATCACGAATCAAGCCAGTCAGCTTACAGCAACTTTGAGGAAAATTTGTCAAATGTTTGCAGATGTGGGCATATTTTGAGCTGTTTTTAATGTGGTGAAGGGAAGAGCCTGTGTGGTTGAGTGTTGTAAAAACTCAGCTTTGCCTTCATCAGGCGAGGCCAAATCACACGAGGCAAGGGAGCTAAGTGATTGTTAGTAGGCAAGCCTCGTGAGCCTTTGATCTCTCCTAAATAGAAGGGGAAGGCTCACGACGCACGGTGATGATTTCAGTGCCGTAACATCACCTCTTTGATGCATGGAAATATTGTGACATTGTGTGGGATGAGTTCTTTTGTCATGCTTTCAGAAGGCCGCCTTCTTAAAAAGAAGTCTGAAAAGGGAATGGCTTGAAGGGAAGGCATGGTTTCACAAGAAACAGATATGAAGGTGCTTCTAGAGGGCTCCGAGGAGCATCAGGGGACTGGAAGTGTGTTACATCAGAAAAACACTGTAAAGTTGTTAGTTTCCCGGTCTGGTGATCAACACTTGCAGAAATATTTTTCAGTTCAGAAAATAAGGTATTAATTTGATATAGCAAATGTTTTAGGTTATAACTTACAGTGCATCCTTATTGGCTCCTGGTCTCCTTCCCTGTCATTGGAAGATATGGTGGTGTTGTCTCTGGCAGCTGTGGGCTCCAACTCCACCTGGCCCCAGTAGCTCCTGCTGTCGGGGCTGAGGTTGTGCAGCTGCGTGGGGCGAGTAGGGCTCCCAGGTTCCTCCGTCCCCTCGCTAGGTGTCAGGCTTGTCTTGTCCAGGCCCTCCTGGGGCTCCAGGCTCCAGAGGCCAACCTCATCCTCCCCCTCAGACCCCAGTGAAGTGACTTGTTCAGCATCCACTTGGAGGAGAGAAACAAAGAAGACACATTTATACAGGAGACCACAGACATGGGTCCTATCTATCATGGTGCAGGAGGTCAGTGTCGTCAGGTGAGATGATGTGCTGGATTCAAAATATATTAAAATGCATGTTCTTTTCATAAATTGAATGTAACTTTATTTCGTTTTTTGTTCAAATATATGTTGAGAAATTTTGATATGACTTAAAATACAAATAAATATTTTTCTGGTCATTTCAGATGTCATTTACAGTAGGTGGATGAGTTGATAATTACAAAACACAAATCACAGCCATTCCATCATAATTTTAATGAAACACTTAGGAAATGATAGAGAACAAGAGGAAGAAAACAAACAGAAACCTTTTTAATTTACATTTTGTATAATGATAAATTCTATTTTAAATAAAAAATAAAACAAAATTGCATTAATTACATTAGAATTCTATTAACTGGTATTTCTGTGTTAGTGAAAGCAAGAAATGAAGTTTGTTTCTTGTACATTATCCAATGTGTTTCCTATCACAAGTTATTTTATGGCCTTGTCTGGACTGTGATCAATACAAACAGTCTCAGCTTGCCACATATTCTACATGCTGAGTCTGTTTGTATTGCAGCATACACGTTGTGTGTGCTGCATGCTGGGATCCAGAACTGTACAAGATGTGTCAATGCTGATGAACGTCAGTTTAGCATCCAAAATGTGATTTTTATTTGAGTGATATGATTTTGTCTTAATAATAAAGAACATCTTGTAAATTTAACTATTAAGACTGAAGACTAATTATGAACTTCCGTGTTTAAATATCAATCAAATAAATTTCTGTTTTTTTTAAAGTACGTATTTGTCATTTTAATTATGACATTTAACTGATCTAAAATAGAGAATTCACTTTTTATAGAATTTACTGAAATTCCCTTACATCTCTTAATAAGATTTGATACTTGACGTAAATTTATTTTTTTCAGATGTGTTACGGAACATGATTTGTGAAAATGCGGAGAAATCTCTTTTTATGTGCTCATATTTTAACCACATGTACAAAATGTGACTTGTTGAGATATACTGCCAGTAAGAGGAAAAGATAAATAACACGGTGCATTTTAAAAGTGAAGCTTCAATGCCCAGCAAAATTGGGATGGGGTATAACTTTTTCCCATGGCAAAGACAATAAATGACAATCACAAACACATGCATGGGATTTCAGCTGTACGGTCTTATTTCCAAGGCTTTTTTTTGAGGACTCTCTGTTTTCCTCTCACTGATTGGCAATATTTAATCATGGCCAAATAATGACCATTTAAGAACACAAAGAGACTGACTGCCAGCAACTCTGAAACATCATCAGAGAAAACCACATCATGCAGAGCAAGGACTGAGCCAACATACAGAGAATCAATTGTTCTTGCTCGGTTGTAAAATGGTGATCACTGTAAAAGCAGAGAGGTCTCTGATCAGTCTGTAATACATTCATTCATTCATTTTCTTGAAGGTGAGACGATCAGTCTCATCTTCAGCTGCTTACAGGTCATTCTGGATCTTATCCCAGCTGTCCATGGGCAGAGGCCAGGTACAGCCAGTTTATGGCTGGGTCACATGGGAAGACAAACACCCATTCACGCTATAGTCAATTTAGAGTGACCGATAGGCTCCAGCTCCCCGTGACCCGCTGCGGCGGATATAGCGGTGGTAATATGAAAATGACTGACTGACAATTCACCATTTTGTGAGTCTTGTGCTCTCCTCTTTAGATAAGATAGTAAATGAGATTTTATAGCTTGTTATGTTCTTTTAAGCACACTATCTGTTTATAAAGTTGTCAAATCAATTCTGAGTCACCTTCAATAAGATTTTCATTTTCGTGTGACCTGCTTCCTCATTTTCTCCAGCTGGTGGCCTCAACGTACTTTACTTTCAGCTCCCACTTCACCTCTGACCACTGAGGCAATGAAAATGTGCCCTTTTTCACTCCGTATTTAGAAGATGCAGACAAAGATACACACTCACTCTGTTAGTGAAAGACGAAGGCCGGCGCTGCTGATGGAGGTATCCAGCAAACACAAAATCTCACAAACACCTACACATGTAACTATATGTATCAGAATGCTGCGTGTCCTGCTTCAGTTTTGTTACACCACCTACAAAAATGCAAAAATCTGAATCAAGCCAAGCCCTTGCTCCATGCACCGCTGCTCTGCTGATATGAAGGGGAATGATACGCTCTTCCTGGGGGTGAAAGTGGTCGTCAAATGTGTTCCACTGCAGCAGATAGTTGTGCAGCGTGAAAGGTTGGCCCATCAGGATGCAGGAGTTACCTTTGAGCTTCAAAAGAAGCATAGTCTGGTCCTGATCACTATTAGGCTTAGCCTCAGTTTTCCCTTCCATGACAGTGAATGACAGTGAGCCTCTATGTGTTCTATTAAAGCAGGCCGTGCTGGTATGGCTTTTTCATGTAGATCTTTTGTTGTAGCAGCACACCTAAATATGTATGTCATGGTATGATCAAGCAATGGATTCACGTTTAAAGAAAAATAAAATTATTGAAATAAACTGAGCAAAAAAACCTATACCCCACAGAGCAGAGTTCAATAGAAAACAGTCCACTGCCGTTATGTGTGTATTGTGTCGTGCATGGGAAGAGTGTGACTCATACCCAGAGACAGAAAACCAAACTGTGCTGCATCATTCTTGACAACATCAACCATTCGACTGTTGTGGACTATTTCTGCTGGTTGGACAACAATGGTGTGTTCTGATCAAACACTGCATCAGTATTTTAATCGGTCTGCAAAGACAGAACATTTGAGACTGACAGTCCACAAAATTATGACCAACACCAGTTGTTTTATTATATTAGTTTGGTCAGACAGAGACAGACGCCTGAGTGCATTCTTCAGCACATATG